>CM024790.1:1025000-1200524 GCA_014281875.1 Nibea albiflora
TTTAGCAAATAAGATATAATTAATAAATTAGTTATTAATATCATTAGCTATTTGCTGCTATTTGATGTCATGGTGTAAAAAAGGCAAGTAGTGTAGGAATTAAATAAGCGTCTTAAATGACCTGCAAGTTTTTATTAAGAACTACTAAAAACTATTTTTGGCATCAGAACTCTTTTCATGTTGTTCTTTTATCTTCCTGTCTTAAGAAAACAAAGAGAATCTCAAAGGAACATACTATACTGAAGGATTAATGACTGCTCAGCAGCAGCAGGCTGTACCACAGGAAGAAGCTTTCCAAATGATTCTTCCTGCTACGGCACCGAGTCGACAGAGTCGTCACTTTTATTGTCAGTTTTATTGTTTCCGATGAATATGCTGGTCTACAGATGTTGCCTTTCCAGTCTTAGAGGAAGCCTGTCATTATGCCCAAGATAAGATAATAAATTGCTTAATGCAGATACAGATACAGAGCTTTCTTCTTCATCTCATTCTCAGGGCCTGGCCACACCAGCATCTGTAACAGACTATTTATTTCAATAGTCTTGCTGCAATCAGTGGGGGTGCACATAGAGGCAAAGAAAAATGTGTGCCATGTTCAACTTTGGTGAACTTTGTCTGCAGCCCAGCCAGACCTATCTGACATTTAAGGAAACTGAGGGGAACCAAGGGAATTTTTCTGTATCTCATTTTTATGAGCACAATGGACTGCAGCATTAGTTGGAAGTCTTTACAGAACTTTTTCTTTTTTTTTTTTGCTTAACTCTGACACTAAAGACCAAATGTTAGCATAAGTCTAGACGGTCTATGCTTCTTCGATTTAGAATACTGTTTGCAATAAATTCATATAATTTCAATTTTAAATCAAAAGGAGAGTTTGGGTCTTTTCTTTGGTCAGTTTTTGTATATTGCTGTTTAGAGCTGTGCAACTGTGTGTATGTGTGCGCATGTGTGTGTGTGTGTTTTAAAGCTTGTATAACATGTGTGGGAGTGGGGACCCACATCAGGCAGTGAAAGTTGTGGGAGGAGGACAAGAAGTATGTGGGAAAACTCCTGCTGAAGGACTTGAAACGCACACTTTTTCGATAACTACCATCTTTAAGTATTTTTTTCCATCTTTGCTGTATTGATTTCTTCCATCTGGCTTCTGCTCCTGTCAAGTCGCTGCAGCTTTACCACCATTTTGCTTTTAATAGCAGTGTTGCTGCAGGAATTGGAATACTGTAACTAAGGAGATTGGCATTGTGTGTGTGTGTGTGTGTGTACCTGTATATGTGTATGTCATACTGTATCCCCATTGCCCCACCCGACCATGCAAAAGTCATTATCAGTGCGATAGCAGCCTGCAGCTCATACATCACTGTTAGCGTTCTTCATCAAAGTGGGAGGGTCAGCGCAGACTGATTAAAAAGAAAACCACACAGAAGAAGGAAGTGTTGGAATTAATTCTTTCAAGTGAAGGTGTTCCCTGGCCCTCGTGCTGCTGCAGTTACGTGACTGCCTTCACAAAAGAGGCTGAGGAATGGACTGAGGAGTGAGTGCGGTGAAACCACGGTTCAAGGTTACGAGAAAGCAGTCTCTCTAGGAGAATATATTATATGTGTGTGTGTGTGTGTGTGTGTGTGTGTGTATTATCATCTGTGGTTGCCTACAGTGTAGCAGATTCTGTGCCTGTGTTCTGGTGTGTTTGTGCCTGCATATGTGTCATGGATGTTTACGGGGACATCCTTGAATCTCAGCCGGCATTTTAATCACAGCGTAGCATCAGGTGGCCTGCTCACAGCAGCGCGGCCTTGAGTGGATGGAATGAATCGCTGTGTCATGTTGTGAGTGTGATCTTGTAGCCATAGGGGGGTTTTCAAGTGCACGGTAAAGGTTTTTCAACAGTTTTTTCTGGGTTTGACTTGACTTGAAAACTTATGCATCTTTCTTTTCAGTGTGTAATCTCTTCGCACACAGTTTGAGATACTCTGGAGGTATAGACAGGTGTGCTCTTATAAAGTAGTATCAGCTTTTGGACCTGTGTACACCAAAGCAAAGACCAGAGTGATGCACAACTAGTGAGGATTAAAATAAAACACACACAAGTGAACATACATCGAAAAGTTTAGAAAGAACTGAAGACATTCATTATCCATGATGCAGTCAGCGACCATATTTGGATGAGCTCGTAGAGCTGATGGGTGACATACTGAAAGTTGGGCTGTGCTTGGTTCTGACTCTGTTTTCAAGCAGGGAAAATTGAGGCCATGACATATTTGTGTTACAGCTAAACAGTACACATGACAATACTCACTGAGAATGTCAATCACAATGTAGCTATGCCTTAAAATATACCCTGCTTTATTGCCTATTTTGCTTTAATGGAACCATCATTTATGAAAATGAACATCATGCTGTATGGAAGAATGGTTGACTCTAGAGACTGAGACCATAAACTCATGAGGAAACTGTGAACTGAGGTAATAAATCAATCGGATCATTTCCCCATAAAGCTCAATACGTTCTTTTTCATCTGCCCCCTGGTGGCCAATACAAAAAATGCAGGTTTTAGACACCACACATATCTAGAAAAACTGTCTACTAATTATACTGATAATGTTACTGCATTGTTGAAACAGTCAAATGTCTTAAAGTACTGTGCTCCATGTACAGACACTCTACAACCCAAGGCTATGAATCCGACCTGTGGTCATTTACTGCATGTCATTCCCCCATGTTCCTGTCATTCTTCAGCTGCTACTAATATAAAACATGCCCAGAAATATCTTTGAAAAATGTCTTACTTGTACTACATACACTAAATGATATTGAATGCTAGCTGTGTTGGTTTGTGTTACTGATCTCGAGACAAAGAGGTTTGTCTTTGAACAAGGCAAAAATTTGTTTTGCACTCTTGTCTTTCATGTCTCTTTTTTCATCAGTTTCTCCTTTTTTTTCTCTTTTGACGATGTTTTCATTAAGTGGAGTCATGCAGCTTTGGATCAGTAAAACATTTTCAGTCTCACAGGGATGCCTTTTTGCCTCAATATGAACCAACTACAACCAAATTATGTTGACTGTATGCAGTCAATCTGCTTCTAACATTTTCTTTGCATTGATTCTGAACTCGTCTTTAGAGGAGGAGGCTTTGTAGATTAGGCAGAAAATTCCTCAAAGCCTGTTTGTTAGAGTAAGTACAGGAACAACAGCAGCCACAAAGCATCCTAAATGCAGAGCTGAAAACTGAGCCGAGCCCATGCTGCACACGGGGATTCCTCCCTTTGAGAAATGACTCCAGGACTCATTTTCTAATCCAGATCCAATTTCAATACAATTACCAAGATTGTTCCGTAATTCATCACTGAATGAAAAGTCCAATCTCCCCAGAGAGACATTAGGAGGCAGGAACTGAGCTGTGATCAGACAGAAGATTGATGACGTCTCTCCAGAGCAAAAGTCCTCTTTTTCCTCCTATGATAATTGTGATTGGACGTTAGGATCTGATCTGAGGTCAGGGTGTAATGTGACTGGCTGCAGTCCACAGATGGAGGGTTACTGTCTGATTATGTGATCTGTAGCACACCTCTATCTACAGTATGTGAGCGTCATGTGTCTGCAGGTTTTCTGTTCTCATCGTTGTTGCTTCTAACATTGTTCATGTCCTTCAGTGCAGCGTTTACTATAAACCAACAAATCAAATCAAATCAAATCAAAATTTTATTTGTATAGCCCAAAGTCACAAAACACATTTTGCCTCAGAGGGCTTTACAATCTGTACAGGGAGTGACACCCTCTGTCCTTAGACCCTCGGTTCGAGTGAGGAAAAACCACAAAAAAACCCTTTAACAGGGAAAAAATGTGGAAGAAACCTCAGGAAGAGCCACAGAGGAGGGATCCCTCTTCCAGGACGGACAGACGTGCAATGGATGTCACATGTACAGAACAATCAACACAAACATATTGTACAATTACAATGAATTACAATAGATGGTAGAGTGAATTACAGTAGCAGTGGAATCTGTGATAGAGGTAGAGATAGACAGATGCACAACAGCAATAAGTCATTAACCAACTAAACTGTAGTGGAGATGGTAGCAATAATGACAGTAATGCTATATATTGTGGACGTCAGCAGCAGACCACAGCAGCAGCCACGATCCATGAGAACCTGCTGGACGAGAAAGCACAGAAACTCCGGGGAAGAAGTTTAGTTAGAAACATGCATTGATGGTAATGATGATTGGAGAGAGAGAGAGGGAGTGAGAGAAGGTTTTCAGCAAAGGGACGTCAAGTGGACGTCAGCAGCTGACCACAGCAGCAGCCACGATCCATAAGAACCTGCTGGATGACAAAGCACAGAAACTTCGGGGAAGAAGTTTAGTTAGTAACATGCATTGATGATAATGACGATTGGAGGGAGAGAGGGAAGGAGGGAGAGGGAGAGAGAGAGAGAGAATAGGAGAGAGAGAATGAGAGAGGGTTTACAGCAAAGGGACGTCAAGTGGACGTCAGCAGCTGACCACAGCAGCAGCCACGATCCATAAGAACCTGCTGGATGACAAAGCACAGAAACTTCGGGGAAGAAGTTTAGTTAGTAACATGCATTGATGATAATGACGATTGGAGGGAGAGAGGGAAGGAGGGAGAGAGAAGTCCTCTAAAACAACACATCTGATACCTCTATCAGCCTGTGCCTTCGAAGACTTGTCACAAACCACCTGTGGAAAATGAACCTGTTGTATCTGACAACACCATGGTTAAGGTTGGTCAGTTTTAGGCACAGCATCTGCTTGCTTAGGTTCTGGGAGAATTCGTGGTTTTGGTTCAAATTACTTCTTTTGTTAAAGCTGGGGGAGCTTTGTCATTATTGTTTATAGATCAATTCTGGTCATGATTAAAAGAAACCAACACCAATCTTATCCATCCATCCACCCTGACCTCCCCCCTCAGTAGACTTTGTGGCTCTATGACGTCAGCCAACTTCTTCCTTTGCGTTTGACAGACTTTCGACGGCCACTAGGGCTTTGTTGTGTTTTTTCTTAGGAGGAACATCTGTGGGGGAAGATACATTAAGTTTTATTCAGATGTTGACACAGGTTGGGTAATGCCTCACAATTGACCAAATTAACTTGACTTATTCAACAGTCTTGTCGAGTCACTTTTTGCCTTCCACAAACTACTTAGGCTAAGAATACTTATAGCGACATAATGTCACTGATTATTTCCTGGGAGGTGTCACACATATCCATGCAAACCAAACCTTACAGTACATGGGATATTTAGGAACTGTTAAGCTTGGCTTGGTCATCACAACACAGGGTTGACGGGCGCTCGAATGAAGGAGTCCTCCTGTGGCCAGATGAATGATCAGAAGTCAGGTGATGTCTGTATAGGGAGGACTTTGTTCAACATGGGAGACAGCTGGGTGTTCTATGTTTTCCTAATAGCAGTCAGTGCTGGTTGCTTGGTTGATTATTATTGCAACCATGATGATGACCTAACATTAAACAAATGAATAGTTCAGGGGACTGTTGTCCTGACGATAGTAGTATCATATCAGAAGACCAAGCTCACAAGCATTTTTTTTTATTGTTTCATTTGGAGGACTTGTTGAGCAGGAGTTGGAGTGCAATGCAACAGATAAAAAGAACCTTGTTACAGTATAGCCTACCTCAGCGACATGGTGTCAGCTCAATGGTAGTCCTACATGTTTTCATGCAGCAGGGGTACCATGTATTAAAAACATGAATTGATATATTAACTAGTAGTTACTCTGGCAAAATGTATTATACTGGTTATATGTCATCCTCTCTCTCTCTCTCTCTCTCTCTGTGTCTCTGTCTCTCTCTCTGTCTCTCTCTCTCTTTCTCTCTCAGTGGGATTCCTGGAAAGAAGTGTGGAACGATCATCTTCACAGCCGAGGAGCTCAGTAACTGCCGGGTTAGTATCAGATCATACTTAGAACACTGTGTCTCTCCTGGCTTACACACACGCACACACACGGTTATATAAACAGTCCGAGACAGCGGTCAGAAAGTTGAGCACAGACTTCATGACAGTCTCAACAGTTTCTATTTTTAACCTGGCTGAGTGAATTCAAACGACCGCTCACACTCCAGAACAATTTTGTCATGAAGTGGAAAGAAAGTGAATTTGTACTTTTGCTTCAAAGTGATGATGAAAGCCGCTTATGAATTATGTATCCAGTCTTATAGTTCCCTTGTCTTGCCACAGTGCGTAAATAATTAGACACTCCAATCAAAGAGAGAAGCACATGCAAGTACACACACACACACACACACACACACACACACACACACACACACACACACACACACACACACACACACACACACACACACACACACACAGCATACAAACACAAACATGCTCACCATGGTATTATAGAATACAGTTTTACATGCAAACATATGCATCACATCCATGCTGGGGATGGTTTGAGTAATGAAGAAGCAGTTTGCTGTAATACATACACAGAATTAAGTTTAACCTTCCTCATACCATATCTTGCATATGAATGTGAGGAGAGTTGAACTCACTCTGCAGGCCATAAAGCAGTGGTGGCGGTATACTGCAGAGTCCTGGAGGGCAGAACTTAAAGTTTACATTCACATTTATTAGTCATGGTTCATGAGACCTAACTCTGGAAGAACATCCCTGCTTAGCCATGGGTGAAATATTTAATATTTAAGCCTTTAAAGGTCCAGTGTCTAGGACTTGTGGCATCTAGCAGTGAGATTGCAGATTTCAACCAACAGAATACAACTCGACTCACCCTTGTTTTCCTAGTGTGTGGGAGAAACTACAGTGGCCACAGAATTCACGAATAAGGCGAAAGCCTCTGTCTAGAGCTTAGTTTGTCTGTCGGCGGACTCTGCTGTCCTGTTGCGTCTGTACATATAAAGGACTCATGATACTTATTTTCGGGTAATTATACACTAATCATTGAACGGTGTCTCAGACTGAAATATATTGCCTAATACATTTCGGCACTGTTCTATAAAAGGCAATACATGTGCACTAACAGTGTGAGTTGTCTTACTTTAAAACTCATGTTTCTTCCTGGGTAAAACTTTCCAGCATCTTATTAAAATCCAGGTGGCAAGACGCAAACAGCTAATTATACATCGTGAACTCAGAGGAAGGTTTGCTTCTTGAGATACTGAACATTTTCCACCCATTGTTTTTTCAATGTCAACAATCACGGCACCTCACGTTGCTCCTCAGATTAATATCCCCATTAGCCCTCAAGTTACTGTGGTTTGCTTTCTATGTGTATATCTCATGATGACATCGCTTGAAAACAGTACAACACATAAATGATAGTAAACGTCAGCATCAAGCTGATGTAAGGTAACGTAAGTGATGAATGAACAACAAGGTGATCTGATATTGCAAAATTATGGACAGTGTGGAGTCAGAGTCCACTGTGTGTATGGGGGCTCCCACTTATCAAAAAGTTTCACCAGCATCTCACTGCGTTCACAGCATGAGGTTTAAACAGTGCTGCTGTGTTCAATACTGACAATAGAAACTAACAATAATCACTGTAGCGCCCCTGAAAACTGAAAACATTAGCCCCTCAGTGTGTTTGGGGGTCTGCTAATATGATTTTAATGACATCAGCCATCCAATCAGAAACTGGTATTTTCTATAGCTGCAGTATAATGAAAGAAAATGATTTCAGGAGGGGAACACTTTATTGACTTACACCAGACAAAGGAGGTGTGCATACATTTTTCCATCTGCATATCATAAACAAATCAGCACCATCCAAATGAAATCTGAGATGATTAATGGGGTTGAAAAGAATAAAAAAATATCTCTGCTGCAACAATTTGTATACATTTTGGACTTTAATCTAATATTTGCTATGTATTAGGTAATGGGACCTCTTCAGGGCTCGAATATTATATAATTTAGTAAGTTATTCAAACGAATCCACGAGAGGAAATGTCTCATACACATCTGAAACAACACAAGTTTAATAAAAAACATTTATCTGGAAAGTAACTAGTATCAAAGTACAACATTAACCTCTGAAAAACACATAAGTGAATGTTTTTTAAGTCCTACTAATACTACTAATAATACTAGTTTTAGCTGTAGTAGCACTTCTAAGTGCATATGTCTAAAAATAACATCTTATACCATATAAAAATACGGACATATGTTCTGTGTATGTATCATGAAGAGCCTGAGTTTAAGTCTCAGTGATGGTCTAAGCATTAACCTGTGAGCTTTCAGTGTTTTCATGGGCTTGAGGAAAGTATCAGTCTTCTAAGAGATACAGCTCAACTCCAAGCAAGTCTGTTTCTTCTTCGTAAACTTCAGCACTTAAAATCCAGGTGGGACGTACAGCTTTATTCGTGCTAGGAGGTTTGCTTCTTGAATACTGAACAGCTTTCCCTTGTTTTTTCATGACATCGGGTTAACACCCACGTTGCTCCTCAGATTAATATCCCCTTGCCCTCAAGTTAGTGGCTTGTTTTCTATGTGAATCTCAGACAGCTTAACAGTACTTACACATAAATGATAGTAAAAGTCAGCATCAAGATGTAAGGTAACGTAAGTGATGAATGAACAACAAGTGACCTCTGATATTGCAAAATTACACAGAGTGGAGTCAGATCACTGTGTGTTCTCTTCTCTGAAGTTTCACCAGATCTCCTGCTCACAGAGAGGTTTAAACACCTCTGGTTCAATACTGACAATAGAAACTAACAATAATCATTGTAGCGCCCCTGAAAACTGAAACATTAGCCCCTCAGGTGTTTTTGGGGTCTGCTATATAATTTTAATGACATCAGCCATCCAATCAGAAACTGGTATTTTCTATAGCTGCAGTATAATGAAAGAAAATGATTTCAGGAGGGGAACACTTTATTGACTTACACCAGACAAAGGAGGTGTGCATACATTTTTCCATCTGCATATCATAAACCAAATCAGCACCATCCAAATGAAATCTGAGATGATTAATGGGGTTTGAAAAGAATAAAAAATATCTCTGCTGCAACAATTTGTATACATTTTGGACTTTAATCTAATATTTGCTATGTATTAGGTAATGGGACCTCTTCAGCGGCTCGAATATTATATAATTTAGTAAGTTATTCAAACGAATCCACGAGAGGAAATGTCTCATACACATCTGAAACAACACAAGTTTAGAAAAAAACATTTATCTGGAAAGTAACTAGTATCAAAGTACAACATTAACCTCTGAAAAACACATAAGTGAATGTTTTTAAGTCCTACTCAATACTACTAATAATACTAGTTTTAGCTGTAGTAGCTACTTCTAGTGCATATGTCTAAAAATAACATCTTATACCATATAAAAAACGGACATATGTTCTGTGTATGTATCATGAAGAGCCTGAGTTTAAGTCTCGGTGATGGTCTAAGCATTAACCTGTGAGCTTTCAGTGTTTTCATGGGCTTGAGGAAAGTATCAGTCTTCTAAGAGATACAGCTCAACTCCAAGTGAACAAATGAGTCTTGTGAAGAATATGGATTAACTCAAGGTCCAGCTGTAAGACTGAACTAAACCAAACTTCGATGTGTTGAAATAAACTGCTCTTGTTCTCCCAGGACATAGCCACCATGCAGCTGTGCGCTAACAAACTGGATAAAAAGGATTTCTGTGGCAAGTCTGACCCTTTCCTCGTCTTCTACAGAAGCAATGAGGATGGGACGTAAGTGTGTGTTTTTGTTAGGTGTGTGTGTGTGTTTGTTAAATGACTGTAAATCCTTTCTTGTTCAGTCCATCTGTTAATCCTCCGGCTGAGGCGAGTGTGCCGCTCCTCTATCGCAGCTCTTCCCTTGTTACTGACAGCTAGTGAGAATCTGCCAGCAGATCTTGGATCCAGTCCCAAGAGAAGCTTGAAAGCTTCTTGCCCGTCAGATGGAAGAAGGGCTAATAGATTTTCTTGACACTGAGACAGAAAGTTCTAATCTGTACTTACTGTAGCATTCAATATTTCACACACATGGGTCATGATCAAACCCTGTAGGTCTGTTCTCTTTCTGCTGAAGGTTTCATCCAGATGAGACTCTGTGCCTTTAGAAACTCACCCAGAGAGGAAAAACTCTCTCTGAAACCACCTTCTGACAGATTTCCTGTCCATCATAGCTCTCATTACGTTTTTTAAACATGTCATCGTCATGTTGAGCAGTCTCTTTGTCTTTCCAGCTTCACCATCTGCCACAAGACTGAGGTGATCAAGAACAATCTGAACCCTGTCTGGCAGCCGTTCACCATCCCTGTTCGAGCACTCTGTAACGGAGACTATGACAGGTGAGGGGAGGGGACTGCACAGGGGTCAGAGGTCCCTATGGAGAGTTAATAAGGCCTGGTGATACAATTTTCATCATGCTGGTTTTAAACACTTTCAAACACTTCATATTTCATATTTCATTCAGGAGGACATATAGCAGTAAATATGACACTGAGCTAAAAACAAGGAACCAGAGCAACAAATATAAACTGTAAATATTTTATTGTAAGGAAAAATATACAATATGTATAATATTATAACAGAGTTAGCCTAAGGCTAATTTTCATCTGCAGTCTCTAACATCCACACAATGACAGAACATCACGAAATGCACAAGGCAACATACTTACAATACAAACTACACTCAGTTGTACATCACATACGCACACATACTGTTACGGGAATTTGAAAGAAAACCCTTGAATAAGGAGGACTGGATTCAAAGCATCAAAGTTTAAGTTGAATTTATTGTTCTTGTACAAGAGGAGCGTTTCACAGTGCAACACACCAAATGGGTTACAGAGAAAAAGCCTCCCTGAGGAGCTCTGACAATTGATTCTTATACATTTTCCCTAAAAATGGGCTGTCTCAACCATTGCCAATTGTTAGCAGACTATTTGCATATATAACTTGCAAATGGTACATTTACACATACAGTACATCATGCCTCATTCACCGCATGTGAATACAACACAGAGTCTAGTTACAGAGTTGATGTTTCATTTGCACAAAGATAGTGATGGAAAAAAGACAAAAATGAATGATCATGTTGAGCGCCTCTGTAAAAACATATAATACTTGAACAGAGTTCGCTTAAGGCTAATTTTTAAGTTTAGGTTTGACACTTATTTCAATCTGGTTCATATATGTTCAAAATAATTACATCCATTACCAATGAAGAAACTAGACATGAACGTACACTGGTTCTCATGTTACAGTCTGACTGAGTGTAGACAGTTGTTTATTTAATGGTTTTAAATATTTTGACTAATTTCTTTAGGATGAGTTTTGGAAATACTGACTTCTAAAGAAGATTTTCATGAAGAGAATGTAAGACAGAACCTGCTGAATATGTGAAGATGAGGTCGGACTCTGTGTTGGTCAGAATAATGCCAGCAGTCGGCCGTGGTGTCAGTCTCAGGCCAGTGCTGGTGTTATTGAGACCAACATTGGAGGTGATCCAGCAACAGTCGCACAAATGTCTAAATTACTGAAATGACAGTGCAAACCATCGGTCCATGTTTTGAATAAAACTTTGTCCTAAATTGAATCTAATTCATGTTTTTTAAACCTGATACCTGAAATCTCATTTCGATTCTCAAATCTAACAGTTTTGCGTCCGACAGTAACATTTACAGAGAAGACGTGACAGAAATATGCTGAACTGGCAGAGACAACTTTCCCATTTTTCAATTAGAAGTGAAGGTGTTGGCTTGTCAGACATAATCTTCTTTAACAGTGACCACCACACAGCCTGGGCCCAATGATAAAAAAACAAAACAAACAGACGATAGTCATAGAGATTCTTTACTCAGTAAACACCATGAAAAGCCAACTACACCCTGAACTGTGATTGTACCCTCAGTCTGACATGTCTTCTTTCTCTGTGCCATCGAGCTCCATTAATATTACTTACAGAGATTCAACAATTCTCACCATGAGCAAGCACGACTCTAAAAAACTTCCTCTAAGAAGCAGAAAACTCAACAACTCTAACTATAACTAAACACCCCATGTGTATTCTACTGTGGGCATCTGTACTCGATGGATACTGTGAGAGGCATTGATATTATATAATATTTGATTATGCTATTGGCTATATGATGCAGAATTTGCAAGGTGGATGCTGTGCAGCACCAGAGTCAGTGACATACTGTGCCACTGCTTAAGTTTACTTCCTGACTTATTGCCTCTCTGTGTCTCTGCTGCTTCTATTTCTCACCCTCACACTCTCTCTCATCTGTCTGTCTCACCTCCCTCCAGGACAGTCAAGGTGGACGTTTACGACTGGGACAGAGACGGGAGGTAATTTCTGTTACTGGCTATCTCTATTTTTTCCCTTTTCTTTTATTCATTTTCAGTTCCAGATTGAATCCCTAAAATGTCACACCTCAGTCTGTCTGAGGGCAGTTCTTTCAGTCAAATTATTAGGTATTAGAACAGATGGAGGGCTCCACCCGCCTGGCACAAGCTGGGGGATAAATCAAAAACAAGTTGCAGGTGAAAGTTTGCAGCTGAGCAGATACAAGGTCAGGGTTTATGAGCGTTGACTGCAGTACTGATATAGCTTCTCTTTCTCCCTGACAGCAGGTTACTGTAGGGACTCCTTCCACAGACTTGTGGGCATAATTGGAAACCTTGTGTGGGTTTTTCAGGCTGTCTGTCCTTGTGTTACTTACTGCTGTCCATAAATTTCACGGAGGATTCATATGAAATTCTTGTGGTACTTTTATAAAGCCCCAGTCAAGATTTCCAAATCACTACAACACAATGTGCAAGACAGCAGGTAACTAAAGGTAAATGTTTGCAGTGTTCCAGAAAAGTACTTTGGTCTGACAGTCATCAGGCACCCATTCTGTCAGATGCTTGTTTGTTTGACAGTTCTGTACTTTTTCTTTTCTTCTCAGGGCATCATGCCATATAAGTTTTGATGACAAGCTGTTTTCAGAGAGCTCAAGTAAAAAAAAAATATTGACATGATTGTGTCAAAATAATACAGTGTGCTGTCTTGATGTAAATTCAAGGATCCTTATATCATTATATTGTCTATGTTACATAGGTGGAAGTACACAAGCTGCTAACACTATGATGGACAGATAAATATGTCCAGGTTGTCCTGTAGATGTGGAAACACAAAAGATAATAATTCACAGGTGAAAAAACAAAAGTGCAGAAAGATGTAACACTGATTCCAAAAACTTTGGGACGCTGTGTAAAGTGGACATTTAGCCCAGAGAACACAATGTCCATGATCTACAAGAAGTATTGTGGACATGTGGACTTGTAGACCTCAAAACACTTTCCATGTTCCATCAGTCCATATCACACGATGCATGTTTTGCACTGAGCCCATGTAGCAAAATTCTTTACACAGTCATGTCAGTTTTTGATGCAGCGCTACCTAAGAGGTTGAAGGTCACAGATAATCAGTGTTGTTTTGGGGCTTTCCCTTTACTGTACGTGCAGAGAGTTCTCTGGATTCTATAAATCTTTTCATGATGTTATGGATTGTAGACGGTGAAATCCATAATTTCATTGTAATTGAGTCTGCAAATGTTCTTGAACTGACGTTTTTCATAAAGTGGTGAACCTCAACATTCTTGATGTGAATGACGCCCGTTCACACACAGTCATGATACTCTCACCAACCTGTTTACCTGTGGAAGGTTCCAGACAGGTGTATTGTGAGTCTTTTGTTGGCCTGTTGGTGACTTTTTTTGGAAGATGAATGAGTAAAAAATCTTACATTTAGTACAATGGAACATAAAATATCTTGTTTGTATTCAATTAATTGTTATTATTATAAATAAATTATAATAAAAAAATAAGTATTAATTATCAGTCATGCTGTATTCAACTAAATAGTAGATTGAAAATGGTTGACACATCATTGCATTCTGTTTTTGTAGGGCTGTAAATGAGAAGAGCAGTTAGACAATACAGTAAATGGTTACATTTGAGAAGTGTTCTTCTTGTTATTACCACCAGCGATTGGCATGTGACTGACAACTAAAATTGCTTGTTATGTTGCTTTTGTTATTTAGCCCAGCTTCATCAAAGCTGCACTCACAATTCAGATCTTCACACTTCCATGTTCTCCACAGCTATGCCACATATTCTGTATTAACATGTGTAGAAATAGAAAACTAGACTCAAGATTCAAGATCTCTGTCATTTCACAGCCCTGTAAAACAAAATTACGAGCAAAAACTCATAGATAAAAAAATACCACAGAATAAATAAGAAGATAAATAAATAAATAAGTTGTATATAATATAACTTTCAGCTCTAAGCTTGTTTAAGCTTAGAGTTACTGACCATAGTTAGTTATCTGCTTATGATTGACTCAGCAAGGTGGGCAAATCTCGATACAACTACTGTGCTGTCTTTTGTACAGTGGGAGGATGTGGACACATGCTGTCCATCTTTAAATACAGTCTATAGCACTACAGAAGCTCCGTCATCACAGTGAGGCTGTGGCGTTCAAATAGCCTGACAAGTCTGAACTAAATCAGGTGGTTTCTGAATGTAGACTGAATGTTAGCAAACCAGCTCAGAACAACAGATCCGACACTGATTAGCATACAGAATGTCAAGTAAGATCATTCAGATGAGATTAATGAAGATTAATCAGAGAGAGTGTAGTCTTAGTGAGCTGCTAAACTCATGCATCTCCATAACGACCCTCATCCATCTGAGCGTAATTTTATATGGTAAAATTACAGCAGGTGGCTCGATATAGACAACACTCTCCACAGGCCAATCCAGTCAGGTGTGTAAAAGCAGCCTAAAGCACAGCCTGCAGAGAAACAGCACATGTAACTCACATTATAACATTAGAACAGTCCATTTAGCTCCTTTGGTCTTACTCCCCTACAGACATAATATTTCAACTTTTTTTAATGTTCACTGCGGACTGTGTGGGTCTAACTAACCAAACAGATGTTTGTAAGTACTGTAATGCTTGATGAAAGTGCAGAGATGGCATGCAGAATTATCATAAATAAAGCTACTTAAACACCATTACACTGTGTTATAGTTGCAATTTAGTAATAATTAAATATTAAATTAACTTTAACTTATAAATATTTAAAAATCGGACTTCCACATGACCACATATATACAGGGAGGAGGGTGAAGGGCCAGGTTCACTTTCTTTTACCGGCATTTTATTTTGATGAAATTTTAAGGTGGAATTGTAGTCTTTCAAATGTGAATATTTAACAGGTAAATTACAGTAATATATAATACAAGTGAGGAGGGTGGACAGTATGGGGTGCCATTTGTAAAGCCGCTCGCGCTGAAAAAAAAAACAGCAACATTTTGTCACATTTAGCTTCAAACAATGTTTAAAAAACTGGTGTGAATTTTTGAGTCACTTTTTTGCACATTTACAACAATATTTGCCAACGAATTATTTAAATCCAAATGTTAAATGTTAAATCTAAATCTAAATCTAAATGTTAAACCTTGACGAGGTCAGAGTGTGTTTATAGTGGGAAATAACGAATAAAACCAGTGGTGTGCAGTCAGGTGAGGCAGGGTAGGCAGTGCCTCACCTAGGCTAATGAGAAAAAAGAAAGCTGTGTGTAGGTGTGTGTATGTATATATGTATATACACTACCGGTCAAAAGTTTTAGAACACCCCAATTTTTCCAGTTATTTATTGCAATTCAAGTCACTCAAGTCCAATCAGTAGCTTGAAATGATACAACGGTAAGTGGTGAACTACCAGAGGTTACCCAAAACTGTGTTTTTCAGTTTTGGGTACATTTGAGTACATTTCAGAACAATAACACAAAATGGGTTAACAATTGATAGCTGTCCTGCAGCAACAGAGGGTGACCAAGCCTTAAAAAGCTGGTGCTACTAATTCCTACAGATGTTCCAAGTTTGCTTTATTACTAACAAGCCCCTCTGTCAGCATAAAAACAGTGTTTGAACACAATGTGGTACCATACCCTCGTGAGCATCAGTTGAACAGTATTGTACTGCAGAAAGTAGTGTGTTGCTACAGAAATGGCAAGAAAAAGGCAATTAACAGTGGAAGAGAGACAGACCATCGTAACACTGAAAAATGTAGGTCTTTCCTACAGAAAAATTGCAAAGAAAGTCAAGGTGTCAGTGAGTACAGTTTCCTTCACCATCAAAAAGAAGTCAGAAACTGGGGAAAACTTTGACAGGAAGAGGTCTGGCAGACCCAAAGCCACAACTGAATCAGAGGACAAGTTTCTGAGAGTCAACAGTTTGCGTGATAGGCGGCTCACAGGACAACAGCTTCAAGCACAGCTTAATGGTGGTCGTAGTAAGCAAGTCTCTGTTTCAACTGTGAAGAGAAGACTTCGAGCTGCAGGTTTGACTGGACGAGTTGCAGCAAGAAAACCATTGCTAAGACGTCAGAATAAGACAAAGAGGCTTGCCTGGGCCAAGAAACACTGCCATTGGACTACTGAAGACTGGAAAAAGGTATTATGGACTGATGAATCAAAATTTGAAATCTTCGGTTCATCACGCAGGATGTTTGTACGGCGTAGAGTAGGTGAAAGGATGCTTCCACAGTGTGTGGCTTCAACTGTCAAACATGGAGGAGGAAGTGTGATGGTCTGGGGTTGTTTTGCTGGATCCAGGGTTGGTGACTTGTTCAGAGTGAGAGGCACCCTGAACCAAAACGGCTACCACAGCATCCTGCAGCGCCATGCAATACCCTCTGGTATGCGTCTAGTTGGTCAGGGGTTCATCTTACAGCAAGATAATGACCCAAAACATAAGTCCAAGCTATGCCAGAACTATCTTGCGAAAAAAGAACAAGCTGGTAAACTTGAAAACATGGAGTGGCCAGCACAGTCTCCAGACTTAAACCCCATTGAGCTGGTTTGGGATGAAATGGACAGAAGAGTGAAAGCAAAGCAACCCACAAGTGCGGGGAACTTCTGCAACAGACATGGGAAGAACTTTCTGAAGAATATTTGATTTCTATTGTAGAAAGAATGCCTTGTGTGTGTTCAGCTGTTATATCTGCCAAAGGTGGCTACTTTGATGAGTCAACAGTTTAGAATACATTTTGGTCTATAAATTGATTCCATAATTTCTTTTTTGACTCCAATTGCTTATTTGTATTATGCTTTCACGTCTGAGTGCAATGAGACATTCAACGGCATCATTTTCAGTAAAAACACTGGAAAAATTGGGGTGTTCTAAAACTTTTGACCGGTAGTGTACATATATACATATGTGTTGTTTTAACGGTATAAGGAATGCCACTACTCAGGAGAGCTTGTTTTCAAAGCTGGCGTATGTGAATACGTGAATACAGGAGGCTGGGGCAGACTCAACCTCTGCCTCTGTCCTGTGTGAAATGTACGCTAAGAGTTTAGAAGGCTCGCGCATGCGTAGTCTGTTCTCACGCTGTCTTCAATGGGCATCATTGAGGCACAACGCTTCTCTGCCTCCACAGTCAGGGGTTCGGGACATGTCGGGATTTTCGGCGGGATTCCCGACATGTCCCGAACCCCGCCCCCAAGGTCTCGCGATGCTGTTGTCACCTGTGCAGTGGTTTCGGCTAGCGAAGATGGATATTTCGTATCTAAGAAGTTTTACAATCTTGACTTTTGAAGAGAAAAAATATATAATTTTAACTGGGAAACCAACCCGTGAATTAAAAGATTTAATACAACTGAAGGGACAAAAATTGTGAGGACTTTTCAAACAGACTGGTAAAAGACTGGTTGTGTGGATGTAGCCAGGCTAGCTAACTGTTCTGCTTCCCGGGCATAAGTTCGTGCAGGAGGACAGGCGCATGGATTTCATCTACAAATAAAGTAAGTGTCCCCTCACTTGTTTGCCAATGGTGCACCGACACCAAAACTTTAGTTTCCTCTCTCCTTCTTTTCAGCCAGCGCAGCTCTCTCTCTGGTTATAATGTCTTCCCGTGTTGTGCTCTTATGTGAGCGATGTCATACAGCAGTTATTTTAGGCTTTTCAGACTTATTCTTGCTTAGAGGTTTAATGGTGTGTGATCAAGATCGAGCAGTGTTTATAATGTTGGTCTTATAGATGCGCCGGAGCTGTAAGTCCTGTGTTGTCGAGATACAGGTGATTTCTTGTTGTGCTCTTGTCTTTGGGTGCTAGGGTGTAGGATCTACACCCGCCCGCCTCCGCCTGCCACGGTCCATTTGCGAACATGTCAGATAATGAAACAGCGTTAGCGTACAATATCGGCAGAGCAGTTATAGCTATACAAAATCTTTCTACCGCGACGGCAACAGCGACAGCAACCGCTACAGGGCCACCACAGGCCACCTCGGTAAGTATGTTTTCCAAATCACGTAGCATTGGATTGTTGTCAAGGCTAACTTAGCTAAACTAGCTAACGGTAGCCAGTAGAGATTTGCTACTAGCACCAATGCACTTTATGTGTGGCACATTTGTTTATGTAGTTCTACAGTAAAACACACTGGTAAGTGACGCAGTGGGGCGAACCCAAAAAAACTGAGCAGCAAATTTACATTTGACCTCCGCTAGCTGTAATGCTAAATTATATAATTTATGCTTTGCTGCTCAGTATATATAACAGACCTGCTCTACTGGCTACCGTTAGCTAATTTAGCTAAGTTAGCCTTGGCGGGCGGAGGCGGGCGGGTGTAGAAGATCCTACACTCGCGAACATGACAGATCAGTCAAAGTGAGCCCCCTCGTAGCTGGCTATAGTGACTACAGTCCCGCAACCTTCATAAAAATTATACTAAAACTCAAAGTACTCTTCAATTAAAGTTTCTCCAAACGTGTCTGTTATTTTAGGTAGTTATTATAACGATAATCCATGTCCAAGAGTCCATAAGATGGGTTTTATTCGTTATTTGCTACTATAAACACACTCTGACCTCATCGAGGTTTTATTTTGGCACTTCCGGTTACCGGCATTTGAATTAGCATATTAGCTAAATATTATTATTATTATTATTATTATATATTCACCCGAAACATTTAGATTTAGATTTAACATTTAGATTTAGATTTAACATTTAGATCTAACATTTAGATTTAGATTTAACATTTAACATTTGGATTTAAATAATTCTAAGTTGGCAAATATTGTTGTAAATGTGCAAAAAAGTGACTCAAAAATTCACACCAGTTTTTTAAACATTGTTTGAAGCTAAATATGACAAAATGTTGCTGTTTTTTTTTTTTCAGCGCAAGCTGCTTTACAAACAGCACCCCATAGGACAGTACATCAGATCCACATGCCCAAGAGCATGAGAAGAGAAACCAAGAGCTACATTAACAACAGTAGCTCCAGCTTTGCTTCTCTCCCTCCTTACACCTAGTTATCGCCTTCGTACCTAAACCTCTCCCATATTGCCGCATTGTAACTGTTTCCTCTCTTACCCCACTTGTTATATTTCATCCTCCTCCTTTACCCCATCGGGAGATGAACTCAATTATTTGCTCCTTGAGGATTTCCCTCTAAATACCAGCATTACCCAGGCAGTACTGGTGTCACGCACAGCTTCAGGTGGTGATATATTGAGATGCAGATTTGGTCTGAGGGCATGAAGGGAGTTGATATTTACCAGTGTGATGATGCTGGAGGAGATATTTTTCATGTAACAGATGGAAATGTGTTGAAGTCATGAAAATCATCTTCCTGGCACAGATTGAGTGGTGAGGAAATGGTGAAGTGGCAGCAAATTCAGTCTGTCTGACTACAGTGATATTATCAGAATGAATCAATTCTGATAAATCAAAAAGTCCAATGAAGGTCACGATAACATTAATATTCACTTTTGACATATGTTCATAATGTTGTATTCACTTATGAAAGGCAAGTCTTATTTGCTTTTTCAGTGACAGTACCCCTTACATTATACAGACATTGGCATATCTGCGTGGGTGGAAACAAAAAATGTCATAATAATATTCTGAACAATTCATGATATTTTTTCACTCACAGCCAGTGGTGACCTAAAGGTCAGAGAAGTGAGCTTGTTATCTTGAACAGGGCCTTTAACACCAACTGCTCAGTGGAGCTGCTCAGTGGAGCCATCAGATCAGACTGTGGCTGTACTGGACAGCTTCCAGGTGTGAATGTGATCAGAGTGATCCTGAAGAAGAGCAGCTTGTTGTTAGCTTAGTTCCATCAATGATTTATCTGAACATTCTGTTATTCTGCGTCATGACTTGAATGGCTAACTGGCTTCAGTTTTGCAAGTGGAATGTAAATTCATTTCCTTGATATTGTATATTTGGGGTGTTAGGAATACATTCAACCAACTTCCAATACCACGGGGCGTGGCCACCAGTGTGTGTGCTTTGATTCACAGAAATAGGCACATGAAAAGTTAAGAGTCTGCACCCACAGTGACATCAGATCAGTGGGTGAGACTGGAGACATGATTCTGTTACTTTATGTCAGCTGGATATGTCAGCGGGCAACTGTGCAACATGAACTTTAGACAGGAGCTTGTTCTGCTGCCAAAGTGACAGAATAAATATATATTCATAGGCTTAATTATTTTGCTTGCATTTTTTAACTACTGTGTCTTGGTGTCTTTTATTGGATAAAGACATATGCTTTAGAATTATCATTACTTGTTAAAACAGAAATTAGGAATCATGGTGCTGATATACTGATGTACATTACTGTAGATGTAATCTAATAGCTTTTTGTGTCTGTTCTGGACTAAATCAATCTTTCTTCCAGTCACGACTTTATCGGAGAGTTCACCACCAGCTACAGAGAACTGTCCAGAGGCCAGAGCCAGTTCAACGTCTATGAGGTAAAATACAAGTATAGCAAAAAACGAGTTGAACAACTTGATCAGCAAATAATAAAAAAAAAATTAAAAAAAAGATTTTCTCCAAAACTTTCTCAAAGTGTGATGGATATCAAAAATGTAACAATGTTTTGGGAACTCTAGCCTAGTTCCTTGACAGTGTCATAAATTATTCATTTAAATAATATTTTTTGTATTATAAATTCCAGCTCTCATCTGTTACATTATCAACATCCACAGGAGCTCAGACATGTACTGAATAAGCATTTCTGCTCAGATATATTTGTTCAGAAAACTAATTTCTTGTTCCTTTTCTTATGGTCAAGGTTTTGAATCCAAAAAAGAAAGGCAAGAAGAAGAAATACATCAATTCAGGCACGGTAAGACCTGTTGGGGTGTTATTTATCAGCAGCTGTCACATGTTTGATGGAAGTCATAGCAGCAGCGACATGTCAGAGCAGTAAACGAATTTACCACGACTCTCCTCTTGATCTCTGTCCTCTTCTCCCTCCCTCTTCTCCCTGTCGCTCTCTCTCTGTCTTCAAGGTGACTCTGCTGTCTTTCAAAGTGGAGTCAGAATACACGTTTGTCGACTTCATCAGAGGAGGGTAAGAGCTCAGTCTCAAGTGTTTCATCAGTGTCTATGGAAAGCCATTAAAGGACGTTTGGCACACCAGGGATTTTGCTTGTTTTCAGGCCTAATCACACCGGAAAGTGAAACTGTGAAATTAATCTGCACACAGGCCTGGATTAAAACAGTTTGCTGCGTGACAACACTTGAAGTTCTCTCCTCCTCCTTTTCACATAAAAAAGTCTAATTTTATTTATTTATATATATATATATATATATATATATATATATATATATATATATATATATATATATATATATATATATATATAGAGAGAGAGAAAAAAATATAAAGAGCAAAATATACATGAATTTATACATACTACAGGAAACTGGGCTTGTAAATACCATAGCCCTCACGCTGATGCTCAAATCTGAATGCAATCTGCATCATCATGTTAAATATCATTATTTCCTTTAAAAATCGCCTGTGAAGGTGGGAACAGCATATTGAGACAATGTTAGAAATCAGAAATTATTGTTTTGTTTTTTGTTATGTAGTTATCAGAAACAGAGATTAAAGGTATAAAGACTGTCGTGTAGTGATTTGTAGTTATTAGTAATGCTGATTTTCATTTCAAAAATGTAAGGAATTTTCTGGTCATGACGACAAATACAACATTCAAAAAGGATTTTTTCTTAAACCTTTCTTAACCTTGTTCCTGCACACAGGACTGTAAGGTGTACTTCCAAAGAGAAGGGTTGATTAGTTATGATATTTTTGATAAATTCTATCAGCAGTGTACTCAAATTACTGAAATAAACAGTTTCTCACTTTTCTGTGGTGCTGAAGGGCTCACAGGAGCGACTGATTCCCCCAAAAGGGCATTTTTCTTCTTGATTGAAGCGATGCACCTTTAGCCTTTTTCCTACAAGTTATTATTTACGAAGACACTTTCAATCATGTAAGAATGATTTTTTCAGCTATTTTCCAAAGCATGTCAGAGATTCATCAGATGGACATGCTTCTGCATATTAAAGTCCTTCTCAGTATGAGAATTTTGCCCTTTTTGAAGAGCATGAACTCATTAGGAAACAAAGATCACAGAGGCTGAGCTTTGTAAAATTCAAATTAAATTTTTTTATTCATTCATTTATTCCACAATATAATACACTATATCATCCAGGAGACTGTTCTAATGTTGAGTAACACCCAGATAACTGTTCAAATTAAACTGCTGCCTCTCTGCTTTCTTATACTTTGAGCTTGCTGAATGTTTGAATGTTTCACTCCAACCAGCTGGTTTTCTGTTGATTTTAGTACAATGAACTTCAACTTGTGGAGACACCACCAGAGTGGTTATGTCTGGTTTGATCGCAGGGCTGTACTTCCCACTGAGAGCCATGTTGTCATGTCCTCTGTATTCTTTCCGGGCCTTAGAGGGGGTTGAATTCTACAATATTAAAAAAAAAAAGATTTATACATGGAGGGTATTTTTATTATTATTTTAATAGGATATTCCTGTATATTATATTGCATTGTATATTGTATTATTGAGAAACATTTTGGGAAACAAAAGTTACCAAAATTAATTGTTGACTTCAAAGAAGTATTTATGGTACATTGAAGTCAACTATATACTATACTGAAATGAACAGAAATCAATGGCAGTCTGCATTTGGCAAATCTGAAAGGCCACTGTTTGTCCAAACCATGTACAGAACACAGCATGTGACTTTCAGTAACACTAATAAAAACTCTTGGAGACAGAAGCAGAGAGTCTTCAGCAGGAGTGGAACACACAAAGCTGTGGCTGTCAGCACTTGAATTTGAAAGCCCTGTTAATAGACTTGAGAAGTGTGCATTGTTTGAATGGTGGTGCAGATCCCCTGCCTGGTGCTTTATAAGTGACAGCAGTGAGCCGTTGATGAGTTTCTCACTCTAGCCTGGACAGCTGTAAATGCGCTCCCATCTGGAGATGCTGGCACATTCCTCACATCTCTGTTTCGAATGATACTGATGTGCTCAATCTCCCACCAGGACACAACTCAATTTCACTGTGGCCATAGACTTCACAGCATCGAACGGTAGGACAGCATTACATCTTTGTGCATACAGAACTGTCCACACATCTGTTACACAACGACTATGATGACAGTATTTGTCTGTATGACATGGTTCTTAAATAATATGTCGTCCTGTAATTTCGTGCAAATGTTTTTATCAATCTGTCTGAATATGGAACATATTCATATATATAACAGTCTTAATGTGTCATATTTTCTTGCATTGTCTTTGCTGCATGTGCAACTCTGTAGTATTGTGAATATGAATCTCTTCTTTTACTTAATATTAATATTAAAAATTAAACTAATTTAAGACATTTATGGCATCATATCTACATGCATATTTTTGGAGGAATCACAAAGTATCCAGCAGTAAATGTATGGCCAGGTGGTTGTAGAATATAAGCAAACGGTCAATGTCCTCAAAACCAAATGTGCAATAATAATAATAATAATAATAATGATAATGCAGACTTTATTCAGGCATTAATTTCAGTGAACATGACTTTTTAATAAGTCATGACTTTTTAATAATCGGATTTCATCTATAATCTGATGACAGACTTTGCATGTCTTGACTCTAAAACATTCTTGATCATGTTAATCTTGCCACATGCCTTTTTTATGATCCCCTTATTATATGAGATCGTGTGTGTGTGTTGGGTGTGTTTGGTGTGGTGGTGCTTTTCTGTCCAGGTAATCCATCCCAGCCCACCTCACTGCACTATATGAGTCCATACCAGATGAATGCGTATGCCATGGCTCTAAAGGCTGTGGGGGAGATTATACAGGATTACGACAGTGACAAACTCTTCCCAGCATACGGCTTCGGTGCTAAACTTCCACCGGATGGCAAGATCTCTCATGCCTTCCCACTGGTAAGAGACAAAGATAGTTATGATGCCTCTGTTTAAGTGCAAGACATCTTGTGATGAGTGATTAGGTACTCCTGATTTTGGACTGAATCTGTTTTCACGTTGTTGCATTTGTAATAGAAATATGTTTTTCTAACTTTGAACTTGCTTTTTTAAAAGGATTTATTTGTGGCTGACTTGTGTCCGTGCTGACTAAATCGCTGCCAAGATGTGAAGTGTGTCCATGTGTCAGACTGAAGGTCTCGTTGGCTGCTGATGTAGATCCCACTTCCATTTTAGACTTTGCTTCAAGGCTGACTTTGGCAAAATAAAAATAAAATAAAGATGCAGTCAAATACTGTCAAGGCGCGTCAAGCAAAAGAAACCAGTATCTTGTGTCCGACAGTAAGACTGTTCATTAGTGTGAGATGTTAGACACTGACTTTGGAAAAAAAAAAGATACTGTGAATAAACCTGCTGATCTCGAGTATGTAGGATTTAGTGGCATCTAGTGGTGTAGTTGGCAAGTCCCTATAAAGGCAATTTCTTTCCAAACACATTAAATATGTTGGAAAATAGTTGCTGAAAACATGTGCAAAGACTTTGAATGATATATTAGTGAAATGTGGAGTCCGAGGTTCAAACAGTTTTTCACCAATTTTCAGTCCAGGATTTTGTAGACGGTCTCCTTGGCTCGATGACTTAAACTGGAGCCGAGAATTCATTTTTACCTGATTTTAAACACTTAATTTCAGAAACTTCTTGATATTTTTAATCATTCAAATTTGGTTAGGTGGATAATAACACTTTCTTCTTTGGTCTGACAAACTCAGAATACATACTTATTCTGGCTTTACATGGACTTAATTACTAATTACTATAACCTCAAAACTTTGTTACACATATTTTTATGCTTAGTTAATAGTTCCTTGTAAAGATTTGACCATGACTTTATGTGTGGGTCCCTATTTTGCGTGTTATATCAGCACAAAGGACGCAATGTACTTAACCACATGGAGCAATTCAACTCAGGACAACGTGCAAGTCAATGAAAGGAAAGGTTATATAAACCCAGAAGCTGTAGGCATTGTGGAGTAGTCTTGTGAAGTGGATGACTGAGGCAGAGGAAAGGAGCAAGAGGTGGGAGGAAGAAAACACTGTGAATCACACTGCACGTTCAGAGGAAAGAAGTTTGTCTGTTTGATGGTATGGGAGTGAACAGAGAGCAGACAGACAGAAGCACAGAGGGACATTTTGATGATGCACTGCTTAGCTTAGCATTAATAGGATGGCAACATTGGCAATTAGCAAAGCAGCAAAATGAAAAAAAAACAAACTTCTTTTCCAAACAACTCTGTCCCTGGATAGTTACTTTAAAGGAAACGAGGAGGAAGGTGGGTGGAAGAAGAACATTAAATAGGGGAGTTTTATATTTGGTGCTATTCCAAAGCTGCAGGTTAAGATTAAGAGTTTCTTAATGATAATATAATCAGATCTTTTCATGCGGGTGTAAACATCTCAGTGACACATCTCAGATCTTTCATCGGTGGACTTGTGGAATTTTTCACTGACCTGAAAATGTCGTTTTCAATCAGGTTTGTCAAATCCCATGATCCTCCTGGCTCCCTCCCAGTTGGAAGTCAGCTGCTGATGAGAGCGTCAGCATCTGGCTTGTCTAGATTCATTACTTTGTGTAACTTTGCTCCTTTCTGTGTGAGCGGGTGCTCGATCAGCTTTCCCAATTAGAGTTCACCTTGGCGTGACAAATCCTACCGCAGCGTCATGCTAAGGCAACTCTAATTAGGAGCCCATTGTTTGCATGGAGCACAGAGAGCAATCTAAAGTTCATCCAATGCAAAGTTTTAGTGTCTTAATATATGGCTTACATAGGACAGATCATGAGTTAGAAAATGAGACAGGGAAGCTGGCAGAACGCCTCTAGTACTAAACACATCCCAGGTTCAAATAAAGGTGAGAATAATTCATTAATTAATCAGCAGCACATATGCAAATTGAAATAGCTAACATTTGCAATACCTTAAGAGTTGATGTACCTTGAAGCAGCCTCTCTTTCACAGGGACATTCAGTAAAACATTTGTCTTTCGTGAGTGTTATTTGACACTGATTAATACGGAACTTCTGTTGCACAGCTCGTCTGTGTCGATGCTTAATTAACACCGGCTTCCAAATCTGTTTTTGATGCTTTAAAGAAATCTATATTATTAAAACAAAAACTTCAGCCTCAGAGGAAATAATTAAAAAGTAATTCTTGTGAGATAGCAGGAAGCCTCAGAGTGCGAGTGTGTGTGTGTGTGTGTGTGAACCTGCTTTTGAAAAGAAGATTGTCTGTCGACAGTCACTGCAAAGGAAACACGGACGTGTGGTATTTAAAAATGTCTTTGTTGTTGTTTGGTGGCGAATGCTGAATGTGCTTGAGATCTGCTGATACGTAGAGGTCATTGTCATGCTCTGTGGATGAAGACACACTGTATTCCTGTTGGATCATGTTAAGGACAGAAATGTGCTGAATATGAATAATGCCGTGCAGAGAAAATACAGCCTTGACCGCAACAGAGCCACCAGGGACCATCACCGTGATAAACAAACATTCAACTGTCTCTATTTCACACTCTACACTAATTCTATCCAGGCTTTGAGTATGCACTGCCTACACAGTGGAAAAATAACAAAATGTAGCATTTTCAAAAATGCCAGCACCAAGATTAAAATGACCACAAAGTGCAATGCAAAGCAAAAATAGAGGAGCTGCTTCCAGTTATTGTGGATGCTGGTGTGACACATGTTGAAAAGCAAAATGGAGGGAGTATCTGTGCCATGCAAATTAAACTGATTATTTATTTCAAATGTTGCAAAGTCTCAGTTTCACAGTCATTCTAAGTGCAAACCTATCATTTCCTCTAAGTGCAGCGTTTTAAAATATGCCAACTACCAAACTAGCACACTGTCAACATGAGTACGCACAGTATATAAGATTGAGACACGTTCAGCCTCATCCAAAAACCACTCACACAAACAGATTTGTTCTCCACAGGGAAAGTCCATTTTACAGTACATTGCGTAGCATGGAGGAATTGGGTATACAGTGAAGACTCCCATGATCCCATGCTACTTCACAACATTAACAAACAATGTCTTTTGTTATTGATTTGATTTTATTGATCCCAGAGTTGCAGAAATTGCATACTGTACATTTAAGGGAAATTTCAAATTGTCCAATTATGCAGCATCAACTACATAGCCAAGAGGATCACAGTCGCTATTCAGTCCAATCATCAGGGAAGGAATCGGTGAAGAAGACTAGATAGGTGCTATATAAATCCAGTTACCAGTCATTTACCCTGATGTACGTTACCTTGAACACTGAGCCATGTCTGGGTTTTCTATTTATAGCAAATTCCAGAGAGATGCAAAAAATGAAAATCCTTCAGTGAGTTATGATTGGAAGGCAGCAGTCCCAAATAAGCAGACGATGTAATAGGCAACACACAACACGCGGAACCTTGAAGTGGACAGATTATAGCAGCAGAAGACCGCAGTGGGCACAGGTTCATCAAAACTGAACAGAAGAAGATCTCATGAATCTTAATTTCTGCTGCCACATGCCAAATGATGGGTTCAGAATTTGGAGTAAACAACATGATTCAGTGGATCCATGCTGCCTTGTGTCAACAGTTTAGACTGCTGCTGGCGGTGTAATAATGTGGGGAATATTTTCTTGGCACGCAGGCTATTAAATACCATCTGAGCATTGTTGAAATGCCACGGCTGGGTTGATTGTATTGTTGCTGTGCGCGCCTGCTAATCCATTTTCTAATGGCAATTTTCAGCAGGATAACATGCTATGTCACAAAGAACACTTTGAAGTGGTTCTGTTAGAAAATGCTATCCATCAGTAGAGCTCCAATGCTCTTCCATAGCCTTGGGGAATTTATACAAAACTGTTTAAAGCTTTCACTCTTTGGAGAAACTTAAAGATATTTGGCAGACGATTGGATGAACCATCAAACTTTGGCAAATTTCAAGCAATCAGATCAACAAACCATATAACAAAGTCAAACTCTTACCAAAGTCACTTGGATGAAGATACCTTTTCATCAGGAGAATCCTTCACTATTGTTCTTTGCTCTTCTTTCTTCAGTTCTGATATAACAGCTCACACAGGTTGTCACATGCACATGTGATGTTAAACCAGCCCTTAGCTCACACTAGTTGCCAGTAATCCCTCATGAGATGCTGATTGGTCTGAACCACACAAGGTTATCTGAACCTGCCTCCCTCCACATTCCAAATGTTGGAACTGTAAAGTCTGCAGCTGATCATTTCTGTCAACGTTCAAAAACGTTTACATGTACTTCAGGAAGTGATTGTCCATGTGTACGGAGGTGATGAATAAAGTTATAATGTCCCCATATTTCAGCTACATCATATCATACTCCTCTCTAGAACTGAAACTGTGTACCTGTTGAGAAGAGCTCCATACATTTTTGCCCTTTGACAATGGTCACACAGCACATGCTGAACCTTTTATTTTCTGTATTCCTGCATTCATGAGGATTCTGTCAGCAGCAACTATGAGAGGGTATCACGTCAACATGGATCAGAACCTCCAGGAATGCCTTCATCACCTTGTAGAATCCATGCCATGCAGAATTCTTACTAGAAAGGTGTTCTCTAAAGTCACTGTGTGTACCAAAAAGCAGTCAGACAAATGAAGCCAGGCCGATTGAACTGGTGCCAATGAACCTCCAGCTGAATACACAGAGAGTGTGTTGAATCCACTTCTCAAAGGACTCTACTGGCTTGATGGAAGTTATGCTTTGGTGCACCATAATTAGTTCATCAGTTTTAAAGTACACCCTGGCCAGTCCTCAGTGTTGAATAGTGTTAATCTGCTTTTAGATGGCTGTGTTGAAAGTGTGGGTGGATGTAAAGAGGGACACTTGAACATAGTGATTTCTCAGTTTCGTGGGCCAAACTACAACAAACACAAATTATTAGTGTGCCTACCCGAGGACTTTATAGACTGACTGGACTCTTACACTCCAGGTTTAAGGGACGTGATTCATGCGTAGAAAGATTCTGGTATCAATATTTCTCAAGATAAGACAAAGAAATCTGTTTCCTTCCAGCAGCTTCAATGCTTTGTTTTTTCTCTCTTGCAGAACTCAAACACAGAAAACCCAAACTGTGTGGGCATCGATGGTGTACTCGAGGCGTACTTCCAGAGCCTACGAACTGTTCAGCTGTACGGCCCGACCAACTTTTCTCCTGTCATCAACCAGGTGGCTCGGTGAGAGATGCACGGACACCCACATGCGGAAAGAGGCACACATCTTCATGTGTGACATAATCACACACACACACACTCTCATATCACACACAAACACATACCTTCATACGCACTCTTACATAATGTCTCTCATACATAAAATCTGCACATTTCCATGTGTTTCATATGCATGTGCCACTTATCTTGTGCCATCATGGAAAGCCAGCTGAGTTTGTATGCATGTCATGAATACAAACAGTAAATATCTGTGGTGGCTTGACGGCAGAGAGGAGGAGACGTGATACACATATCTTAGAAACTGTCTGCCTGCCATCTTTTTTGTAGAGAAATCACAGACATTTTCAGAATTTAAAGGAGCCTGTTGAGTTCTTGTAACAGTGTTACTAGTAGAAACACTGTGTGTATCTATGAGGTCTAACAAATTTGTGGAATACATTTCTGAAGTGATATACGGTGCCTTGCAAAAGTAGTCACCCCGCTTGGCTTTTTACCTATTTTGCTACATTACAGCCTTTAGTTAAATGTTTTTTTAAAAATATGAATTTATGAAATGGAACAGAACACAATAGTCTACGTTGGTGAAGTGAAATACGAACAATATATACATAAAACTATTTTTTAGAAAGAAAAAAAAATTGGCACGTGCATATGTATTCACCCTGTTTGTTATGAAGCCTGTAAAAAGCTCTGGTGCAACCAATTACCTTCAGAAGTCACATAATTAGTGAAATGTCCACCTGTGTGCAAGTGTCACATGATCTGTCAGTACATATACACACCTTTTTTGAAAGGCCCCAGAGGCTGCAATGCCTAAGCAAGAGCCACCAAAGAACCAAAGAACTCTCCAAACAAGTAAAGGACAAGTCAGCGTTAGGTTTAAAAAAAAAAAAAAATCCAAATCTTTGATGATCCCCAGGAGCACCATCAAATCTATCATAACCAGATAGAAAGAACATGGCACAGCAGCAAACCTGCCAAGAAGTGGACACCTACCAAAACTCATGGACCGGGCAAGGAGGGCATTAATCAGAGACGCAGCACAGAGACCTAAGATAACTCAGTTCCACAGCAGAGACTAGAGTATCTGTACATAGTATGATAATAAGCGGTGAATAATGGGTGAATAGTTATGCACATTGACCTTTTCTGTTATTTTTTTCCTATTTGTTGTTTGCTTCATAATTAAAAAAAAAAGTTGTGGGGATGTTCTGTAAACTAAATGATGCAAATCCTCAAACAATCCATGTTAATTCCAGGTTGTGAGGCAACAAAACATGAAAAATTCCAATGGAGGTGAATACTTTTGTTTCCTGCTATTCTAATGGGTGGCAGACGACAGCAAACATGGATGTAAATGCTTGAAAAAATGCCTTTGTAAATGTTTTATGATGAAGGAAATACCCTTGGCATATTTGTTAGAGGTCAGCGATACACACAACACACACAGAACCAAATGCTACCACACGGCAGCTTTAACTCGTCACAAATATTTCTGCAGTGTCTCTCACAGGATTTCAAGAGTCAGGATTTGGAAATGAGTCCTGACCTCTCTTTGAAGAAATCACAAGGCACACCACCAACCAAAAGTGTTTAATTATTTCACACAGTGCAGCAGTGTCAACATTTTGCCATTTCTTTGTGAGTGGGAACTGGCTCCCATTTCCTCACACAACATGCAAATATGGGCTTTTCACAGGTTGTGTCTTTACAAAGTTTACCATGTGCACAACATCATCCAACACTGGGGCTAGGTCTGCTGGTAAAGTCTTGGCCACGAGGGCCTCACGGTGTAAGAAACAGTGCGTAATAATCACATGTGGGTTTCTTTCCTTCACTCTGCTTACAAAGCCCTTGGTATGCCTGACCATGGCTGCGGCTCCATCAGTGCAGACACTCGTGCAGTTTTCCCACTGAAGTCCTCCATGTTCAAGATATTCTGATGTGACCCTGTCCTCTTGTTTTTTCTGGCAATGCCTTGCAAAATAGGAAGTTTTCTCTGATTGCGTCTCCATCCACAAAATGCACATTGGCCAAGAGTTGAGCATGTCCACTAATATCAGTACACTCGTCAAGTTGCAATGCAAATTTCTCACTGATACATATCTTTTCTAAAACCACACTTTCGATGTCTGCAGACATGTCATCGATACGTCTGGAAATTGTGTTATCTGAAAGAGGGACTCTGACTATTGCTTTAACTGCTTCAGCTCTGAGCATCTCTTTTTCATTGACTTTGCAGGTGGGTAATATTAATGTCTCTGCCACAGTGCTTGATTTAGCTATAAGTTCAGCTACATGGTAGCTTCCCTTTAGTTATTTTTCGAGGTGTGATGACCAAACCAACAAAAAAGAAAAAACTTTGGAATAAACCCAAAGAAAGTTGAAGTCGAGTCAAGTCAGGTACTTTCAAAGTGTCATGGTTAAAGCAAACAAACCCTATAGGCAATACTTTGTACCCCCATTCATCTTCTGTGACATGCACACTGTGTGAGCCTCCTCACTCAGAGATGACTCGCTGAAGACCAACCCTTTTGAACTCTGTTTACTTCAGTTAGAGAATGTGACTCATAAGCTGAAGCGTGTTGACTGTTGAGACCAGTCCATCAAACCTCAGCTAGAGATCCACCACCAGCCAACCGAGTCAACACACAAAACATGCTGCAGTTTCAACAAAAAAAACCCTGAACACTGATGAGTAAATCCCTGCTATTTATCACACTTCTATTTGTATTACATCTTAGCTTCCACGTCTTTGTGTTTTCCACAGTCCACTCTCTCTACAGTATACTAACTACAAGGATTGTAGCTGATGGAGAGGACCAATAGCTTATGCGGCTGTGTCATGAAGTATTTGAACCTAGCCCACACATTAAGTGCACTTTATTATTTTATGATTATTATTTTCTCCCGTGCACCCACAATATAAGTGCTTCAAATAACACAAATAGGCAGAACCTTGTCTCCCTGCTGAACCTTGCAGCATCTCATCCTACAAGCTCTTTTTAAAAAAAACAAATTAAATTTCACCAATAAAATTTTTTTTTTTTTTTTTTTTTTGGAGGATAGCCGGTGTTAAGTTTTTAATGGATTTTGGCTGCTATTGTATTTTTAGCCCCCATATGTAGCAATAATATCCTGTCCCCGTGAAGTGTGAATGCGGTTGCATAATCAAATGTGATGTGTTGTTCTGCTGTGGGCTTAAGAGCTTCAAAAGTCCATTCAGAGAGAGAATGTCAAACTTTCTTCCCTCATCCTCGCACTTTTTCTGCCGTTCTTGTTGTGTTCGCTTCATGTCTCCAGATAGCTTTTGTGTTCTGATCATCACATGCACAGCACTTCCACCTCTCCCCTTTTTCTTCTTTTTTTCTTTTCAACTCCCTCCCTCCATACCTTCAGCGCTTATTCTAACTTGTTCCACCTCCACATTCTTGTTTGTCTTTTCCTCATTTCTTGCTGTCTCATCTGCTCTCTGTTTCTCACACTCTGCTGCTTCGTCTCCTTCCCTTCTTCTTAATTAACCCCCCCCCCCCATCTGTCTCTTCTTCCTCCTCTTTGTGTCTTCCTGTTATTTGCTCCTCATCCTCCTCCTCTTTATCCACCTCTCCTTTCTTGTTGTTATCCACGTGGGAGGTTTAGAGTAGTGCTGAAGACGAGGCGAGATGAGAAGGAGGAAGATGCACGTCACAATCTATATATACATAAATATACATGGCCACATGCAGCTACGATTGCCATGTGCAGAAAATTATTGGAACCACGATCATATTATCCCAGCCAGTGAAAAATATGCTGCTTCTGTCCAACAGTTAGTGTGTTTACACATTGTGAATCCTCTTTACGGCTTATTGTGTCCAGCTGTCGTCTGTATACTGTGCTCTTGTGTGTTGTCTGATGCCACATTGTGCGTCGTTGTGGGCAGGAAAGCTGGGCTGCATATCTGTGACGGATGCTGAAAATACTATTTATATTATTAGAAACAACCAACCAGCCTACACACACACACACACACACACACACACACACACACAACCCAGATCAAAGAGTCGACATTTCAGTCCTGCAGAACCCTGACATCTCACCAGAGAACAGGATTTGACAAGGTTTAAAGTTCACCATACCACATGTAATGTTGGAGGCATGGCCACCGATATATGTGTGGGGGTCTGCTGTCCTGGGCCCAGGGTGGGCAGGGTCACAGAACTGGGCCCTCATTCATTTATAGAATAATGTTTTAAAAGCTGGCCTGGTTGGAGGCTCTGTTTTTATATAATCTGCATACAGAGTGTATAACCATCTGAAAATACAAAGCATTTTTGCCACCTTAGATTGAGCCTTTTATATCTGCAGTCTGTCTTTTTATTTGTTGTTTATCTGTGTGTGGTTCCTGACTCCCTTTGCACTTGATACCTTTCATTTTTACAAATATTCTTTTTTTTTTCAATATATGTCACCTACAGTTATAACAAATGTACTAATTACAGCCCAGTTAGACGACAGTTCGGAGCAGCATCTTTGTTCATCGTCTTTGTTCATAGTCAAAATCAGAAAACGCGTACGTTCATAGTCATATTCCGTTATAAAATGGGAGTGCTGATGGACGGCTAACAGGTCAGTTGAAATGTGAATCACACAGGATGGTGGTGGAGGAGGTTGCACCATGGTCTGGTCAGATCAGGATTCCGATCAGGCTGTCTCAGGTCTGACTGTCATGCTGGTAATATTTTTGTTTGGGTAGATTTTTTTTTTTTTTTACTAACCTGTTTCAGTAACAAACTTTTCAAACTTTATCTCTAAATGCTTCCAGTCGTCAGTATTACATCAGTCCTGTCACCTGCTTTATCTGTAGCATGTACAGGTAACAGCATATTTGAGCATTAGTTATCAACATTAGCAGCCGCCCTTCCATCAAACACCTGCTTCCTTGTTTGGTGTCTGCACTTCCAGCACAGTTGACGCTACCCAGCTGTTTCTGTTATTTTGAAAGGTCAAAGAAGTCACATAGTTCTTCTTTCTCTTCAGTTAAAACTATAAAGCTTTTTATGAATCACGCATCCAATCTGGTGTTGCTCGTGTGCTATAATCAACAAGATCAGTCGAGAGCTGAGCATTCCTGTGCCAGAGGCATTTACAGCAGAATTAATGGAGAAGTTTCAGTTGGACTTTACATATAAAAGCAGGTCTGTTCATAAGATGCACGTGTCGTGAACATGTGTGTACTAAAAAGAAGAAAATGTCTCCAAAATAAAAGGATAATTGAAGTGACTGCACTTCTTACAGACTTTACTTTGCGAGGTAACAGAGCAATTTGTTCCCCTGCTCCTGTTCATACACTTTCCCATTATTCTACACAGACAGAGGGAGAGAGCTGGGGGATGGAAGAGAGAGAGAGAGAGAGTCAGAGGGAGAGAGCAGAGGGAGAGAGAGAGATGCATTAGGGACAGAGACTGAGACATGAGAAAGGCAGGTGGACAGACAGATTAATCCAGCAGACAGGATGGTAGGTAGAGAGAGAGACAGTTTGCCATTTTGCCTGCTCTCAGCCTCGGGCCAGACTGAGAGTGTGAGCCAATCAAACAGTGAGTCAGACAGCAGGTCTTCCTTCTCCCTGCTGGGATCCTAGCATTACCTGGAACACACACACACACACACACACACATACACACACACACACACACCAGAACAAATGTTCTCCATTATACAACACTGTTTTATGTGGATTATTCCGTGAGAGGTGTGTGTTGGTGGGGAAGGACTACATTAACTCCATTTCCTACACGCCGGACAGCATGCAGAGGATCTGATGGTTGCACAGTTACTTACAGAGTGTGATATACATTCCATTCAAATGCTCATATGAATGACATTTAGTCTATTAGGAAAAGTACAATATCAGATATGAATATATATGAAATGAGTATGAAACACTGACGTTAATTTTCGGTACTGATTCCTCAACCATTTCTTGATTCATTATTTGATTCTTTAGTTGATAAAATGTCAACGAAATGAAATGAAATGAAATGGTGAATCCTCAGATTAAATCCTCATTTTAGTTTCATGGAGGACTAAAGAGAGCAGCAAATATTTAGCTTTAAGGAGCTGATATCAGATAATTTGGGATTACAATTTATTTATTAGTGCACGACAAATCAATGAATCAACTAATCATTCAATAAAATCTGTGCAAAGTCTTTTTATTAAGCGAGCCTTCGCCCAGAGACCTTCAAGGCAAAAAACGAATGCAGCAGTACAAAAGGTTAAAAGAACATCACCTGACTTGCCTCAGTGCAGAACAAACGTGTCAATCAGTTGAACCTGTGTTGCTAAACGTCATGGAATTGTAGTCCCTAGGTACAAGCATGACACTAAGCACAAAATCTACAATAGAGATCATCAAACATGCAGTCTATGAGAGTTTATTCATAACACAACACTTATAAACATACTTACACTGTGTTCAGACTCAGGGCTCAGTATTCTGTCCAGTGAACCTCCATCACAAACACTCAACAAAGACAAAGATCCATTGTTACAGAGAAAAACACCATTCTGTATCATTCTGGTGTTGTTGTATTCATCTGTCTGTACGGACAAAAATCATTCTGCTGTCAAAACTCTTATTGTATTTTACTGTAAACTTCATGTTGACACACACTGATCACTTAACCTAACTTCTGTGTGTGTGTGTGCGTGTGTGTGTGTGTGTGTTATGATGTCAGGTGTGCTGCAGAAGTGACTGACGGCTCTCAGTACTTTGTGCTGCTGATGATCACAGACGGGGTCATCTCCGACATGGCTCAGACCAAAGAGTCTGTGGTCAATGTGAGTACACACAACACTGCACACACACACACACTGCATGCAGGAAAGAAAATCTTCAGTGTGTCAGATTTAGATGGCTCTATTATAAGTCTGGGGAAGGGAAGCTAAATTATAGCTTAAAAGGAAATGCAGAGAAATGCAAACAAATTACTTCAGGTTTATGTAAAACTAACACCTGGTGCATTGAGATCCCTGTTTTTGTTAGGTTGTTTTAATTGAAGCCAAAGGCACTTTTTATTGTCTACAAATATCTATATAATCCATTGTTGCCCCCTTTAGCAAAAAAAAAAAAAAAATATTGTCGCCGTGTTTGATGTCTTCATATCATGCATACGTCAGGTAGATAATGATGCAATGTTATTTTGAGACATATTTTAAAATCCATCTAAAGTCATTCTTCTGGTGAAAGACATCATATGCCTGTGTATGAGAAAATGACAGAACTCAGCAGGAGGGGAATTGAACAGTCCATTCCTGTCCAAACTGTGGTGGTCCCCAGAAATCCTGAAGGATTAACAGTGGAGTCACCAGAGAAAGATGTGTCTATGTGCGTGTGTTTAAAAAGGCTGTATGATGAGAGTGTGTGAGATATTTGCATAAAACAGGCCTATGGAATTTAATTAAGGGGAAGTGTTTGATAAAAAAGCTGTTTACTTCCACAGTCCCTGCTAACACATTTGAGAGAGGCTAATTTTGCTTTACTTTTTATGGCTTTGTTTGGAATACAATCAGACAAAGTGGCCCTGCAGAAACTTACAGCTGCACTACTTGTTATGTAATGTGAAAGATGCATGTAGCATCAAAGCCACACAGTATTATCACCACCCTACCCTAATGGAACATCCTAGTCTTTAATCAAATCAAATCAAATCAAATTTTATTTTTATAGCCCAAAGTCGCAAAGCACATTTAGCCTCAGAGGGCTTTACAATGTCCTTAGACCCTCGATTCAGTGACACAAAAAAACCCTTAAACAGGGAAAAAATGTGGAAGAAACCTCAGGAAGAGCCACAGAGGAGGGATCCCTAAAGTCTTAAGTCTACTCTTGAAGGTGGTGACTGTGTCTGCCTCCTGAACCCAGAAAGGTAGTTTGTTCCACAGAAGAGGAGCTTGATAGCTGAAAGCTCTGGCTCCCAATCTACTTTTGGAAACTATAGGAACCACAAGGAACCCAGCATTCTGAGAGCGCAGTGGTCTAGAGGGGCAGTAAGGTACTACGAGGTCTTTTTAGATATGATGGTGCCTGGCCATGAAGAGCTTTGTATGTAAGGAGAAGAATTTTAAATTCTATTCTAGATTAACAGGTAGCCAAAATGGGAGAGATGTGATCTCTGATCTTGGTTCCTGTCAGAACACGTGCAGCAGCATTCTGAATTAGCTGTCCTAAGAGACTTATTGGGGCAGCCTGATAATAAAGAGTTACAGTAGTCCAGCCTAGAAGTAACAAATGCATAACTGATTGCTTTCATCAGGCTTGATCGATAAATATAATTGGGTGTTGTCAGCATAACAATGAAAATTAATGGAGTGGTTCCTAATAATGTTCCCCAGAGGAAGCATATATAGACTGAATAGAAGTGGTCCTAGTGCAGAACCTTGTGGGACTCCATGACAGACTTTGGTATGCATGGAGGATTCATCATTGACGTGAACAAACTGAGATCGATCTAAAAAATCCGACTTGAACCAGCTTAGGGCGGTTCCTTTGATGACAATCTGATGTTCCAGTCTCTGTAAAAGAATTTGATGGTCTATGGTGTCAAATACACCACCTTTACTGTGTTGGCGATGATTCTCTCAGTGGTCTGCAGAGTTTCACTCAACCATTTAGTATCAGCTCAGTTTGTTTTGGAACACCAAAGTGATAGCCAGAAAATGACCAGGTACTGATGGAAACCAGAAAGAACAGCTCCAATTGAGCCATACCATTCAGTGGAAATATGGCAATAGAGGAGTATTTAAGAGTTGATTGAAACCAAAGCAGGCTGAAATAAAAGTGAATATTGGAGTTACATTTGTTACGTGGACAAAAAGACTTGAATATTTACTAGTGTTGCTCTGTGTTTGATAGTTGGCCACTGTTTGTTAACACAAGAGCAGCTTCATTCAGTGTTGATTTAGATCCTGCTCTGCCAATAGGAAAAGCAGGGTGGGGTAAAAAGACAAGATAGAAAGACATATCTGGCAAAATTAATGAATGTTTTGTACGTACCAAGAAGTTAACCCAGAAAACTACTTGAGTCTGCATAAAAGAGCTGATCTGAGATCAGATCCAGCTGATTTATATATATATATATATATATATATATATATATATATATATATATATATTAATAGTTCAAAAGGAATTCATGTGTGCCACGTCAAGCTCTGCTGATCCAGAGTTTAACATTCAGCTGAAAACAGCCAGTGTGAAGGCAGAGCAGTGCAGCCAATGAGTGAACTGAGCACTCTGGACAAAGACATGAAAGCATCTTATTCTCAAGTGTAATCAGGATGTACAGTCTACAGCATATACAGTGTACTACACTATATACTGTATAGTCAAACAGTGCACGGTGTGTATATTTTAGTCTGGCTTACACCCCTCCTGTGTTTTCTCCACAGGCAGCCTCCCTGCCCATGTCTATCATCATAGTAGGAGTGGGACCTGCTGAGTTTGATGGTAAGCTTCATCGCCTGTTTAACCAAAACAATTAAGGAGCCATTTCTTTGTTGCCATGGTTTCTGTGGTCTAGATTTTACTAACTGATCCCCTTCACCAACCCTGACTTACATGTAATGTCAGTTATACAAGTATACAAGTCATTTTAATGAGCCAGTGATTGAGGTGAGTTTGTACTGTGCACAGTACTGAGTGGGGCTGATGTTTTTTTAACCCAGTTTAAATCATTCGAGTCCAACTTAACTGTCTACGTGGATGCTAAATAAAGTCATGTGTGTGGTGTGTATATGTGTATGTGTGTATATATATATATATATATATATATATACACATATACACACACACACATACACACACACACACACACATATATATATACACACATACACATATACATATACATAAAGAAAACAGAAGCAGTGGATCTGTGAGATGCCTCTGCTGACAATGTTGGAAGCAATAAAAAATGTGCAGTCTTGGTTCAGACTACTGAGCCTCTGCGTTATTATTTCATAACTCTCATAAGTATAGATGCCGCTCACCTAGGGAAATATGCACAGAAAATTATATTTCTTTCATCCAGAGAGAAACAAAAGGATTAAGTGTTTACATGGTTAGACACTAATATTCTCCTGTTGAACGCGTTCAAAGGTTCACACCACCCCTCTCAACTTGATTGAAAATTCTGTCTGATCTGGCCAGTCACTCTCTCTCTTGAGGTATGTGAGCTAATATTATCACAACCAATAAGAAGGAGGGATAAAACTGAGGAGGTTAGAAACCATTCAAATATTTTTTCTTTAATTTAGCCCTGTCATACAGAACCAGCTATAGAGATCTTAAACTTTAGGAGGTATTATGAATACTTTTGCCATGTGCAGACACAGTGTCTACTCTTATTTACAAAATCTGTTTCCATGGAGATATGAAGTCAAATGGTTTAACTTGCCCTCTTTCACACTAATGAAACATACCAAGACGCCACCTACTGCACTGGAAACCATGACACTGCTCAAATAAAGATGTTTCCCTGCACTGAACATTATCTGTGAGAAAGAAGGAGCTTGATGAGAAAAGAATGCTGATTGTCAGGAGGACATCTGCAGGGTCATGATGGGCTGATGTACAGAGTTAAGAGGTTTGTCTTATACAGTCTGATGCTGTAGTTTTCCATCCTCATTTCATGATGATGGTGATTCCTGTGTATAGATATTTGGAAAAATGTGTTCATTTCGCACTGAGTGTAAAAATCCTGCCAGATACACACTGTGAATTTATGGATTTTTTTCTATTTCCCCAAAGCCAGCGGCAGTACATCTCCACCTGACTGCTGAACACGCTCAAACAGAGAACATTTCACTAAGGTTGATATGTAATTAACCACTAGCCAGTAACAGCACATTTAGTACGATGTCTGTTCCCAGATCTCAAACAAACATAAATAACTAGCAGAATTCATGACCACAAACATGGAACCCAGGCTTTCCTTTGCTGCACATATCAATTTTTGTACATAAAAGTAATAGTAATAGTAATTTGAAATATTTTGTTAATATGCATTTTTGGCTTTTTAGTGTGCAAACTGCACTCAGCATATTTTCTCGCAGCAGCAGGCAGCTGTTGTCAGGAAAAAGCTCCAATAAACCAACATTACACTTCCTGTTCAGAAACATACACAAGTGACAGGAACATAGAGGAACATTTAGCAGCCATAGGTGTAGATATAGATATAGATATAGATGTAGATATAGATGTGTATATATATCCATAAATTTAGATATAGATATGGATATAGATTTAGACATTAGATTTAGATATAGATATAGATGTAGATATAGATATATATTTTGTGTATATATATATATATATATATATATATATATATATATATATATATATATATATATATATATATATATTTCTATGTATCTAGGTCTATATCTAGATATAGATTTAGATATAGACCTAGACTAGTCTGATGGTCTACAGGCGGTGGTAACATGCCCAGATATGCTGGAATGTGTCAACAAGGCAGGGAAGAAGAAGCCTGCAGTCTAGTAAACATGAATATAAGTTACATGCGTTCCTAAATACTTAAAACCTTGGTTTTGAAAATTCACTGCACACATTTGTTTGACCTCAAAGATACAGCCAATGTGTTCAGTAGCACTGAATGTAGAAATCTCCACAGGGTCCTTTTAATCCTCGTTCAAAACTATATTTAATTTGATTAGTATTATAATCACATCCTAGAACCCTACTTCAACATTTCATGTTACATTGCACTTTCAGAATATGATATTGTAGGATTTGCTGGCTGAACTCAGAGGCCTGCTCTAAAACTGAGCAGCTGATGAATCCATCCCCGATCCTCCCAGCAGGACTGCAGTTTGATCTGTGCTCAAGAAGAAAGAGAGACTCATCATGTGCTCACCATCTGAGCATGGTTCAAATACATAGCTGACTTTCTAAAACTTAATTGGCGAAATGATTGGAGTCAGACGAAGGAAAGTAAAACAGGAAATTATTTGAGTGGAAAGGAAAAAGAGAGCCCTCGTTGGGACTTATTATTCAGTGAGCGGGGCTAAGGCTGGGGTCAAAGGTGAATGCTTGAGTGTGACAGAGAAAGACGATTCACAGCGAAAATGATGGAAATGAGAGAGCATAAGAAGAGCAGCACAGAAGGGAGCATAGAGAGTTAAGAGAACGAGACGATACACGTGCACTGAACTTATTTTTAGATTAATTTACCTCCGTCACCAATTTAATCACCGAGCTCCATGGATCACTTCACTTTCATCAGGCAGGACTAAAGTATGAGAGACTTGGGGAAATGAAAGTGACAGGGGCAGAGCTTCACTGTTGTGTTTGGTGAATCATCTTTGATACACCTTTTCCTCACCAGTCGGGGCCCTACACAACGTTTTGCACATTCTGTCACTTAACATACAGGACTTCTCGATATGTGTGTGATTTGACCTCTGTGACGCCTGAAAGGCTTTAGAAGCAGGCGTGTCGCTTGAGAGAGCGGACAAATCAACTGCTCCTTCTGCGTTTTTTGTGCTCAAATTGTATTCAGCTGCTGTTTCGCCCGGGTCTGCTGCCTGGATTAGTAGACCTCCACACATCAGTCACCCTGAGTCAGGGCCAAGCCTCTCAGGGAGCTTCATGTGCAGATCAGCCTTTTTAAACCAAAATGTATTGTAACCCATTGTGTTCTTGTTGGTTTCATCCTCTGAATCTTTTCTTCTCTCTTCTCTCTCACTCTCTCTCTGTCTGTCTGTCTGTCTCTCTCTCTCTCTCTCTCTCTCTCTCTCTCCCCTCATGCTTATTGGTCTTCCCACGCTGCTTAAAATACATTTCACATGAATTTAATTGTATCTCTAATTGTATTGATTTTTTTTAAATAAGCAAAACTGGGCCACGAGTGCGTTTGTATATGTGTCACTTTCATTCAAAATGTAAAGATGAGATGAACTTATGTTGATCCCTGTGGGGAATTTAAGAGATTCAATTGAGGATCAGGACACATCACATTACAGCACAATGTTGTATAACCTTACCATAGAGATTGGAACACTATACAGCTATAGAAATGAAATGTGTGAATAACATCAAGACACACACACATCTTGCATATATTTTAAATAAACATTATTCATGCAAAGATTTGTTGTCTTTTATATACGCTGACATTTACAGCATGGCGTCTTTTGTTAGTGAGATTTGGCTTTTAGGAAGCAGGAATTACAGGATGTTCTGTGCACTGCATTGAACCTCCTGTGATCTACGTGAATTCATTACACTGAAGAATAAGCCTGATGACGTCGTATCATTTTCAGAATGAATGCTGTGAAAAAGGCCGTAGTTCTTTTTCCAACTCAGTCCCACCTACACCATCCTGCTGTCCCAAATACTACCCTAAGCAACAAATGTGTACTAATCCACCACTGAAAGCAGTCCACAACACATGCACTATTTCCTCTTGTTTGAATAACATTCATTTAAAACCACAGCAGAGATTACCGAGTGTTCTTGAAACATAGATCTACAGTACATTACTGTATACTGTATTTGTGTAGAAACCGATGCTCATCGGGGTTTAGTGTCACAGACAGGGTAGGGAAGTTGGAAAGTACTGAGGTACACACATCTCATTTTAGACAGAAATCCTCCTATGGGTCTGCTGTGGCGATGCATGAATGTAGTATAATACTGATAAATAGTATCAGTGCGAGTGCTTACCACATTGGCACTTTGCATGGCCGCTCTGCCATCAGTGTGAATGGGTGAATGTGTTGTATAAGTGCTTTGATGCCAGCATTCACACCAATGAATATTAAAGAGCCAGGCCACCTCTTATACAAACCTTCAACATGTGTGTCCTCCTCAGGGACTGAGACAATACATTTAGGTGGTGCATTAGATCACCAATCTACAAACCCTGTACTGGACACATGTCCATGTGTGAGTGAGTGAGTGAATGTGTATCAGAGCTCCAAGCTGGAGTGTTATTTCCATACATCCTCTGAGAGTGAAGGCTCAGTGGAGAGTGTTCTTGCAGCCACACACTCACTCGCCATTTAATATTCAGGGCAGCAAGCGGTTCAGTGTCTCTATGGTCCTCCCCCCACATGCCAAGGTTTCCCTAACACACCTGACCCCCCCCAGCTTGAATTTATTTCTATGCTTTCTCTTCTCTCTGCCCCACTGTGTCTGCCCGCTGTTTTACCTTTTCCTCTCCTATACACTCATGTCAAATGATTTCTACCCCCGTTCTTCTCCTCTTTTCCCCTGCTGCTTCCAACCACCATCTGCCATGTCTGTGTGCCATGTGGTGCCTCACCAGTTTCTCATCCTTTCCTTTCCTTTCCTTTCCTTTCCTTTCCTTTCCTTTCCTTTCCTTTCCACTTTAAATTAATATAAATAGGAAAAGGGTTCGTCTTGGGAATGCCACAGATTGTTTGCCACTCACTCGCCTGATTTGCTTTGAAAAACACAAACTATAAATAGACTGATGCGGAACTCTGATATTTTCCCTGTCAGGAAATTTACCTTCCTTTCTGTGGCCCATATAAACACTAATGAGGCTGGGTTACGAGAATAAGATATTGTTTCTTCCTCTCACTTGGAAAGCAGCAGGGGAACAGATGTGGTACACAAGGACCTCTAACCAGTCTGTGATCTGAACTCTGTTAGTCCCTGAGGGCTGTTGCATGGCTCTTTCCCTCAATTGAAGCATCACAGGCACCATGTCGAGGCTTGAAGAACAATATTTTTGATGCAGACCACCATTTAGTTTCTCTATTCTTCAAGAAAGAGTTGCATGGATTTGTAAGTCGTCTGCTCCTTTGGTTAACTGGCACTGGCACAGAAATCACCCCTAAATGTTAACACATTAGTATATATTAATATTTGTTATAAAAGCAGACAAATGACTTGTACTGTTTTCTAAGTATGGAGGAATGTTTAAATTATTGTTTAGAGGACTGGTTGAAGAGAAATACATCCAGTAAAAGTGTATTTTGAGTGGCTGATGTGTTACCTGTTTGTCCTGTGAGACATAATTAACTTTGTTTACTGTGGAAGTGAGTCAAGTTAGCCAGACACCCCAAGTTTTTGTGCTGCTTATTTATAATGCATTCCTGTAATGACTGAGAAAAACTATGATTTTCTTTGTAACACTTGTGGGGAAAAAAGATAATAATGAACCAGACTACCAGTGGACTGAGAAGTCATCGTCTGCCTGCATGAGCACTGGACAGACGAGGAAATGAACGTCCCAGACAGTGTTTCTCCATAGCTCCACATAGCCACAGTAAAATAATAACACATTTAATACTTACAACACATCCAATGACATAATAATACAATATATAAATATTCAACTTTCATGATTTTTTAAATAAGATGCCGTGGAATCAGACTGATACATTGACTATTTAAAACTTGGTATGTTGGATAAATGCTCCTTAGCCACACTGATGCCATTTTAAATGCTTTGTAACTTGTAACTCTCTGTGTAACTGTTCAATTACAACTGTATTTTTTTTAGTAAATTCAGCAAAGTACACATAAGATGTTCCTCCTAACAGTGAAATGTTGTTTGTTGTCTGCAGCTATGGAGGAGCTGGATGGGGATGAGGTCAGAGTGTCCTCCAGGGGGCGCTTTGCAGAGAGAGACATTGTCCAGGTACTCCAAGTTTATTCTACATCCACCCTGCTGTTTAACCCTCAGTTGCAGATTTGATGTTTTTATCATTAGGTACATTTCCATCACATCAGAAAGGTTTGATGGAAACAGCCAGGAGGTTTTTTAGGTGGTTTATGCCTCTTTCTAAAAGAGCTAAAGCTCTTAACAGGAGATGGATACACTTTTTCAAAATAAGTTGTGATTTTCTAAATCTTTTGAGTATGTCGTCTTGTTGCACCCTCTTCTTCTGGTTTATCGGCTGTAGAATTACTAACCAATACTGAACGAAGAAACAAGCATTTATTTGCATTTTCCTTTGCAAGGTAACTGTACTGATTTCAACCTGTACCGCACAGACACGTGTCAGACAGTGGCACTTTGGCTAGCCTCGATGACAGAAATGTCCTCTATCCTTTCATGCACAAATTGAAAGTTAGCTGCTGAAAGTTGCTTTGGCTTGTGAATTGTGACTACTGACAACCAGAAGGCTAAATTCTTGCAGTTACTGCAGTCTTTGGTCTGTAGGCATACATTTGAGTACTTTCTCTTGCCTAAAATCCTGTACGGAATTTCATTAAATGGATTTTCAATTTTCACTATCCATGACTAACTGAATACCAACCAGCACTAAGCTATAGTTAAAATAAAAACTAAATTTAGGCATCATCACCCATTTTCTTCTGCTCTCATTTAGTTTGTTCCTTTCCGGGACTACATCGACCGGTCAGGGAACCAGGTCCTGAGCATGGCACGACTGGCAAAGGATGTCCTCGCAGAGATCCCCGACCAGCTGTTGTCCTTCATGAAGAGCCGGGGGATAGAGCCCCGGCCCCCTCTCCCCGCCACTTCTGACTCCCCTTCAATGTCCACCACCACATCCACCACTGCTGCTCCCAAGGAATGCAACATGCACGCCTGAAAATGAGGGCAGTGAGCAGAGCACTATTACAGTTGGAGATCTGAGCAAAGGGAGATGTGTGTTTGTGTCTGTGTGTGTGTATGTGTGTGTTGCATGGTTTCAGGGTTGGTTGACAGGAACCAAGTCAGGATTTCGAAAACTGTTTCCACAGTAAGCTAAATTGAAAAGGACACCTTTCAGAAGAAAGTACATTCCTTTAAAGGTGTTGGTGGTGAGGATTCCCCCAACAAGATCTGGACTGGAGGTGTAAAAAATACACTTTCAGGCTTTTGCCAGCATCTCACAATCACAATACACCCTCTGCAGGGACGACAAACAAATTCCAACAAACCAAGGCTTCAAATGTAGTTTAGCACTTTTTCCTCAGTCATCAATTCTAACATTTCAAATGAACAAAAGCCACTACAGACTTTCTTTTGCTAAAAGAGCTTCTTCTGCAGAAGTTGAGTCTCCAGCTCCGTCCACGCTACTTCAGTTTGTGTGGCACCGTTCCTGCTCACAGTGATAAGAGTGTCTGCTGTAATAGAGTAATAAATCCTGAAGTAGCCTGGCAATTGATTTCTATCAGTTGTAAAGAGAGACAGCGCTGAGGCTGATGTCCTTTCCTTGTTTGTTTATTCTCAGGGCATTTTAAAGTCTTGACAGCAACCCTGGGGATCTGAAAATAGAGAAGCAGAAATTAAATCCTGTCCTGGTTGTGGCATCTGAGAGCCAATGGACGCCGGTTCTTTTTATTGCTCCATGAAAGTGTATGCTGTATATTACTGTGTGCTCAACATGAAATGCAAATGTTTTTATGTAAAGCAGTGGTGAATGCGCTACATTTCAAGGTCAACATTCAGAGACCGAGCGCTGGCAAGTCAAAACTAATCCCAGGAAGGGAGCACCTCCTGAAAGTAGGAAACATATAAGGCCATGAAATTGGCTCGGGATACAGAACAGACTGAAACACCCTCCACTCCAGCTCCTCCACTTCCTCCATCCACCGTACAATTTAACAGTAACAGGAGGTACAGATGATTTCAGGCTCCCTTGCAAAGCTCACCATAACCATGCCTGTGTGCCCTGCTCTCCCCCCTCTTCCTCTAAATCACAACTCTCTCAGCTGCGGCTGTCATTTTGGGATGAATCATTCATAAGGTGGGCGCCTCTTGTTCTCAAGCTGTCTGGGTTATGTACCTGTTTAAAATGAATAGAGCTGGTCAGTGCACATTTCACAGGAGGTCAGAATATTTCATATGTAGCAGAGAATGTTTGAAAGCATCAGGTACTTTTCTTCATTTTTTTTACTGGAAAGAAGAAAGAGAATGAAGTTTAGGATGTAGTGCTGCTTTCAATGAGTTGCGAAGTGCTGACTACTCACTCACCTCATCACTTCTGGTGTTTGATATATGGCTGCATATTTCCAGTCAGTCAGGGCTCTTCAGCATCATCTTTTTTTGCGATTTCATTTGTCATGCCTTTGTTGTGTGCATGAAGGATTCAAGCAGAACTGAGCTAGTGCTTGTATAGACAACCCCAGATTTGTTTTACTGGAACAGGTTGTACTCTCCTTTCCTCAAGTACGCGCTGAAAAACGGATATTGTGCATTTTGGTCCAACCTTTTCGTCTTTGACACTTGTTGAGGGATGGTTCGACTTGATAGCATCACAAAAATAGCAAGTTGGGGAGGTCTACAATGCCAATAATAACAATAATAAATGGATTTGTCTGGATTATTAAGCATGTGTCATTGTGTCAGAAAGGAAATGGATATGTGGCCTTATTTCTGTCATAATCCTACAAGTATGTGCGAGGAAGGACTCTATTTTTATATGACAAAACAGGAAATCTGTGTTATTTTGCATGCTTATTTGGCTGATATGCTGCCAATGATTGTACTTCTGTATCTTTATTCATATCTGAAGGTGACTTCAAACAACATTCCTACATGTGTTGACGTGTGTACTGTGCAGGAGCATTCTTTCTATTTCTACTGTTATTGTGTACAGTATACATGAAGGAACTGCCAATGTAATAATCCAAAACATATAGGAGATACAACAACAGTAGGGTAGATTTGTACCACACAGTGTTTAAAACGTGCATGCATGTGTGTATGTGTGTGTGTTATGATATGTACACCAACCCAAAGTCACATAACCTGTTGGATATTTTTGTATGAAGCATGTTGAGCTTTCTATACAGTGTGTACAGTATTAGTTCCACTGACAAATAATATACTGCTCACTGATTCTCCCCAGTCTAGTGTGTTGCATTCATCCTGCAGGTGACATGTAAATACATCTAAAGTGATGTACAGAATATTTTGTGAACGGTCTTCCTTCCCTCCATTTTTTCCCTCTCTAATATTGTAAATGTCTCTGTTATTTTTTTGTCTCCATTAGTGTGGGTCGCAGTTTAGTTCTAGGTTTGTCAATGTTTTCTAGCTTTTGCGTAGAAACCAAATAAAGATATTATTTAAGGCTCATCTCTATAGTCTGTACATAACAGTGTAGTCTGTTACTATTTTGACAGTAATTCTACAAAAATGATTGCAGTTGAGATGTCATGTATTGTTTCTTTTCGCTGAAGGGAGGGCACTCTGGGAAGGGCCTTTTCATTTCTACTTACCTTAAAACTTATATTTTAGCCTGCCATTGCAGGTTTCATGGGAAAAGAAGTTCAAATATTTGCAAATAATATCTTTAGTGTCTGCAGCGGGTCATAAAGATTTGCCATATGCAGAGGAAAACAACCCAGTCTGTCTGTCTGAGTTTTATTTTTCCTTTAGCCTGCGACACTTAACTCTTTTTTACTTTAACGAAGTAGAAAGAGTTAGGTGTCATATGAAGCTGTTATTATTACAGCTAGGATGATTATTCATGTCCAGCATTTTATTTATTAACTCTTTACTGAAAAATAGTGTTGTACATTGGCTGGAATATAGTGTACATCAGTAAGTGAAACAGTAAATACATTTGATTACTTTGTACAAGTAAAAATACATAGTACTTTGTACAGTACAAGTAAAAATACATACTGGCTATTACACTGCACTACATTACAGAAAGTTGTTTGTAATATCTGTGACAGTATGTGCTGCCACCATCATCACAATAGCAAAGAGTGAGTCTAAATGCATTTTCTGAACCCTGGGGATGTTAAATGCTGGAGGAGATAACATATGCTATTGCTTTTGAGGAGAATTTTTACAGTACTACACTGCCACTCAGTGGAAGTAGATCTATAGGGGAAATACACTGTGAGTGGGACGAGGTGGATTTCTGGCGTTATGAAGAGTTTTGGCTTTATATTTCAGTTAAAGGTTAAAGCATTATTAGTAGAATTGATTATACTAATGTACTGATAAGTTGCACTCAGTGATAATAACACATTCAACTCGGAGCCACAGAATCCACTCCGCACTTTCAATAAACTACCATTGCGGCCTTCAGGGGCTCTCTCGTAGCTCCTACCTCACCTTTTGACGGAGCCACCGAGCACAGTCTTTGCACAAACGGACCTCGTAATTACTCGACGTAGTTGTTTTTACGCCATACAGCTACTCCACACTGAAGTGACACACTGAAAGTGAGTTTGGTGTGTCCGCGTCATTAAAGGTATCATCATATGACTTACATTTCTTTATTCGACCCAAATATCACTAAATACCTAAATATATAAACATCTTTTGGTGTGATCAGTTGTGTCGCCGAACGTCATACAGAAAACTGTCCATTTCACAAGCCTATGATAAGTAAACACAACAAACTGTAGTTCGCCGCAGATTGTAGTTCCGTACCCATACCGGCCCTGAACGCAGCACGCGGCCTGCTGTAAACTGCGTAGCGGCCGTTCGGACCGCTTCCCGCTACTAGGGCGGGTCTTTTCTGTGTCGCTGCTACAGGGATACCAAGATGGAAATCCAGGGGCTTTCTAATGCCCAAAACATTCACTCTCAACATGGCGCCCTACACAGAACCACTCCATCTCCACTCCGAACAGCGACAGGCTCGATACCCCGTTTCATCTCCACTGAAAACGAAGCGGATCGACTGCTGGAGTCGTCTGAGCCACAAAGTGACAACAACAACAACACCAGGCCGAGGACATCTCCGTTTCACCTACTGGCGGAAAATGGCAGCGGGGCGGCTTGTTCGTCTGTTAGCAGACTGCAGCCCACCGACAGACCCAGCGGACTGGCTAATAGACCGAGCGTCGGACTTCATAACTTAAACACAGAGAAGGAGAATGAGTTAAATTCATTGCTCGGTTCGCATGAGTTTGTCAGGACTGCCTGGAAATATGGCGTAGAGAGCGGGGACACTGTAATGCAAATGGCGCTGCCTCTGTTTGAAGGGGAAGAGGAGTCGATGCCGCAGCGGCAGTTAACGTTACCGTTTCCAGTTTTACGGCAGCAGCGTGAGGACGGCGCCTTGAAGCAGCAGCCCTCCCTGGACTGCCACGGCGCTGCTGCGCCGGGGACCTTCACCGCGGTGAACAGGGCGGATAAACCCTCCAAGGAATTATATGTTGTTTTTAACGTGGTTCAGGAGGATGGCAACGGCGAGGCAAGCAAACACCGAGCGGATGTATCGTCTGAGGACGGCGATCAAATGAAAGGTAAAAAGTCGAGCATCCGCTGGCTCCATGGAGGTTGGAAACAGCAGTGACGTTATTCTCTGTGAAGCTAACGACAACGTGAACGGTCTCGATCCCCAGGTCTTGAAAAAGACTGAGCATGTCTTCAATGTATTAAACGACAGTTCTACTGTGGCTAGTGTCAAACAGACTGTCTACCATCAAACTGTCGAAGACGTTGTCCTTACGAACAAATATGGCGAGAAGATTTGTGGCCAGATTTGTACCGAAAACAACGAAACTAAGCTGGTCAAGGAGCTTTCGTCACACTCCCGTATTGACGAGAGCAGTGCCTTGATTTCAGCGAACTCGGGCATCGTGGAGGCCATGGACACATCGGCCTTCATTTCAGACTCAGCGGGGCTGCAGGGCTGTACCAACCCCGCCACGGCCTCCACAAGTCCGCCTGCCAGTGAGACCTTTTCCGGAACTATCACGATAAACAACCAAAGCATCATAGTAACCATAGAGAACGGGATACTGACTCTCGCTGCCCCGCCAGAGGGGTATGTACACAAAGAAGATGACATGGTCAGCTTAAAGGAGCACCTTGGCATGAAAGATCACGAGGATATCGTTCTTCTCAACTATGACAGTGGCACGAAATCCATCGGAAAGATCAGCACGCTGGCTGTGTCCAGCTCCAGCCAACAGGAAGAGCCCAGGCCCGCTCTGTCTGTGAGTGACTCTGAGCTGGCTCTGGTGGATGACTGCTCGTTGTCAGAGCTTGGCACTTCTCTGGATTCATGCCCCATCATTAAGCAGGAGGCAGGGGCACTGTGTGCTGTAACAGAGGCTGATCTCACCCCGCACCCTAAAGCCACTGTAGCAGACTGTGACAACGGGGACTTCCAGACGGCACCGCTAATCAGGACCAAAAAAGAGACCGTGGCCTCTTTTGGCTGTCCGGAAGCAGGCTGCGCCTGTGTTTTTGACACGCGTCAGAAACTCAAGGTTCACCTCCTGAACCATGCGGAGGACCCGCGGCCCTACCAGTGCACCATTGAAGGTTGCGGCTGGGCTTTTGCCACCTCCTACAAGTTAAAGCGGCACCTTCAGTCCCATGACAAGCAGCGGCCGCATACCTGTCAGTTCGAAGGCTGCGGCCGGCGTTTCACCACGGTCTACAACCTGAAGGCTCATGTCAAAGTTCATGAGCAGGATAATGCCTTCATCTGTGAGATCTGCAGCGAGAGGTTTCGCAGTGCTACGCGACTCACCAATCACCAGAGGGTCCACTTCGAGCCGCAGAGACCCCACAAGTGTGAATTCCCAGGTAACCGCTGAATGTCGGATGATTTTATTATTTTTTTCGTCTGAATTTCTCTGATTTCCTTAATGAACACACTTCACCTGCTGATAGCTGATGGTCTGGTGCAAAGCAAATTAGCTCTGGATAGCCTGTTAATTAGCCGCTAACGTATAAGCTGCTGGTTGTAAACTGTACACTTAAGTCACATTCTGTCAGTATGATGTTTTATTCCAAAGAGATCAGCGGGAGAGAAAGAATGAATGTGAAGGAGTCACCTTCTTCTCTAGACAGAGCACACAGTGGCGTTTGATTTCCACTGAAGAGCTTTACACAGACTTTATGTGGAAACACTTTCACAGTAAGCTAGATCTAAAAATCTGATAGATTAGGTGTTAGCATTGTTCCTGATACAGAGAGCACTGTCAGTTTACCATAGTCTTCCTGCATGTTCCCCTCTGTCCTGTGCAGGCTGTGAGAAAACCTTCATCACCTTCAGTGCCCTATTCTCCCACAATCGCACTCACTTCAGAGAAACGGGCCACTTCACCTGCAACTACCCGGGCTGTGACAAGACGTATGACAAGGCCTGTCGTCTGAAAATCCATATGAGAAGTCACACAGGTAAGATCAGTGTATCACTCCTCAGAGTGGCTCAGGAGGCAGATTCTAAGGCTCTTTAACTGGACCTGAACGTACTGGGTCACTGAGAAGGGTCTCAGATGAAACCAGGTTTTTAAATTCTACAATTCAGTTCACTTTTATTTACATAGCGCTGTATCATAACGGAAAGTTATCTCATGACACTTTTCATACAGAGCAGGTCTAGACCGTACTCTCTATAATATTTACAGAGTCCAACAGTTCCACCATGATCAAGCACTTGGCGACAGTGGCGAGGAAAAACTTCCTTTTAACAGGCAGAAACCTCGGGCAGACACAAGCTCATTGGTAGACAATGAACTCATGAACTCTATCTAAACAGCTTCCTCTCAGAACAAACAGCAAATCCGTTTTGAAGTCACATGTTGACTACATGGACACAGAGCACATTTGGCCATAAGGAATCACACAGTTTGTCTTGAAAAGCACATGTGGAACTGAAAACGCTGTGCGATACACCGATATGTGTGAACAATATCTATCATTTTATATTCTCCTCTACCAAGTATTTGTGTCACAAAAATAAAAAAAAAATAGTGAGTATTCAGGCTGCAGAGATGTTTGAGGCTGTTTTCTTTAAAGAAGAAGTCATTGCTTAATCACATGACGCTGTGAGTGTGTTGCTCTCTGCTCACTCGTTTCAGATAAGAGCTGCTGTTAATGCTGCATAGTTCCAAAACCTTGTAATTACAAAACAAGTCACCGGAAACTAAAAGCCTTTCCAAACACAACCCGACAACGGCACCACTGCCTCTGAAACAAATCATTTCCAATGGCTTGTACCACGCCACCACCATGTCACTGCGTGAAGCAAAGCAGAGCACACGGCATGCTGCTCAGTGAGCTAGGTTGAATATAAATACTCGTGTGGCCAGTTGAAACAAAGCAACCGACCAGACATGGAAGACAGAGTGGAACCCGTCCAGCCAAAACACAGTCCTCCTGACTGAACTTTTGCTGAAGCACCATGTACATACAGACAACTTGACAGAAAAAAGAAGTGAGCGCCTCTTTAAAGAGCCTCTGTTTTATTTTGAAGAAGTGCAGCAGCAGGTGGGCTGGACAACAGATGGGCATATTAGACTATGTTGCTATACTACATCAGACTTTTTTTGTTTTGACGATGTTTCTTCCAGTATAGAGCCTCAGCACATTCCTCCTGATGACAATAAGAGAGAACAGAAAGTCACTGAAGTATAAAAACTGAAACCTGACCTGTGGTAACCTAGCTCCTTCACAAGCCTGAACTCCTCAAACCTCTCTGTGGACCTGAGGGTCTCGTGCACCGACAGGCTCTTTCTCTTCTCATTAGCAGCGGCAGTGCTAACACTTGCTCCTCAGCATGGGACAGATGCATCTTTGTTGCTGCAACAAAAAAATCGACCCGCTGGAAGCTTTGCCTGTTTGACTCTGTCGTCCATGACTTCCCCGGTCACTGAGTCAGATATGCCCCGCAGCAAGTGCAGTTAAGTAGATCCCGTGCACTCATAAAGAACCTTTTCATTTCCTGTTTCCAGGTGAGAGGCCGTTTGTGTGTGACTCAGAAGGCTGTGGCTGGTCCTTCACCAGCATGTCTAAATTGCTCCGACATAAACGGTGAGTTTATTATCTCCTCTGGCAGAGATTATACTTTTGGACGTGTGTGTCTGCAGCATCTCGCAAACTACTGGACCCGTCAGCCTAATGTGCCTTTTGAGCATGTTTTGACTGCATGATCTCTCGTGGCTGCAGCAAGTTCCAAGTTTAAACCAGTCAGTTTTGTGCCCCCGTTGACTGCTGTATTTGTCATTTCACCATGTGTCTCCAGATATCAGCTCGGTCTGGTCTCACCCTGATCTGAGACCAGATGAATTCTACAGCCAGTATGTTTTGATCCACGAAAGAACAGACACAACACATGATGAATAATCCCCTGTTAAATCTGCGCGAGTTGCCTCTCCAGTCGTGGTGGTGTTGCAGTTGGTGCTTTACCATCTGTTGAGGATATTTTACCTTCCACTGCTTCAGACAGACACATCTGCTGCTGATCTGTAATGCTCTAGTTAACAGACGCTTTTCTCTCAATATAAACATGGTGGATGTCAACAGTTACTGTCACTCAATGCTTTGAATTGAGTAGCATGAAGTAGAGCAAATCTTTGTAGATTTTGTCAGTCAGCTTGGTTTAGATGTACAACAGTAGCGTTCCCGTAAATGTCTGCTGCCACTGCAGTTCTGCTTTGTTTTGCTTCGTCTTTGAAAGGCAACAGGTTGTCCTGATTTTTCCAGGTTTGTATTTCTGTACACGTCATGTCAGTTTAGTTTTTGCCTTTCGTCCGTCTACCTGTTGTTGTTGTTGGAACGATCTTTCAGTTTGTGAGTCTCGCTGACCACAGTCTCGTTCTCTGTGTTCATCAGGAAACATGATGATGACCGTCGCTTTGTCTGCACAGAGGAGGGTTGTGGGAAATCCTTCACCCGGGCAGAGCACCTCAAGGGTCACAGTATCACCCATCTGGGCACCAAGCCCTTCCAGTGCCATGCAGAAGGTACAAACAGGCACCAAAACAAAATACAGTACAAATATTTATTCATGGATATTTCAGAATATTACATACGCTGTGAAATAAATAGTTTTAACTTGTAACTGTCACGTTTTCTTTGTTGGTCAGGCTGCAATGCCAAGTTTTCAGCACGCAGCAGCCTGTACATCCACTCCAAGAAACACAAACAGGACGCGAGCACCCTGAGGACCCGCTGTCCTGTGGCCAACTGCTCCAAGCACTTCTCCTCCCGCAGCAGCCTTAAGAGCCACATGCTCAAACACCACCACCTCAGTCCTGGTTAGTAACCCCACTGTTGGCTCGTGGCCTCAGAACTAATGATTGTAATGGAACTGACTGACTGTGGGCGAGCGGTGCAACTCACACTGATGCTAGTGCCAAACAAAATGTTTAAAAATTCAACAAGTGAATTTCAGGGGAATGTTTAGAGGGGTTATATTTTGTTGTTGTTTACTAAACATACATTTACAATCTGGATTTACATTTTCTGGAGAAAACTTCAACCATCCTGTAACTTTTCCGTCTCTTCCATTCCAGATGTTCTTAGCCAGATGGAGACCACACCCACCCTCACCCCCAGCAGCGAGCTCATCAGCTCCACCGCGACAACAGTTGCAGGTCCTGGTATTACTGGGGCCGACCAGCTGACCAATTTGGACCTCAGCTCCCTTTTCTCCACTGTGCCTGGAGGCACTGCACCCACCGCCGGCGTCGGAGTGGGAATTCCTGTCAGTGGGAGCAGCTCTAATGGCACGTTCACCATGGACCTCTCCCTGATCAGCTCAGGCATCCTCACCATCGACCCCTCCTCAGTTGGCACCACACTCTGTGCTGGCACCAGCACCACGCTGGCCAAAGCTGTGGACCCTCTTATTCTGGCAGCCAGCACTGACATGGGCCCACACCATGGTCTGGAAGGATCAGTGGGTGACGTCCTGCCCCCACAGGCCACTCTCAATCTGGATGACGTGCAGACGGTTACCCCGGAGGCCCTGGGAACCCTCACAGCTCTCACCATGCAGGGCACCGGCGTGTCTGTGGACCCCACCTTGCAGCACCCACTCAGCTCCTCCAGTGCCCTGAGTGTGGAGCCTACAACCTCCCTGGCAGTGGCCCCTGTTGCTGAACTGTTGGCCTCGCCCTCAAAGGTGGTTGAGGTGGGCGGCCAGGGAGGAGCCGGTCCCCTGCTGGGCTGTGTGGAGGTGCTGGGGCCTCAAGAAGGAGGCAAGGTCCTCACCCAGTTTGTTTTCCCCGGGCACAGCAGCAGCTTCAGCCCACAGAAGGACCAGGAACTCAACGCTGTGTCACCGAGCAGCTTCCTGGTGAGTGTCATGGTCATGAAGAGCTGTGTGAAATATACTCAAGTCATGTCATGTGAGCCAGCGTTGGTTGAAGACTTAATTCAATCTCTGTTTGAGGCTAGCCGCTTAAGGCTGTGGTTAAGTTGAATTGTGGGTATTATTGTGGAACAAAAATCAGTTTCTTTTTCTAAATGCCTTGTACAAACATCAGAAGCACATTGTTGGTTCCCCATCATGACGTTTGTGTCCATTCTGTTTGTCAGGAGAGCGGAGGCTCCGCCAGGACAGACTATAGAGCCATCCAACTGGCCAAGAAGAAGAAGCAAAGAGGTCCTTCAGCCTCCTCTGGTGAGACACACATTGAATCTTTTGTTTATATCATCAGTCAAACTAGACTGAGAATGAAAGTGATGACAGTGTTGTCTTAACCCAATCCAGGGAGCTCAGGGTCAAGTCAGAGAAAAGCTAAAGCAGCCAAGGCGACCACTGCTGCAGCACCGATGGCTCCCTCTGCTGCTCGTTATAATGAAGGAGCTGCAGCAGCCAATGGGGGCCTGACTCTGCGAGACCCTGTCACCGGAGCCCAGTACGTTCAGATTCAACTGCTGCAGGTGAGATCCCCAACATCAGATCTGATTATCATCGAATAGGACGGTACTGACTGCATTGAGCTGTTGTTGAGCTCATCGTCAATCAGAGTTTGCTGCTAATCAGAGTGTGTGCTCACTCAGGACGACCCGGCCAGTGACGGCGACCTGGCCTTCCAGCTGAGCTCGCAGCCATCCAGCTCCCACTCTCAGCTCACCACCGACCTGCCCGTCAACATTTTACAGGTGAGAGAAGTTCTCTGACGCTTCAGTGAGAAGCACAACTCCATTCAAATCAAATGTGAGACTGCAAAATATATTCTATAGATGTATAGACCAAGTGAACCAAATGTCTTTTAAAATGTTGTGTGTTTAAAGAAGCACACAAAGCTCTGCACTTGACAGCATGCATTTTTTTTGTTGGCGCCTCCTCAGTTTGAGAATTGAACAGATTCCATTTCCACACTCTGAAGCTGCTACACCCGAGCACACTCTGGGATGATGACTTCTGTAATATTTGGTTAGTCTGACACAAGAGGACTGAGCTGAACTGTGACTGTGTTTCCTCTCAGGAACCTTCAGTGATGACGGAGGATGACAACGGCTCTGACAACTCCCAGTTCACAGGAAGCACAATCAACCTTCAGGACTTGGAGTGACCCCCACAGAGCTGAAAGTCGGAGGTCCGCTGAGAAGATCCACCTCAGTGACACCTCATCACTGTCCAGTTTACATCAACAAAAATACCCCGAGATGTTTGACTCTATCAAACAGTTGCCTCGTCTTTTCCCTTTGGACTTTGAAAGCCTTCGCGGACATGTGGTTGATATAGTTGGGGGAGAGGAGGGCAGGGGTGGACATGAGTCCACAGAATAATGCACCTTGAGAAGAGGAGATGAGGATTCTTTGTTCAGATGATAATTATGTGTTTATTAAGTCCACTTTGTACCAAATTCATGTGAGAGACTCTTCCTCTGTGGGTTTGGACAGTAACGGTGTCTATTCCATGGTGCCACATTGCCACTCATGCACACACAGTGCGCTGTCTACGCTCCAGTTGCCTTACAGACACCTCACGCTGTGCATTCCTCCACCGGCGGGTTATCTGCTTTATTTGTCGCTACTTTGATTTCCTAACGTTTTGTTAGATTTATTTTTCTATGGCAGCAGTAAATTCATGTTAAAAACATGCCTCATGTGTTTATATACCGTATGTAATGAGTTACTACCTTCTTGTAATAATTTTATCTGTTTATTTATTATTTAGCTGTGGGTTTACACAATGGCAGAGCCAAACACAGAAGAATTAAAGAATCAAAGCACAATCACAAGAGTTTGTCACGAGGTCTTCATTTCACTGCCTTTTTTAAATGTGAGAAATGATTCATTATTAAAAATATGTGGAGATCCATGAAGAAAACCGAGTGAACTTTAAGAACTTAACTTTAGGAAAAGATTATGGAAAGGTTTGCTGAGTCATTGCATTTACAGTACTGAAGATGCAGATTTGGCTACCAAAGGTGAGGAGAGAAAAACATTCAGCACAAAAAGACTGATTGCTCCACAGCAGCAACCAAATATTTACTGTTAGAACAGGAACCTTTTCTTCATTTTTAAAGATACGAGATATTTTTAATCCTGGCTTTTGTGATGCACCAAGAAGAAGTGACATGTTATATGTTGGTGATTACATTATTTTGCTCCCTTTTCTTCTCCTTTCTTTTCCACCATTCTGATTTATGTTCAGGTCCTGGCATAGCTGCTGCTTCATTAAGAGTCTGTCCACGGTACTCTTTCAATGCTTCATTTTAGAGTATAACAATAAATAAATCGCTGAGCTTCATGGAAGGCTTTCTTCCTTTTCTCCTTTTTTGGGCAGACCTGTCTAGTGAAAAACATCGTTATGTAATAAAAAACATAGTGCGATAAGAATCTTGTCATGATGAATTCAGATTGTTTTCACCATTTGAAAGAGAATGCAAACATTCAAACAGTCCTCATTGTGACACATTAAAGTGGTTCAGAGAAACCTGCTCACTGACTGTTATCAGTGCCGTTCGTTTAATTCAGACTACATTTCCCATAGGCCCCTTGTACTTAACTGTTGTTCCTCTATATTTCTAAAGGAGATAAACATTTTGCCAATATTACTTGGTCTTTCACTCCTCCCCACATCTGTTTGAAGAAACTAGCTCCCTCTGTTAAAGGGTCAATCCACCCAAATCCTAAAAAAAACAAGCATGCCCCTTTGTACTTCCAAACCAGCAGATGGCATCATAGTCATATAGAGTGTTGATGGTTTCCATACAGAGAAGCAGTCAGCTGCCGCTGCTGCCACTCACTGCTGCACTCGTGCAAATATTGTAAGATTCATAATAAAGAGTTTTCTTGTTGCCTCTTGAGTCTCATCCTGCCATCTGTCTGTTCGACCTTCTGACCTCACCACATGCACTGCGGCGCGATGTCTTGGCAAGAGCAATAGTTGGAGTTGCACGCTCATAGACTCATCACCTGAGGTGGATTATAATGTGTTCTTAGACCTAGACGATGCTCAAATCTGATTGCAGATCAGTGTAGTGGCATGAATTGAACCCAGACGTCAAATCAAAGTTTGTTGACTCAGAGAAATGCCCCTTCCATAAGGTCTAACCATCATGAGCACACTTTATTGCCTTTATTAATATACCAGAGTATATCATTGTTGAACACTGTCACCCATTCAAATATGCCATCATCCATGTGGTCAATACACACGATACAGGTCAGTGTCCACAGCAGAGAGCGCTGTTTAAACATCTGCGCAAAGTTTTATCTGCTCTGCTGACTTTTGGTTGTTAATGTGAAACACACTCCTGAAGCCACCTGTGATGTCGGCGGGGAAAACGTCTACCTTCCCCACAGATAATGAATGGAGGACAAACATTGTGCAGTCACATCGTGTTGCATTTTGTTTGGTCCTAAGCTTTTAATGCCTACAAGAGCTGTTCTCTAATGTCGTCATTTCAGGACATCAGCTCCCTCCAGCTGCTCTTCCAGCTCACTGCTACGTCGCAGCTTTTACTTTAATACAAACAGAGGAACTGGGCTAACTGGGTTTTGTGGTCTCAGCACAAATTTCAGCCCCAGGTTTTTTGGTTCTGGACTTCTGAAAAAAGATGATGAGGCTAATTTGCACACACTGCAGTTTCATTATTTTACCACCACTGCAGAATTTACAGCATGGCCCTGCTTGATTACGACAAATTACTCTTATTGGAAAGTTTGTTTTTTTAACTTTTAATGAAGTTCTTTGTTTTGTTTTCTTTGTTCCATCAGTGTGTTCAGAGTTTGTCTTTTTCAGGAATACCCTGGAAAAAGAATTGAGAATTCATATTTGAAAATAAGTTGATGAGTTGACAATGAAACTGTTGTTGTGTCTAGAGGGCGCCATCAAGCATTGTGCAACGGTGCATGAAAAAAAGAACATCTCAGTCAGAATCTGCAGAAACGGCAGAAACTATTACAGATGATAATGGCACCAGACTTTTAATACTTAGTGTCGACATGGTCCAGTATTAATAGAAGGCATGAAGCAAGTCAAGTTTTACTGGCATCAGATGCAAAACGTGTAGAACATTGTCTTCATAATGTGCTGTAATTTGATCAACTTTTCAGACATATGTACATGACTGTATCATGACATACATGATTTGGAACTGAGGTTTTGTCTCATACCAATGACCATTGTACCTTATTTCACAGAGCAGTAATTCATTAGAGGACAGCCAAGTGTGTCGAATGTAAGAGGCGTTTTCCACAGCAGACATTTTGACTTGTCATAGCAGAAAAGGTAAAAGCACAGGTGTTATTATTGCCATTTACAGTGTTAAGTTAAGAATAAGTATCTCCGGTCTGACTCTTTAATAAACTATTCCATGATGTTGCTCCTTTGGTTTTGGAAATACTAGTCTATCCATCTGGAGCTTCAAGAACCAAACAGTAATAAAAGTGAAAGTGTCTGTGAAAGCCAGACAGCTCAGTCAAAGTCTATTTTCTCTACATAAGATTACATTTCCTGGTTCCGAAATGCACTCAGGATTTCCACACAGCTCAGCCTTGGATGGCTGGATCACGTCTTTTTATCTCTTGGTGTATCTCTGATGGATGTGACAGAGTGAAGAAACAGTGCTCTTTCTTTGCCTGGCTGCTCTCTTTCCCCTCTCTCATCTGACCACAGACAAATCCTTGGCCTATGACAAAATGTCCAGTGTTTGCAGTTTTAGATAAGCATATGAACTTGACACTGTGCATCTGTAAATTACATCATGCAGTGTATTGCAAAGACCTACTTGAGTCATCCATGACTTTTGTTAACTTCTGCTGGTGATCGACAGGAATTGAAGCAATGCTCCAAAGTCTGTGTGAGAGATTAAAGTGGGAGTTTTTTTGCCCCATCTGTCCTCTGTCCTCCAGTATCTGGACCAATAATGTCGTGGTTTCAATATTTTCAGGTATTCTTCATGGTATTTTCAAGGTCTGCATTCTTCCACTTACATAACATCACCAGAATCAGATGCATCATGTCTCAAGCAGATGCAGAAAAACTAGTCGATGCATTTGTTTACTTCTAGGCTGGACTATTGTAACTCTTTGTTATCAGGCTGCTCCAATAAATCTCTGAGGACTTTGCAGCTAATTCAGAATGCTGCTGCACGTGTTCTGACAGGAACCACGATCAGAGATCACATCTCTCCCATTTTGGCTACCTGTTAAATCTAGAATAGAATTTAAAATTCTTCTCCTTACGTACAAAGCTCTTCATGGCCAGGCACCATCATATCTAAAAGAACTCATAGTACCTTACTACCCCTCTAGACCACTGCGCTCTCAGAATGCTGGGTTCCTTGTGGTTCCTATAGTTTACAAAGTAGATTGGGAGCCAGAGCTTTCAGCTATCAAGCTCCTCTTCTGTGGAACAAACTACCTTTCTGGGTTCAGGAGGCAGACATGGATTTTTTTTCCAGCTTTATTTTGATAGATATAAAGCTTTATATCTATTCAAGCTTTATTTTGATAGAGACAGCTGAAGACTGACAGGTATATGGAGAGAGAGAGAGAGAGATGGGGAATGACATGCAGGAAAGAACCTCAGGTTGGATTTGAACCCTGGGCTTCTGCAACAAGGACTGAGCCTTCACACATGGGGAGGCTGCTCTACCAACTGAGCCCCACGGTCAACATTTTTAAGAGTAGACTTAAGACTTTCCTTTATGATAGCTTATAGTTAGTATGTCTCATTAATGCATGTTACTAAGTAAACTTCTTTCCTGGAGTTTCTGTGCTCTCGTCCAGCAGGTTCTCATGGATCGTGGCTGCTGCTGTGGTCCTGCATGACGTCCACTACATATATTATTACTGTCATTATTGCTACCACATCTCTCCACTACAGTTTGTTTTTCTGTATGGAAAGTGTCATGAGATAACTTTTGTTATGATTTGGAGCTATATGAATAAAACTGAATTGAATGTAATTTTAGAGTTTGTCATTTCCTGATAACCATAAAAAGTTGTTGATGATGTCATCCCGCACTCAGGCGTGTACTAATTTTACATCCAATGAACCGCTTTCTCTCTTATGAGGCTGGTGGAATGGAGTGCTTCATGTTTGATACAGTCTGAGTGATTCAGAGCTACAGTCATCTATGGCCGGGCTTCGTTGGTGGATACTGTACAAAAGCACAACTTAAGAACTTTATTCAGTGATTTTGGTGAAACTGGATCAGATTTCATGCAGAAGATATTTGATGGATTTTCCGCTGATTCCTACTGGTGCTCAGTTTCCTGATGGACAGATAGCTTTAGCCTAACCACTTGCTAAAGTAGCTAACTGCTAACTAACTGCTGCTAACCGAATCTGCCGGTAGCAGGCAACAGAACCGGGCTCTGCAGCCAACAGAGAATAACATTACAACAGCTAGGAGATTTATGGACTTTCCTGAGGGAAAGAATACGCAAACCACTAACGGTGGTGAGTTTGATCAGCCATGTAGCAAAATGAATTGATTTGGCAGGATGCCAGGGGCCAAATCCAGCAAGAAATCTCCTATCTGCCTGTTTTCATAGGAAATGCATCAAAATGAGGAAGCAACCAGCCCTCTGCTTCCTGTATTATGGCAACTTTAAAGGGGCCAGAAGTTGACGTTACTAACATATTCACATTTTAACAGCACAGATGAGATCCTGAGGAGCTGGATTCTATTATTGTGGTGCTGCATTAATCATGACTTTGCACTGAAGCAGCATTTTTGTCAGGTGCACAGTTTATTTTCTCATATGCACCTGTTTGATATATGTGACAAGTTAAAGGAAAGAATGGAACAAATGAAAGAATACACACAGGTGCACTGCATGGTACGCTAAAGCATTTAACATACCATCATGCATCAGACACAATAGGAAGTACATTTGATGACTGTGATGCTCATGTATTTGGCTATGTTTACACATAACCGGGTATGTTGAGAAATTAATATTTCCCTCCCTCCATTTTCCAAAATAACATCGTGCACACAGCATCGTTTTCAAAAAAGTTTTCGTTTACATCAACCCGCATAAATACGCCTGACGGTCATCTCGCCCTCGATGTAAGGACGCAGCAAGTCAGAGAGTACCAACAGTGATGACCGCGCCATCCTAAAATTTTCACACCACTCCTCCGGGACAACCACTTCATTTTCAAAATGATCCCACCAGACAGCAGTCCGCCCGGGTCGGACCCAAAACCGACAACATTGGCGGGTCTTTGAATAGGTGGGAGAAGTGACAAAATTGTTGACCTCCGAGCCCTCATTCGTCCCAGGTCATGGCATGGATACATCAGCTGTGTATGCAAATGCAAACACATGAAAAGTGTTTGCACCAGAAGAAATGCGACTGCTACTCTGAATGCTTCCATGATCATCGTCATAGCAACAGGTAAACATGGGCTACATCATCTACATAAAACCAGAATCTCCAGTCTGACTGGAGTTTTTAGAAAGATTTGTTTTCAGAGGCGAATTCACTGTTTGCGTGTAAAAGATAAGTACAAAGTGAAGGGAAATGTCTCCATTTTTAAAAAATACCCATGTACGTGTAAACAGGGCCTTAGAGTGATATCTAAGAAAAAACAGAAGACCGACTTCTTCAGGTGAGTTAGGTGAGTAAGAATGTCGATGCAGGACTTGATAAAACTGTCAGCAAGAACTGAGCCTGAATGACTGAATACCCACAGTGAGGGGATCCTGCAGCTCTGTTATGCTATGAGGGACATTTTGCCGACATGGTTTGGGTCCAACTGTCATTGTTGGTCAACACCAAGTTGTTCTGAGTAATCACCTTTATGCTTTAATGCTTCTATGAGCATGAAAACGATGTCACTCACATGCCATGGTCTCCATAGTCATCATGAACACCGTCATCGTGAACACCGACACACAGACAACAAATGAGGAAGTTCTTTTAGAAAAATGGTTCAGAGACTTGTAGGATCAATGCTAAGCATGCCAGGAGACCTTTTCTACATTTTAAAATTCTTACTAGTTTCAAAGCTTTGATGATATCTACAATTGCTATTACTGATAAAAGGGCTTGCCATAGTCTCCATAGTCACAGTCATAGTCAGATCATATTGTGCAATGCTTTGGCTGTAAACAGGCAGGAAACCAGACATAGGATAGGATAGGTTGACTAATTGCAGTTCCCAGTACACCTGCTAGTACTGTGTTCCACTGAGCTCCACTTACTTTAAAGGTCCGGCACACCTGGTGCACCCACAGAGGAGAGTCTAAAACAGGGGTCTCCAAACTGTTCCACAAGGGGCCAGTGTGGCTGCAGGTTTTCCTTCCAACCAAGCAGCAGCACACCAGACTTGATTCATTTAATCAACTGATCTCAGTCTTCAGAGAGTTGATTGGTCAAACTGTCTGCTCTTGGTTGGTTGGAACAAAAAACCTGCATCCACACCGGCCCTTTGTGGAACAGTTTGGAGACCCCTGGTCTAAAATATACATTATCATATAGACTAAGTTTGACTGACTCTCGTTTGCTTGTCATATTTAGAACATGACAGGTGGTGTTGATATGACTTGATCTTACACCAAGCCAAACCTTACAACATTATATTATATAAAGTGGAAAAGATCAGAGATATGTTATGTAACTGAATATTTTAAAAAGTGAGAATCATGTCCAGTTTCCAGTGTCCAGATGAAAAGGCTCCGCTGTCACCACCTAACTAACTTGAGTCACTCTAGAAATGAAAAGTAGGAAGTCTATATGTGTCATCATTGATTACATTTACGAAATGGTGTCAAATCTTCTGTCAAGAAATCCCACATGCTGCATGTAGTTGGAATAAATCATCTTGCTTATTTGCATTCTCCATTAGTAATGTGGCCTCCTCAGACTTGCAGCATCTCTGGAGGGAAAGAGTAACCAGGTTCCAACATCTACCATCTGAACATTAGAGCCTGTACACATCCCTGGAGAGATGGAGACAGAGAGAAAGAAGTAGGGCAAAAGCATGCGACTAATCCTCGGTTCAGCAGTGCTCTCATCCATCCAGACTCAGCCTGTAATCTGTGGATCAGGGAGAGCCACCCTGCAGGGGCAGTCTCGTGGCTTTTGGCTCCAGCTGTTTGACGGCTGGATTAAGAGGTCAAGTGGGATCAGACAGAAATTGCTGCTCTGCCTGTCGCGCAACATGGTAGGCCTAATAACACCCAGCTACTGTAATGCATTCTACTATATAGGTACCGTGCAGAGCCTGGTCAAGCCCTTTACTTTATACTTCACTGGATGAAGAGGGAATAATGGTGAAAGATGATCCGCAGTTTGATTTAAAAATTCTCTTTTCTTTATATTAATAAATGCTATAAGAATCTCATACCAACAATAAACAAACTGATTCAACTAACAACTTTTGTGTGTGTATCATAGCCTGATAGATCTTCTTCCTCTCTGCTACAGAGCTCCATTGTTGTCCAAAAATGATTAAAAACACATTGTGTTCCTTCAGGAACACACACACACACACACACACACACACACACACACACACACACACACACACACACACACACACACACACTGTAGTTTATTTTCACTCAGTTCCACACACACCGTCCCGCTGCCCCAAATACTCACTAGAGCACCAAATTGTGATTAATCCACCGCTGAAAATATTCCTCAACAAATGAAATAATTACAGCTGTTTGTTAGACGCTACAGTTTTTAAAGATTTACATCGGCAGTAGAAACCAATGGGCTCGAGCTGTGAGTGTCGAGTGCCACTGAAGGGCGACTGAAGGTGTAAAGTATAGTTTAGTAAAAAAGTAAGTAAGTAAACAATAGAACTGTTTTTTATTCTTTTAGGGAATCATGGATATCAATGATGCATGATTCATTTTTTTTATCAGTTGGCCTGAAAAAAGGGAAATTCAGCTACTTCAGTTTTGTTGTATGATTCAAATGTTTTTACATTTGAATTTATCTCAAGACGACACATGAACTAGATCTGACTGTTCAACAATATATCTATTTGACACACTGAAAAAGACATACCATCTAGTCTGCCAAGCCCAGCTAAGGTAACCCAGCACCGTCTGTACATAGAAGAAACTGAAAAATATAGCTGAGTTTGCATAATTGCAAGCCTGTTCGAGTGTACACAGAGAGAGAAATAAACGAGCTGAGGGGAGAGAACAGATGCAGTGAACCATTCCACATTCTCATTGTGGAGGGTTGTGGTGCATCAGCTGCAGGAGTGAGAAAGAGGTGTGGAGAGAGCTCAGGTGAGCTGCGCAAAAGGAGATGATGAGCACACCTGTTCACTGTTAACTAATCAATCTCCCCTTTAACAGTAGCGTGCTGGACCAGACGGCGAGAGAGAGAGAGAGAGAGACTGGAAAATGCACTGCATGCAGAACCAGACAGCAGTGAGAGTGACCAGAAGCCTGCGAATGGCTGGATTGTGTGTGGTGTTTGTGGCCCTGACTAATAAAAATAATAGAAAGGGTTACCCGTTCCAAGAGTGTCTTTGTGCTGAGAAGACTTACAGTTGCAACAGACGTGCCCCACTCATTTGATCATTACAGTCTTTATTTACTACCTAAAAATGTTGTGCATGTTTTATTGAGGCCTAAATTCATCAGTTTAGAACTCTAGCTAACTGTGGTTTAAAACATGATTCAGAGTCTTTAAGTCTTAAAGCTGCTCTAATCAATATTAAGAATGGATCAGGTGACTGTGTGTGGTATCAAACAAACTCTGAAGTTCTCCTCGGCTCTGCAGAGCATTTTAGCATCTTTCAGCTCATTGTTTTTCTTTTTTGGTTCACTATCATCAGTGTCTTTTCTGTTTTTTTGTTTTGTTTGATTGTTTTCTTTTAGCTCTGTTAGCTCTGACAAACTCACTGTGCACTACCTGCTCAGTACTATATAGCAACTAGTTAGCCTTTATATAGCAGCTAAAGGCTAAAGAGGTTGCCAAGGGTTCATTTTGACAGTTGATGGAAATGTAAAGAAATGTTAGATCGCAAACCATCCAACAAAAACTGTCTACCAACCCAAAATGACAATCATTCCAAAAATACTAAAATCACAGCTTCAGCTTGACTGTATTTCTGTCAGTGGCATTTGCCAGCAGAATATACACTAATTCAGTGTTTTTCAACCCTGGTCCTCGGGGAACACTGCCCTGCATGTTTTAGATGTTTCCTGCTCCAACACACCTGATTCAAATGAGTGGCTCGTTATCAGGCCACTGCAGAGCTTGATGACGAGCTTAATGATGAGCTGAATTAGGTGTGTTGGAGCAGGAAACATCTAAAACATGCAGGGCAGTGTTCCCCGAGGACCAACACTGCACTAATCCACCAACCTGGGAATGTGTTTTCATGCTTTTGGTAAAGATCTTTGACCACACTGGCTAAATCCTTTGGTCCTCATTTGAGGCAGAAAAATGCTGGTTTAGTGTGCAAATTGTCTCGATTCAAACTGCTGAGTGAACTGTTGGTGTACAACGCAGTGAATGATGGCAAACACACTGCAAGGCTCACAGTAATTCACCAGTGCTATGTAGTCCTCCTCTTGGCTTCAGGACTAAGATTTTACTAATCAATCAAATCAGTTTTCAAAGCCCAGAGGACTGATGTGCTTTCTGTACATTTTTTTACTAAGCAGGTCTCATAAGAGGAAGCTTTTTATGAAGCTCCTGGTTCATGTAACTGACTCGTTGTTTCACAGGTGATCAAAAAATATCATCTTCTCCTCAAGCTGGAGATCATCAAGGAGCTGCAATCCTGTTTTATCATCCAACTTACCAATATATATTCAAATGCACATTCATTTGTGAGAAAGTGCGCTACTGTCTGAATGCTGTTAGCGTCTGAGCTCTGTGGTCACTTCCCAGAGTTCCTGGACTTTCATCCTTCTGAAACAGAATCATGACTCCAAATGAATGCGAATGCTGCCCCGTTTAAATGCAAATGTTTGTTAACATGTTAACTAACTTACCACTGTGATAATAGGTCAATTTTGTGTTTAAAATATACATCCATTCTTCTAACTCAAAAGCTACAGTGAGATACCACACTGTAAAAATACTGTTACAACTTAAAGTCCTACATCGAAAATCTAATTTAAATCAAAAGTAATAGCAGCTAAATAAGAAATAAAGTAAAGTGCCCCCTGTGTTTTGCAACATTGAGCTGATGCTTTTATCCAAAGAGACTTACAAGAAGTGTATTCAACCACGAGGATACAACTGCATGAATCATGTGAGTACATCAACTTCATCAAACATTGAACTATTTCACACTGAGTGCTGCATTTAGAAACAAGGTCAAAGGAAATTAGAGACAAAACAAGACAGTATGTGCAATAGTGGTTTAAATGTTGTGCAAAATATCGTCCATGAAATGTGTGTTAATGCAACGCATCGATTCAGGTGTATAAACTTTGAGTGAGCGAGGAGTGGTGAGTCTGCAACGGAAGACGTGTCTTTTATTTTTATAAGCAGTATTCTATACTATATAATGATGTTTAAATATATAAGTAGTATTTTTATGTATTAGTGGTGATGCAGCTATTTTGTAACTATTAGCTATCTTGTGTAGTGTTTTTTTTGTAACAGTGCATCACAAAAGATTCTATATGCCAATTTGAACCTATGAACTGCCATGTTTCATCTGTTTCAGTCTGGTGGCTCGTGTGGGTTAATCTTCCTTCTAACATGTTTTCAGCACTTATGTGCATATGAACCACAGCTTACAGTAAGTTAAAGTCTTAAAACATCTGTTGTTACTAAGTGTTTATTTAACCCTATCATCAGTCAGCACTCTCCCTCTCTCAAACAGGAAAAGAAGAACAAAAGGTCCATCAGGACAGACAGACTTTCCATGTAATCACTGACAGAATCATCACAAAGAGAGAAGAATTATAAACACAATGCTGCCTCAGTTTATTTTCTGCTCCTTCCTCCAGGCACTAAAATGTGGCAATGTGGGGTAAAAAAAAAGTCTGCCACCTAGCCAATTATGTGGAGATACCTAATTGCAGCTACTATTCCCAGAAAAATAAACTCTCTCTCTCTGTGATGTCTCTCAGAATCTTAGAGTGACTACTTAAACAAACAGCATGTTAAAGTACAGCTTAACGCTTTAGAAACGCTTCCTGTCGAGCTTGACTGATTTGCCCACATTGTTCCTGAGAGAGTGAGTTCCTCTCAGTGTGAGGAAGTGTTGATGTTGCTGTGAGGCCAGCTACTGATATCCTCTGTGTGCCTCTGACTCACAGTGACCCACACTTACCTCTGACAGGCCTCTGATAGGCCGTCTGCCAGCCAGTAACTGAGCTGATATTTTACTGTAATCATGCCGGGACAGCATTAGGGGCAAATAATCCTTTTTCCATAGAGGTTCAAAGGTCGAATTCAGTTGAATATACTACAAAGGTGAGATATTTAATGTTCAAACTGAATAAGTGATAAAGGCAACATTGATTCAATGTTGATTTAATGCTGATTAAATGTTGGTCTGCTACCTGGGGATTGGTTTAATTAACATTATTTCAATGCTGGTTCAATGATAAAACAGCAATTTTAAGCGGAACTAACATTGATTTTATGTCTGTCTTGATCTATTTTTTCATTACTGAAATAAGTTTATTGCTTATGTTATTCAGTGTTGATCACCAGTGAGGTTCACCACTTTGTGAAAACCTGTGTGGGTAAATAGATGCAAGAACTTTATGGATTTCACCATTCCTGATCTCTGCACATAATTGAATGCAACCCAACATTGATTGCCCACAACTGTTGACCCATGACATGCCATGCCATCGAGACAATATCTTTTATGGACGTTACTGTGTATTTCAACAAGACAAGACCAAGACACAACAAGTACAGGTTCTGAACAGTCTCCAGTAGAAAATGTGTGGCACATTATGAAGCCCAAAATATGACAACAGAGGCCGCAGACTGTTGAGCAACTGAAGCAAGAATTTAAAACTTCAGGGCCTCACTTCTAAAACACTCACTGAGTTTTGTTAAAAGAAAAGGTGATGCAACACAGTGGTCACATGATCCTTTGGAATGTGTAATAGACATTACATTGAGAATGAGTATGTCTGTTGGTAGTTCTGATTAGTTAAGATTTGAATTATCTTCTCATTTCATAGAAGATCACAACAAGAAAATGTATTCACTACAAATAGAATCATGTAAAGTCTCTCAGAGCAATCAGCACCTCCAACTAACTCATTCCAGCAGTGAGTTACAAACCAGTCTGTTCCAGTTTAGAGTTGTTCTGAAGGATCTTTTCAAATGTGTTCTGGATGCCAGTGATGATCATCAACCTTTTCACTCAGCTCACAGTGATGAGTGTGACAGCTGTGGTGGACTGTACCTGCACCTGCTCTACCACCTGAGCTGCATTTTAGTATGAATAGATACTTTACTGAAATTCTTTTTTCACTCAATATATAGGCCCAAAATACAACCACACATATACAAAGGGCTCATAGACAGTGAAGTTACGTACAGCCACATAGCGCCCTGGGACTAGTGAGGGATTTGATACCTCAAGGGCACTTCGGCAGGTGAGCTGGCACCTCTCCAGCTGCTAGTCCATCCTCCATACTTTAGTCCATGCTGGACTGAACTGGTAGTCCCTACAGGCTGATTCTGCTGCTCCCAGTAGAAACTGATAGTAGAAACAATTGAACAACAAGTATTATGTTAAGCTTTATGAAGGTTATTGTTATAAAAAAAATGTTTAGAATACGGTAACAAAATATTGTCATGTTATTACAGCATTCAAACTCGTCATCTCTAAAAAAGAAAAAAAGAAAGAAAGAAAATAATGTGGATGTGATCTCGTGTGTTTTTGGAAACATGACAGGTTCTTTTTGTCCTCTGAATCTCTGACTGGCCCACTTCTACACCTTCTTATTTATCACGATAACACTCGAATACTCCACTTCCTTCCTTCACCGCGGCGTCCCACATGTTGTTCCACGCAGCAGAACCTGTGAGTGGCAGCACCAGACCCGCCTCCATCCCACCACAACCGACCAATGAGGCTGCAGAGCGGGGACGAGCCTTCAGCCAGCAGCCTCTAATTTCTCACTACAGTAACCGTGTAACACAGGCAGTCATGTGACCGTCATATAGTACAACTCAGCCCGAGCTCAGTCCAGTCTGAACGCTGCTGCCGCTGCATGGCGAGTCTCAAGGGCAAAAGCTGCTCTGCCAACAGACGGATGCACCGGATAAAAACATTTCTCCCCGCGCCCTTTGCTTTGGGATTATATTTGATCTGAGCGAAAGAGGTAAGGCTGCAGGTTTATTTTATGATGTTTGGTTCGGGGGGTGCACGGTGCGCGTGTTGGAGCCGCTCGGTGCCATATGCTGCAGCGGGCTGGACGAAAACATGTTTACGTTGAGAGCGGAGACGCGCGCCTACTCATGCGTTATGCACCGCGGCGGGGATGGCCAGAACAACACAGAACACACTCCCACTGTCCGACACTGTGGACTAGCGTGGGGTTCGAATTTCTCTGCCGCATTTTAAGACCAGACTGTAAATTCATGAATTTAGATGAGTTTGGATTTTTAATTTCTCCACTCCATGCTGCCTGCGAAATCTGGTGGAGCAGTTCATGGTTACAATTGTAATTGTTATTATTATAACACAGATACAATCATGAAATAGTGTGGAGTTATTACTGTAAATATAAGGCCCAGTCATTATCAGAGACGATGTCCACGCTTTCCTCCACAAACATGTGTAATGAATCACAATGTGTCCCACACGAGGCACGCAAAACGCACCAGCCTGCGTTTTAACGCGAGGAATCTGAGGACTGAATCTGAAGGTCTTCTTAACTTCAGAGGCAGCGATGCGGCTGATTTACAGCTCTTTAATTGTCCCGTAAACAAGCAGGGCAGGTGATTTACGCATGCAGAGGAGGAACGCACGCTGCTCCCGGCTGCCCCATGCGGCGTTTGCTGAAAATAATGTTGACAGTTTTTTTTTTTCTTCCTCTGGTTGGGTTTACTCTCGGTCACTCAGACCATGCAGGGGCCCCCGGTAAGGGAAGGCGGCTAGGAAAAGCAGGAGGAGGAGGCGGTGTTGGCGGGGTGAGATTGACCAACGCTCTCTGTTCCAGGAAAATAACCTATTTATGAAGCCTATAGTAGGACGGCATCAAAACAAGTGTGATCAAGTGGTACCGTACATTCTCATTGTTGTTGAGCCACATGGAGCAAGCAACTACAGCCTCCTGATCGATTAGTCATGAACTACAGTCTGATACTGAAATAGGCCATAAGAAGTTATTGAACATAATTCTGTTATGTGAAGAGAGGAATATGAACATCTTAAACAAAAGATGAAATAAAAATGACAAAGACTCTACTGTACGATATAGATCTGTATGCAATATGTGAACAATCTTATGACTATTTTCTGGATCTATTGTTTTATAAATGAAACATCAGAAAAGAGGGAGAAAAGAGTTTTTCTGACAAACAGTCAAACAAAACCAAACCATATTAAAGTTACTGTTACTGTTATGGAGATATCTGAGAACTCAGAACCATCAAATCTGTGTTTGAAGAAGGAATCAATCAGTCGACCCTGATTGATTGACTGCATTGTACATTTCCAATAGTTTTTTTTCTCTCCATAATGACGATTTTACACAGCAAAGTAGTCTGCAGTCTATAAAGTAATGGTGGTTCCCAGTTTGGAGAGTTTGGGACGCCCCTCAGTCATGCGGCAGGATAAATCTGAGGAGTCATGAGATGATGAACAAGACAGGAAGAAATGAAGACACAACTCAGAAAAGTAAACTTGACAAAACGTTCTTAACTCAAGGTCTACTCACAAGATTTATTTTGGAGCTTTGTGCTGCATCTCATGGTCTGTCTTCAAGGTCGAAGAACGAACCTTCAAGCTCAAAATGACACATTTCTGATGAAATAGTTGCTTTTTGGATTAGTTTTAGGGAGTATTTGGGAGAAGGGAACGTCGCCCTTTAGTGTTACTGTAACTGACACACTGTAACAGTCTACTGTTTAAATGACTCTATAACAGTATTTCACTGTGCTGTGTCATTGATATATGATTTGAAAGCTTTTAAATGACACAGCTGCATTCAGCGATTAACTTGCAAGCCCGAAAAATCTGCTGCAGCATTATATGCATACACTGATTGTGATGAGTTATTAATATATATACTTAATATATATAATATGTGACTCACATCAAATCAAATCAAATTTTATTTGTATAGCCCAAAGTCACAAAATACACTTTACAATCTGTACAGGGAGTGACACCCTCTGTCCTTAGACTGTCCTCGGTTGACACAAAAAACCCTTTAACAGGGAAAAAAGGTTTCTCTCCCTCATAAGAGAGAAAGCGTTTCATTGGATGTAAAATTAGTACACGCCGGAGTGCAGGATGACATCATCAACAACTTTTACTTTTTATCAGGAAATGACAAACTCTAAAATTACATTCAGTTCAATTTTATTCATATAGCGCCAAAGCATAACGTCAGTTATCTCATGACACTTTCCATACAGAGCACTAGACCACACTCTTTATAATATTATCTACACAGGACCAACAATTCCACCATGAGCAAGCAGTTAAAGGAGCAGATAAATTGGGGGGGGGGGGGGCTCCAGGGAAGAAGTTTAGTTAGTAACATGCATTAATGGCACAGATGGTGAGAGAGAGAGAGAGGGAGAGAGAGAGAGAGAGAGAGAGAGAGAGAGAGAGAGAGAGAGAGTTTTCATATAGGCGGACACATGGGTTGGAAGATATGGCACATTTTAGTCTGACCTTAAAGTCAGACAGTTCTTTTGATTTTTAGCAGTAGGCACATGTGGGATTAAGATTAACAGACTTCTGACTATCTCTGTTTATTTCTATTCAGACATACTGTATCCTGACTGGAGTCCTTGGATTGTGAGAGTATTTCCCCGACACTTACTTTCTCCACCCTGAGAGAGCACACCAGGTGTTGGATGGTGGGAAGTGTGGCCTTGGTGACCTGGGTTTGTTTGGCCTAACTTTCCCAGCAGCACAAGGAATAATTCTCTTACAAATCATCAGAAACACAGACTCTGAGTCCAACAAGAGACAGCAGTTTGGCAGTATCCAGGAATGGTAGATAACTCCCCAGTTAGCGAGGGGACTTTTCTTCTTTACAGTGGCTCTCCACAGGCCTATCGGCTGTCAGACATGGTGACAGATCTGGGCTGCTACCAAGTGATGCCGTCACCTTTTTCAGAGGATGACCTGAGTGAGTCGTCCAGTCCTCGCTCCTGTTCCAGCCCAGACTCCCAGGTGCTCAGCTCCAGCTATGGCAGCAACTCCAGTGTTGAGAGCCAGGACAGCATCCTGGATCACCTGCTGTCCCAGGCCTCTTTAGGAGGTGCCAATGTAGTGCAGGCAGGATCCGTGACACCGTTGTCCACTTTTCACTGGGACTCACGGAAAGATGAGCCCTCCAAACGTGAGCCCATAAAGGAGGAGAATTTTGACTTCCTCGCCTGGTCCAATGTGGAGACAGAGGAACAACTTGGAGGGTCTTTCCAGCCCACGCTGGAAGAGATCGAAGAATTCCTGGAGGAAAATATGGAGGTGGTAACAATGAAGCAGGAAATCCGAGAAAGTAGCCCTGGGTTGGGAGTGGGACTGGAGGAGGCTCTTGGTCTAGAAGTAGGCCTGGAGTGGTGCGGGGAGGCCTCCCCTGAGCCTAAGCTGGAACCTGAGGCTAAATATTCAGACCAAACTGTCCCCACTGCCAGCATGGCTGGCCTAGCCACTGCTCCATCCAGTGAGACCAAATCAGTTAACCCCACAAATGAGTCCAGCACAGGGGCCAAGAAAGCATCAGGCAACAAAGCTTCATCAGCAGACAGTGGCACAAACAGTAGTGGGATGCCGGTCATCCTACAGATTCAACCTCTTCAAATCAAGCAGGAGCCTGCAGTAGCACCTCTTACGCCAGTGCCCCAGCCCCCACAGCCTGCCCCAGCTTCAGACATCAAAATTGCGCAGCTACTGGTCAACATCCAAGGTCAGACCTTTGCCCTGGTGCCCCACGTCCTGCCCTCCCCCAACCTTAATGTCTCTTCCAAGTTTGTGCGCATTGCTCCTGTCCCTATTGCAGCCAAGCCTCTGGGGATTGGGGGTAACTCAGCCAGCCAGGGATCAGGGATTCTCGTTGGAGGTCAAAAGTTCCAGAAGAACCCGGTGGCAGATCTTATCAAAATGCACAAATGCACATTTCCTGGCTGCACCAAGATGTACACCAAGAGCAGCCACCTGAAGGCTCACCTGAGGAGGCACACGGGGGAAAAGCCTTTCGCCTGCAACTGGCAGGGCTGTGGATGGAGGTGGGTACTGGTATAGGAAGTGTGAACTGATTGATTGAATGTATTTCTGAACACTGTGGCTCTGTGTTTGTTACTTTACTAGATTAGACTCTGCGATTGACTCATATTTATGACTGGTTATATAAAGGCTGTTTAAAGGTTTGTTTTTGACTGAGCAATAGCAGCAGACTCTAGCATGTGTATGCATGATTTAAAAGGACTTAACCCCCATTTGTTAGCGTGGCCTGTATGCCGGAATCAGCAGTAATTATTTGGCAGTGTGGTATATCTGAATGTGTCAGGTAGCCCAAAGGAACCGAGTGTGGGGCAGATTTTAACTGACACTTTAACTGACCTGCTGCTTTAAGGGTCATCTATTAGGACTAGTGAGGGTAATTAGAGGGTCTCAAGAACCGGCCCCCACACACTCCCAAAGCTCCAAGAAACTCAAAAAAATGAGAGAAGCAGCTCTCCAACATAAATGTCATTATGTGTAACAGGGTTTATTACCATGGAGGCAAAGCTTTACTGGGATTCTGTTTGTGGAATGTCAGCAGTATGCTTCAGTGACATGATGGGGCGCTCACAGTTATTCAAGGAAAACAGCAGAGGAAAAACAACCAGACTGTTTTCTTTTCACTAAGCCCTGCAGCTGAAGAGCTCTTAATGGCTGTCATGCAGCCTCCCAAGTGTTAATTGGGATGATGTGAGGTGGTGGCAATACAGATGACTTTGCTTGCACAATCACACTTCATGTCAGGCAGTGAGATATCTGGGATGTGTAAGAATAGCTGGGAATAGCCTATTTTTTTTTTTTTTTTGGCGAATGTAAACTAAATCTGGGACGGAGCATGTGGGCTGTAGTCACATGGGCACAACATGGGCACCTCCTGTTGAGACTGAACAGCTGTGCAGTTGCTGGGGCAGTATGTGTGTGCGTGCGTCTGTGTGTGTATTTGTGTATACTAAGTATAACGCACCAAGATCTAATTTGGAACCTGCTGTGTGTAATGGAGAGAGGCAGAGAGAGAGAGAGAGAGAGAACTTGGATGTCTTCATCAGTGAGGCAATTTCTTTGCTCATTAAAGTAAAGCATCTTTTTACATTCATCAGTCTGAAAGTGTGTGTGTGTATGTGTGTGTGTTTATGTGTGTGTGATTGAGTGTGACTTAACGCCCACAGTTGCCAGAGTGGAGCTGGCTGTTTTCCTGAGGACATCAGGTCAGCCAGTGAGACTGACTCAAAGTGGTAAAATGAGTGCAGCATTTGACTCCTCGGCCGTCAGCCATGCTCTCTTTAGCTGCTGGTTCCCAACTGGTGGCTCCTTAGAAAAGCTCATCAAAACTACTGAAAGTCAACTTTGTCAAGAAAAACAAACTCTTTTGATTTTTTGTGAATGAATAGCCCAACACTTTTATATACTGTTTTCTGCTGCACAGTAAGGATGCACAGCTAATAGTGGAATGAAAGCCAAAGATGACACTATACTGTATAACCCTTGTGACCAGTTCACTCTCATGTTAGATCAATTCAGCAACTATGGTGAGAGTGTCGTGTTCCTAATTGTCACTGAATACTGAATTTGCTACAGCTATGATGTGCACCTCTGCCTAGCCTTCTTCTTCAGCTGCAGCTTACAGCTGTTGTTGCATTTAGTGATGCAGAAACATATTATCGGGAGAAGAAATATACTTCTAGAATCAGCAGCACAACAGCACTGCTCGCCTGTGCTTGTTGCACTTGATGAAGTTAAACTGAATGAATGTTAGGTTAGCTTGTATGTAAACTGAAAAAATGAAGTGTCTTCTATATTTAGAATATTTTCTCTTTCTGACAGAAAACTGAAGTCTTATCTTGATGGCTCCAATTCCACCATACTCCTTTCACAAAAACAACAATTGCAGCAACTAACATTATGATATCTAATGAATGTTAGATTCATCAGCATCAACAACAACTCTGAATAACAATTGTCGTGTTCTGTGAGGCATAAATACTGTTGTCAGTGAAGTCTGGTGGCTATGAAGCGAGCACCGGTCAATATAAATCAGATATGTCTTGTTGCTGCCCACAGCTGGACATTGCTCAGCATGACTGCTGGTTCTGCATACAAACCCACTTCAATAAATTCTAATTAACCCTTTAATACTAGACAATTAGGGAACCTCTGATTGGGACACACTCCACACACACAGTAGCAGGACTTCCATTTACATGTGCTCTAACACATTCCCAACCAGTGCGCTGTTATGTAATTTGGTTTCTACCTGCCACGGCTTGCAGGGATCAGTCTTGGAGGAGCCTCCAAACATGCAGTGATTCATAAACCTTCCTTTTACGTGCAGGTACTGAGTGATCAATAATATCCCCTAAAAGCTTTGTGTATAGTAACAACCTGGCAACCTGCCACATCATGTACTGTACTTGAAATGCTGTGTGTGCCCTAATACAAGAGGGGAGCTGCAGAAATGTGTGCAGTAGTAATCTAGGCTGTGTGTTCCAACTAACAAAGGGCTCTTGTCTGTACACAAAAGGCAGGATGTAGTTTGGATGGAAGTGTGTGTGTGTGAACCACTGTGTGTGTGTCTGTGTGTGTAGCCCACTGTATGTGATGGGGTAAATGAGGGGGCCGACCAAAGGAGAAAAAAAAAAAAGGTAAAATGGGAAAGAAGCAACTGAAGCGAGGAGAAGAGAGTAAGTGAGATTTATAAAAAAAAAAAAAAAGAAAGGACAGGAGAAAAAGTGCTCTTGGTGGTGGTGGCATTGGGGGGAGAGAGGCAGACAGAGGGGGAGAAAAGGCCTGTTTCAGTTTTGCCACAATCATTTGAAGGGAGAAGCAGTGAGGAAGTGGAGCGAACAAAGACAAAGTGTTGAATAGTTACCATGACTGTGGGCTAGGAACGTCCAGGCTGCCACGCCGCATGAAAGGGAAGAGAGGGATCAGTCAAGGTTCCTCATAGACTGGGAGGAACAGGGAGGGTGGAGAGATGCACTGACTGTGCTACTGTATATTCAAATGTAACAATGTCACTCCAGAAACAAACGCAAAGATGAGATAATACTGTGAGAGCACAGACACTGTGGATCAGATGATATATCGGATATATGAGAGGCTATCAGGACATTTGCATCAACCATCTGCAGTGCCTGTTAGCAGCTACAGGATTATGTTCTGTGGCATAAACTTTAAAAATCAACTTAGCACAACCATGATTTAACCCAATTAGCTGTCTGCCCCTATTAACCCCAACCCAAGCACATTTATTTTGGAATGTGCACCATGTGTGCAGTATGAACTAATATAATTAAAGTCTTAAGAGTTGCTTTTGACACAGGGCCCCTGTGCAAATGAGCAAAAACCAAGTGAAACCTGGAACTTGTGGGGCTCCTATGGGTTTGAGGCTCCAGGGTACTTAACCCTTTTTACCTCATTGCTCATTCTTTTTTTTTTTTTTCTTCTATGAAGCGAGTTAGACTTCTAAAGCTCCATGTGATAACTTCATAGCAAACAAAGAAAGATGCTCAGGTTCAAGAATGCAGCCCAGGTTTTGAGAAAACTGGACTGGTAAGACCGCTGTCTTCTTCCATTTATGGGCATTATAAGCACCAATAGCAGTGTAAAGTTAGCGTTATCACCATAGGTTTACACAAGGTTTGTCAGAAGTTATATAAAACATGAGGACTAGTTTCATGTCACATCCTGTAGGAATCAACTTGAAGCTGCAGAGCTTATAGAGTTAACATGTCCATGTACTGATCCTATGGGGAAGGGTAAATCATCCCAGCTAGCTGAAAACAATGGTGTCATACTTTTGTCAGTCTCACTAAAAACCTACAACTGAGAGACTTGAATTGATCATTTGCATTGTAACCTGCAATGATTGAGCAAAGTTTGTGCTTCAGTGTTTCCATTCAGTCAAACTTAAAAACACAGCTAAATGTCCAGCTGTCTAGTACAATCGATGTCCCTGCTGCATATCTTTGCTTCACAGAGCTTATGATATCCTCGAGCCCAGGCTGTGTTACTCAGCTCTTGCAGGCTCGCTGTTGGAGGAATGAAGCTGGGGACTCCCTGGGGGGGTTTGTGGGAGTAATGTGCCCACACACGAGGGGAATGCTTAACTAGAAGAGAGGAACTTGCATACACTCATAGTGGATGCAGTACAACCCTCTCTTTCAAGTTCAGAAGAAGAGGTCTGGAGGACAGGACTGCTTTTCATTCCTGTCTGCTTCTACAGTCCAATCCAACTCTGTTTCCTGTTGAAAGTCAGTCTTTTGAAGACTTTTCTGAGTTTTTTTTTCTTAATGAGCTGAAACGTGGATTCGGCAATTCAACTGTTTAACTCAAGAACACCTTCAGCTAAAAGGAAATGAAAACAAAGCTCTGTAAAAGAAAGAAAAGTGCTTCCAATTGATTCAGTTGGGACTCAGAGAGGATGGAATAAATCCCGCCTGTTTCTCTGATACATTTCACATAGCAACAGATCCAAACCAGATGGTGGAACATCAGACTTGAGAGTGGCAGTGATAGTGTTACCGTTTACAGACTGAGACCATCTCTACAAACTATGTAAAACAGTTTGTAGATCAGATTTGGATGCACACCGTTTACTGGACGACATCACATTATATAAAACATGTGTTTAAGCTATTGGCCTCTTTTTTTCATGTCTGAAATTTCATCCTACATCCATCCTGTGATGATTATGCTGACTGCCCTCTCCACATTACAGTAAATATATCCTGTGCATGCAATGGTTCCCACGAGTTCCCAGTCCTCTCCAGCCCCCAAGTTAGAAGATGTAACTGGACAGAGAGTCAAAACCTCAGTCAGATAAATGTTCCATGTACCCAGGTTACTGTGCGGACTGGATCTGCTTGTTTCTGCTTGTTCTGCTTAGGTAGGTGTTTGGGTGGCACTAGGATGTTTTTATTGGCAGTGTATAAACTGCTGTCAGATGTTGCATGTAACTTAATCATGTCTATTACAACAGCAGCAGCAGCAGCATTGCTTTAAGTCTTAGCTGTAAGCTTGTTGTATCTACACATGACAGAGTACAACAGATTTTTACTGCAGCTCTTTATGTGTTGCTGCTTAATTACAGGGTGCGATCGATTCATCATCTTGTCAGGTCAGCAGTGCTACATCTGGGACGCAGAGCCTGGCTTGGGACAGTCAATTTCAGAGAACTAGGTTGCTGGGAAGAAGCCCCAGAGCTGTCATTCGTTTGACTCCAGCCAAGTAGCGTACGCCTCGCATGCTAACCCCACTGCGATGTTTTGCTTGTCCAAATGAGTTACAGGCAAATGAGCTGTAGCATCAACATGTGAAGCATTCTTGCTCGTGGCGGATAATTATGCTGTGGGACTCGGCGAGAAAAATTCTGGCCTTGACCGCTGCTATGTGCATGCTGGGAAAAAAAGGGAATTGCCAAAACAAAAAGACAATATAACAGTGCAGGGGCAGTGGAAGAGTTTCAAGGCGTTTGACTGTATCATAGAGGCACGCTATGGCAAGCTATGAAATATCCTTAGAACACATGTTGCTCTAAAGATAAATATTTTTTTCAAATCCATTGTCATTGTTTGTTCTGAGGAGCCAAGACAAATAGTTTCCTCATGGACAGAACAGGTTCTGGATGTCTTATGCAACTGCTTTGACACAAGTGGAGTGATCATCTTTGCCAAACCACACATACCTGAAGGACTACTAAATTAGGATCATTCACTTTGTGTAGAGGCGGGACAGATTCATTGTTTTGCAAGTCATAAACTTGTGTGTCAAGGGCTGAGCAAGTCGAATTGAAATGTTTTCACATTTAGAGTAAAATGACATAAATAATCTTTGAAGTGTTTGTTTTTATGGCTTTTTAAATATATTTCAGGACAAAAGCCAAATGATCAGGAGTGAGTTGAGGTTCAGTCACAGTCAGTCCAACCTGAATCTACTTGATTTGCTTATCGAATCAGTGTGTCTTCAACTTTCAGTATTTGCAACAAAAGTTGAAAATGACTAAAGGCCAAAGGTTTAAATTCTGTAGATCTGTGTCGTCTGTGTCAAACACTACTGTACATTTTACACTTCTGCTTACTTGAGTGTCTAAATGTGATGTGTCCCTCCAGCTTGTGCAATGTGGCTGACTGCTGTCAGATTAAAAGCACATCTGTTGTCTAGAAAAGTTGAGTCACATTTTATCTTGTTTAATTTTAAAATCTTTGGCTTCGGGAAAGATATCAAGTCATTCCAAGTCAAACGTGAAGTCACGAGTCATTACCGCTAGACTAGTTGCAACTTTTGACAAGTTGAGTCTAAGGTCATCAGATTTGTGACTCGAGTCGGACTTTGCCAAGTCACATGAAATGAGTCCACACCTCTGACGTTCCCATTGTCTTTGCCAAATGATAAACCTCTCTTCTTCTTCTTCTCTTCAGGTTTTCCCGGTCAGATGAATTGTCTCGACACCGGCGGTCCCACTCGGGTGTCAAGCCATACCAGTGCCCCGTGTGTGAGAAGAAATTCGCCCGTAGTGACCACCTCTCAAAACACATCAAAGTCCATCGTTTTCCACGAAACAGCCGGACAGTTCGCTCAGCAAACTGATGCCCCCGCTCGGATCACTGACCATCTTGCATACAGACTCAGGCCGCAGAAAGGTGTGAGCGTGAACGTATGGGCGTGTGTGCAAGTGTTTGCGCCTTCATCAAGTCAATTTCAGTTTGTGAGTGGAAACGCGCCTTGCTTTTTGTTTCAGCAGTCTGTGATTCTAATTTATTCGACAAAAGTGAGGCAACACGGTTACCATCCTGTAATCAGCTGAAGGTTGTTGTTGCTGTTGGTGCTTTGATATGTTGTACTCCTTATATTTCTTCTGTCCTTATCGCCTGCCTCAGCAGAAGATAAGATAAGCTTCATTCAGTCTGGATTATGGGATAGCTTTGGTAATAGCCTTGTGTGTCCATTCTACCTGGATAAAAACAACTGCCTTTTATCTTCCTGAAAGCTGCCAATGTCTTGGACATTCCTCATCTTATGCAATGTTTAGGAAGTCAGACTAAAGTTCATTCGGATCCTTGTAAGATACTACCGGGGTCCTAGTTACTCTTCCTGGGGTCCACAAAAGTTTTTGCTGTGGGGTTTCTCCGAAAGCTTTGTCCTAGTTTTTGCTGCCTTGCACCACAGCCTATTGACAGTACAGTTGGAGGACCTTTATTATTCAACTTTGTGTTGATGCACCTGTCAGAATATGTGGACATGAACTACTGATTGCATAAGAAATCTCATGATAAGCTACTCACATTTTTACAGCAACTTTGTGAACCTGCTGAGACACACGGAGGAGGAGAATGACAGAGCAACACGAGAAATGCAAAAGTGAAACACAACTAAAGGTTAAGTGCACAGTGATTGTTAAATCAGCCTTCTGATCAGTGTTAAAAATGATCTTTGTTCATTGTTTAAGCTAAAATCATGTGTACCAACTTGCTGGTCTTCTATTTGTCTCGCTTTTTGGCCTTACTGTACCACAAAATCCTTACTGGAGAGCCAAATGGTTTTGGGGAATCAGGCTTTTCAAATGATCCATGATGGGATGTAAAGTGTTCAAAACGTGTCATATATGGTCCATGTCAGTCAGTGCATAGCCACGGAACTGAATGTCTCAGTCTGCTATAATTATTTGTTATTTTGTTGACGATTTGACACAAAATCTGCCTCAACTCTACTTTATCTGTTACTGAAGACACTCTGACAGCCTTTGACCTCAGCTGGCAGTCATGTTTCATTGAGGCGACATCAATGGACACACTGAAGACCATGGTGCTGAACTACAAGGAGGATGAGCTTCTGGAAAATGTAGTCACGACATCTCTTTTGAGGCCATGACATACTTTGGAATTCCCAAATTGCTCTCAAACATTGTTTTCCTACATGCAGCACGCCCCGCTGTGAATCTGTAAGGGTGTGACAATGCCGTCCATGCGTAATTAATGTATGTAAAGGGACAACGAGCAGGAGTACACAACATTGTACATCATTCCTTTCATTCAATTTTTGAATTTTTAATGCCTGTGTGAATTGCAGGCATTTTATCACATCCTATGAATGTATGTAAATATGCAGGAGTGTACATCGCTGCATCCAGGAAACACACAGAGACTATTCTGATACCATATCTTAAAGCAAATCAGTGGTTGTGAAGATTTCTAGTGTAAACCCTAAATGTGTACATAACTTAACGTTTCAGTACATATGAATATATTATATATTTTTTTTCTTTGTTCTATCCAAGATGCATTTACAAATAAAGCTGAACAGAAACAAACATGTCTACAGTGTCTTCAGTCATTTGTACATTGCCATATTTCGAACTTTTAGACCAATTAGAAGAGGAGGTTCTGAAGGACATGCAAACAGAATCAAGCCGCACCTGTTTCACCATGCTTCAGTCCTTTTATTAGCCTGTACATGCTCCAGAAGTGACACAAATCTAAAACAATACTTGTCACCAGGGCCGTAGCCAGGATTTCAGAAATACTGAGGATAGAAGTCTAAGTGGCCACCTCTTTGCCCCCACATAAGTTCTGAAGAGATCTGAAAATTCAGCATACTCAGTTTTTTTCTGTTCCACTTTTCTGTTACATTTTTTGAACATTTGTGTGGGCCACATCAGGCCCAGAAGTAACCTCCAAATGGTCCAGACACATACATCTGTTATGTGACAAAAAAATAAGGAAATTACATACACAGGTGTGGCTGTGACTTAGAGGTATAGCAGGTCCACTAATCAGATGATCGGAGGTTCGATTCCTGGTTTGATCCCCTCCAGTCTGCATGTTGAAGTGTCCTTGGGTGAGATACTGAACCCCAAATTGCTCTCGAAGGCTGTGCTGTTAGTGTGTGAATGTGTATAAATGGTTAGTTCCTCAAACTGATGAGTTGGCACTTTGCATGGCAGCCGATGCCATGCAAAGTGTATGAATGTGTGTGAATGGATGAATGATGCTTTGAGTGGTCGGAAGACTAGAAAGGCGCTATATACGTACAGTCCATTTACATACATAGATTATGGAGGTAGCTAACAACTGAGCCATCTCACTTCAGTCTCATCTTTGTTGAGAACATATACAGTATCAATGTACCGGCATGATGTTTATGGATATAGTACACCACCAATCATCTTAGTAGCTTTTCAAAACATTTAGCCATTGACAGTCACATGTAGGAAAGTGGTGAAAATAGGTCTTGCTCAACCCTGAAAATTGACAATGAAACTGTAGGTGTAATGCTGTCTAGACTGACACTAACTTGTTTATGTTAGCCACCTAACCAGTGAGTTTAATTGGTAATGAATGCATTTCTGTAGAAGAACACACTATTCACAGGCACCACACGGAAAAACATCAAACTTATAGGCAACCTTTCCAGGGGTAACTCAGGAGAGGCAAGCTAAAGTGCAGAGTTTGATTGCATCTTAAGTCTGGAGCCGTCTTACTGTGGTGTGGTCATGAACGGACAAAGAGAGAGCTACAGCGGCTTCCCTTTGTTTATCCTGGATCCTGCATCTGGCAAAGAAGTAAAGGTGAAACAATATTGTTTTGTGTGTGTGTATGTTTGTGTGTGTATGTTTGTGTGATAGAGTTTCTGCACTTTGAGAATTTGTCTTCATTTTAAAAGTGAAGCATTACACAATAAACGGTAAATGAACAGTAAATAAAATGTTTTTGTTTTTTTTGCATTTGCCAAATTAAATGACAATAAGTTAAAAAAAAACCCAGTGTTCTCACTATATATAACTAAATAAAATATAAACTGCATTTCAGAGAAAAAGCCACATAGGATGAGGTCTGTCTCTTCAGGCCTGCATGTTATACAGTTTAACTTGTTGGAGTTGCGTGTTGACATTGAACGTTGTATTTTTTTCTCGTTTTGTTCTGACAGTTTAAGAAATGGTTCAGAAGATGTGAATCTACATAATGATCTTCAGCAGCAAAGGAAAAAGGCCAAAGCTGATGAGCTGGGACTTGGTGTGCTAATAAGAGCATTAATCCACCAGATAAATGAAACCATTAATAAATCATTACAGAGGTACACAAGAGCAGGTTTGCTTTTTTTCTGTGAACTGTAAAGCTCTGAATTAGTAGAAATCTGCTCCCTGTCCGTCCCTGTCTGCTGCATTCACGTTGAGTCAGACAGATGGTGTTTGATATGTTTGATATGTAAAATTCATTAAACACAATTATTGTATGTATGTATTATTTTATTCAATTATTCTACTAATGCAAATAAATGCAACTTCACATAGTCCCCGTTGTCCCCCCATGAAGCTACATAATATCCGCTTGTAAATTCCGAGGACAGCAAAAAGTTTTTGACCTTTTTTTGACTTAGACTTTTCATGCAGCTTATTTCTCTTAGGAAATGAATATGCATGAGGTTGCTGATCATGTTGTCTAACTCTGTGGTGACCGTCCTTTATATAAAAGGGGCACCTCATCTCAGCTTTGGACCAACAGCACATGTCTTTCAAGCAGTGGATGGACGGACTCTTACATGTCTGTTGAAGATCACTGCACAGCCATGCCACTAACACTGACTGGACTCCACACACGCTGTTTAATCAGGGCTGTTTTGTATACAAGTCCCAGGTGAGCCAGTATAATAGACAACATAATGGCATCCTCTGTAGATCCACATCATGATTTTCATTGTGACCTCCAGCACTGTTGAGCCCCTGCTGATCCACACAGGAGAACCAGACCTTGTTGCTGCATCTAAAATAGTAAATGCAAGAAGACTCGCCTCCCAAAAGCAGACTATTCAAGTGTTGCAACTGATGAAGGTGATGATGGAGTCTGCGCTGGAGATATGTAGGGGTTGATCTGTGTGTGTGTGTGCATGCATTTCTTGGTGGAGAGGGGTTATTGAGAGCACAGAGAGCTGGGAGGTGGAGGCTAATTCATGCCATATGATCCGTCCCACTGTGGAAGCATTTACCTTGACAACTGCTCACAGACATAAACATACTGTACAGGAGGCCCCACCTGGTTTGGCTCCGGAGCTACTTCACAAAATATGAGCACATAAAGAGTTGTTGTTAGCAACATCTTTTCCACATATAATACACACAGGAGGCACTGTTATTATTGGAGTTTATTTAACTATGAAAGGTTGATTTCGTTAGCAGAGAATGCTGGTTTGCTTTGAATTCGTGGATTTACCATGGGAACAGCCGCTGTGGGCTTCAGCTGGCTCCTGACCAGCTATAAATGAGTAGTATGTGACGAGGCATTACAAAGTATCACAATATAAGAAAATAATAAAGTAGCAGTGATTCCTTCACAGGATATTTCTACAGGTCCAGGTCACATCCTCAACTCTCTTGAATGTGTCAGAACTAAAGGATAAAAGAGGTGATTTAATTTTTGTATTTTTCAGGAACAATCTATAAAAAACTTTATAGTTTGAGTCTCAAAAAAAAAAGTCCTAAAACTGCTAGTCACGGTAGACTAGTATTTATGAAACATTACTTGGCAGGAAACCGTGCGTTTGTTTTCAGCAGTGGCTTAATCCACATTTGGTGCTCTAGTGAGTATTTGGGGCAGCAGCACGGTCAAAATAAACTACAGCCTGTGTGTTCAAGTAATGAAAGAACATGTCAGCCGGTGCAACAGTGTGGCAACAGCGTGCTTTTAATAGTTCTGGACAACAATGGAGCTCTGTGGCACAGAGGAAGACAATCTATCAGGCAGAGGATGCACACACAATAGTTGTTGGTTGGGTTTGGTCTTTTCATGAGTTTCATATGTTGACTATAAAAATACAGAATATTACCAGAAGAGCAATATGTATGTAATCAATTCAGATAAACTGCTAACTAAAGTTACTAATGAGGACAGAGCGTGAACCACATTTTTGTGAGGAAAATAAAAAGAAGATTTAAAATGTGTTAAATGTCCGAAGAAGTGGTTCTGGGCTCCAATCAAGGCAAAAACCTTAGACCTAATGCTTACAGTAATTTTAGCAGTAGGAAGTGCTAACCAATATTTAATGCTTCTTTGTATGAAACCACAGTAATATGATAAAATCTAGCCTCTCACAGAAACAGCTGCATTAAACTACTAAAACTCTGTTTGAACAGTGTTATTAAGTACATCTGACATTACTGTAGCAGTGGGAACAGCTTTTCAGGACCATGCACAGTGAAGTTGGATTTATTTATAAGTCCAATTCACACGGGACTAGATTATGGAAGCCTCTATAGTAATTTGTAGCCTAATTATTGCAGAGGTTGTCTGTGATCTTAATCCCGTGTGAAGCTGCCACGTCTGTCATTTGTGAAGTCAAAATAAAAATGAAAATGACCTACCATATATACATGACGGAGGTCATGTGATAGTATTAGTCTCATATAAATTGGCCTCTGATCTCTTTCCTAGTCAAGAATTATAAATACTTTTTTTTTTTTTGTGCAAATTTCAATTCAGTTTTATTTTTATTTATTTTATTTCTGTAATGCCAAATCATAACAGAAGTTATCTTATGACACTTTCCATAAAGATAAAGACTACACCATACTCTTTATAACATTTACAGAGACCCAACAATTACAACCATGAGCAAGCACTACACAACAGACACCTCATGGTGGGCAGCTAGGTGTTGCGACCAAGAAGGTCTGTTGAACATTTTGAAATGTTCAAAACAAGTATAATGTCTGAGTGAAATACAGATTTTATGTATCATACGAATGCGCCACATGAAGCACAGTGAGGGGCCATGTCTGAATCACACAAACACGGTTCTGTTTATCCCGATCTATAACAGGAGGCTGTATATTGTACGTACACACGCACTTTCTTATCAGTGTCCTATTGGCTTTATGGTGCTCAGACAGGCTCAAGGTTACATGCCGATGGCTCTCCTGGAGGTGCTTTATGTCTGAACTTGAGTTCAGTGAGTTAGGGCTGAGCAGATTGTCGGGGCTGATTAATTGGCTTTGGGGATAGCAGGGAGCCATGGTTGTCAGGAGCTGTGCAGAACCTCTATGATCTATCATTTATACTGTAGACATGATGATAGATACAGCGTGGGGTGATGAGTGTTTGCTCTGCACTTTGTAGAGAAGGGATGTTTATCCTGGACGTGTTTGTGTGACTGAAGAGCTGTGCGCCCACATGCTCTATTGCATGTGTATTGATATGCTTGCCAAGCAGCCTGAGATACCTCAGTCTGCACAGACACACCATCTTCCACAGGGGACCCACATTTCCCGGTAGAGGGGAAACAGTGAAACATGGGCTGATCTTACCACCCACTCCTCATTTGCTTTGAACACATCACCTTGTTCACATCTGCATAATGCATCCACTGTTTATGGAAGCTGCAGCCCCTTTACTGACCCAACACGACACACTGTGCAGTGACAGTTAAGTGCTATCATTTCTTTAGTCAGGGTGCAGTTTCATAATTATGAACATTGATACATGAGTGCATGTCGGGTAGAGGGACCACAGGGTTATGATTTGAAAATGTCCATATCCAAGATATCTCTCTTTATAACATGATGAGAACATGACGAGAACATGATGTGTTCATGAGCATGGTTATCTTAAGACTGTCAATGTCAATGTGACCTGTTAATCAAATCAGCCACACTCTTAATTCTGCATAACTTTAAGCCTTAATATCATTTGAACAGGTGAGTTGTATATAAAGTCACCCTCAGTACAGTTGTCATGAACGGGGAAATTAGCTATAGAGACTAAAACTGTTTTTTTGTACCAGGCTGTAAACATGTTTATTTCTGCTGTGAAGTTGGACATTTGAACATGGGGACTTATGGAGACTGACTCACTTCTGGAGCCAGCCAGTAGCCAATTAGAGTCAGGATTAGTTTTCACATGGTGGTGTAGAACAAACAATAAAAAAGTTTATTTTAAAGAAAATTAAAACAATTACAACTAGAAAATATAAATATATGTACGATATCATGTCCGATGGTTGTTTCAGTGAATAGAGCTGTACAGTTTTATGCAGGAATCTGCAAAATATTTATCAGGTAATGTGTTTAATGTGTGTAATGTTTAAGATGTAGTAAGCTAGATGTTGGTTCCTAAAAGCTCTGTGTCAATGTAACACACTGACGGTGTCAGTAGGCCTTACGTTGATGTGTCAGTGACCGGGGGGGGGGCTCAGGCCTTGTTGATGAGGTCAGCGGCAGTCAGGAAAAACTTTCTGTGGCGTGAGGTTTTAGACTTGATAGACCGCAGCCTCCTGTCAGAGGGGAGTATCTCAATAAGTTTGTGTCCGGGGTAGGAGGGGTCAGCCACAATCTTACCCACATGCCTCAGGATCCTGTAGGAGTACATGTCTTCAAGAGGTGGAAGATTGCTGTATCACCTTCTCTGCAGAGTGAATGATACAGTGCAGTCTGCCTTCGTCCTTGGCAGTGGCAGCAGAGTACCAGATGGTGATGGAGGAGGTGAGGATGGACTCAGTGATGGAGGTGTAGAAGTGCACCATCAATGGCTTTGGCAGGTTAAACTCCCATGTCTCTTTACTTCACACAGAACTTGATACGAAATCAGAAATGTCAAAAACGATCCAACCTGTGCTCAGCTGTTGTTCATCAGGCTGTAACTTCCCGGAGTGACCAGCTCAAGCTTCTGCATGCTGCCAGTTCAGTCGCCCTGTTCCCAGGATTACCTGCCATGCCTGCATAAGATCCCTGGACCCGCCCCCCTCCACCCCCCGCCAACCTGACCTCAAAGATCTTTTTAATAGACTGTTTTCACAGATTCTGATTTCCTGGCTCATGTCTGCATATTGGTCCGCAACTGTTCATTATAACATTGAAAGCATATTTTTTTCATGCTGGGCAGACTGGGTAGGATGGTGTTTTTTCCTCTGCTCTCCAGCTAATCACTTTCTGGCTCCAGCTCCATACTCAATGCACAGACACAAGAGCGGTATCGATCTCTCGTCTTGGAAAGCCAAATGAAATTTTCAAAATTGTTGTATTATTCATTTAAGCCAAGACTGAGCATCTTTGTGCCAGAACCACGGTCCAATATTCTATTAGTGCTGTGCTTTTTAAGGTTTTTAAGGTTCATTCAGAACGTGAGGTGAATTTTAGAGGCAAAGACACATATCTGTGATAGTTATTCATGAGGTTTATGAATGCCTGTTATCAATCTGCCTCATAATGTATAGAGACAAGAGCAAAAGGAGAGAAATGTAGGCCGAGAATGTTGTGCTGTGATCAGTCAGAGGCTGAGCTGTCACATGAACACACACTCAGCTCTACACACAGTTTGTGCAGATGCTGCTAGCTAGCTTAAAGCTAAGTGGCTTCATAGACTCGTCCAGTGGTCCAATTAGTGCATGTAACAACTGCATTTTGAATTCACCTCACTGTCTGTGTGAACAGAGTTAAAACGTGACTCACTCTGTGCCATCAGTATCTCTAGCTGATTTTGCTCTTCATGTGATGAAAGATTAAAATACAACTGCAAGCTCATCAAACATTAACAGCTGCCCTTCTGTTCATTACTTTGAACAAAACTGAGCTTTGCTATCTGCTAATCCAGCAACACAAGATGTAATATTTAGTCCACAGAGCACACACACATCTGTCTGAAGAGCTCCAGGTAAAGGTAAAGTGAAATGATGCTGCCTGTTAAAAAGCTCCTTGCTTGATGGGAGTGCTATGATGATAACGAGGCGAGGTAACGAATGACTTCTGAATGAACCTTTAAGTTTGTTCCTACATGCATGCACTGATTGTACTCTTGAGTCATAACATTATGTACAGTATGTTAGCTTGGCTGGAGTCCAGTCTTGTCTGGAAAAATCATTTTAAATGTGAATAATGCTCTCATCTGCACCTTGTCTCTGTGTTGCCTCTTTTGTTGTGTTTCTGTGAAGATTTGGCAGCTCCACCAGGCAGCCGTCAGGATATCCTCTTCAGAGAGCCAAGGGCTGAGCATCTGTGGACCATTACGCATGTGACCACGTGGTTGTACAGTATGTGCGTGTGCTAAAGAGTGTGTGTTATTGTAAGACTTCCTCCTAAATACTGGTAAGGCAAGTTCGGAACAAAGTGAGCCGTATTCTCCATTACTCACTCACACTGCACCACTTTGTGTTACAGTGTAACAGCGTGTACGAGGAAATCATTTATAATCTTTCAGAGTGAAGAATTTCCCAGAACAGCCTAACTTGCTGTGAACATCGTGCTATCCAACAGAGTCCTCTGACTTTAGTGTCAGGATTTGCTGTAATTCTTTGCAGCACAGAACAGCATCAGCCCGACGTTAAAGTTTCATTAAGGGCTGTTTTCTTTTCACTTCTGACTAAATAAATGACTGCTTGTAATCAGTCAATAGTTGTGCATGCTCCTGATCTAACTAAGAATCATTTTTTTGCAGCTTTCAAATCCCTTTTCCTGTCTGTGGTTTATTGGAATATATAGTAAGTGACTCCTCACAGCTCTAGTGCCTCATATAAAATTATAAGTAGCTGCTCCTGGGAAGTGAGTGACATCCGATGCCAATTGTATGTTTACATGTCCCGTGAAGGGTGAAGAAAGTTAAACACCTATGCCTTTTCTCAGGAGTGGTAAGAATCTAAACTGATGCATACTGCATGCATCAATGAAAATAGGGATCTGTAGGGCTCTGTTTATGTTCAGTGTCTTGAAGAGAGTTGTGACAAATTAAACATAAAAGAATGCTTTGGCTTTCACAGTCACCACATCTATATCTATGCGCAAAGAACAAAACAGTACGTGGAACTTCAGATGATTAAGATTTCTGTTTTGTTTTGCAGATAAATCAACGTGTCGTGCTAATTCTGACTGTTGTCTCACAGAAAGGGCAGACTGCTGTTGTCAGTGCATGTCAGTGCATGTCAAAACTCATTTGAATGAGTGGTCACCAACTGTGTGACAGCTTTCCTCCCACCAACCGTATTTTTCTTTTAACCATGACTATGATCAATCTCTAATGTTCCCTAAATATAAACCATAACCATAACGAGATCATACAGTCACTTTTGTAAAGAACAGTTTTAGAAGTCAGGATGTCCTGTTGACACTGATGTCAAATCGACGCTCATGTGGGGTCATTTTGGTAGTTAGAAATGACATATTTCCTCATTTGGTTTGGAGAACTTGTTAGTCTAATTGCACTTCAGCAGGAAAAGAAGCTGCTACAGGGATCAGTCACTTCCCACGTAAGGGACAGTCTTTCTGACCACAAGGGATCTGGCAGTTCATTCTAGCTAAAACATAGGAATAGGAATTACAGCCTCGAAACCACACTGGACGTTTGACCCCGTAATGAGACATCCAGTTGAAATGGTTCCAAAATCTCTGAAGAGTTGACGCGAGTTTCAACTTTAATTTTTTAAACTGTCATAGTCTTAAGCAATTCTTGAACTGAGTGTGTGCTTCCTCTTTTCAACTGCAAGGATTGTTTTCATTCCTAAAACTTCTCACTCGATGTGTTAACTGCTCTGTCAGTTCTTCTTAGTTTGTGTCTTTTAACGTCTCTTTCTCTCACTTTAACTCTCCTCCTTTCTCTATACTCAGACTACGCCCACGCAGATATGCAACCTCTACTCTTTAGCAATTGTCTGTCCACTGAGACGTCTGCAGCGTCTATTTTCTCTCTCGCTCTGTCTCGTTGTGCTCAGAGGCTACAAGTGGAGGCCATATTCTCTCCTCCTGGAACCACACAGGAAGAGAAGATTTCAACAGTGAACCACTGTAAATAGGACCTTACTCAGACTAGCTGGGACCAGAAATCAGCTGTTTTTGCATTGTGCCAAGAGGTCAAGAGCTTTTTATTGTCCCGATGGACTGAAACGATATAGCTTCAGTGTTGAGTTGTGTACTTTTTCCTGCCAGTAGTTATTAATATAAGTTGATATAGGAGGATTTGAATACATATAGGAGAAAGGATAGAAATATACCTCAGTTACGATGCTGGCAAAGACTTTACACCTCATTATTTTCTTCTCTGTGTCCAAACAATGGCAAAGTTCTGTGGCACAGTTCTGCAGTTAAATGCTCATTAAAGCAGTGTTTTACATATACAATGCAGTTATTTATACTTGTAGTTAGAACAAGCTGCAAAATACACAAAGTACAAAAATACATGCATGGCTGGGAGACCAAATATGTGTTTCTAGAGTCATAAACTTGTTGGGTAGATTATGATAACTAGGCTTGCTGCAGATGAAAATGGACATCAGTGTGTTATTGTTTCAATAACCAAGTATCTGTCATTACAGTGTAGTGTGTAACATTAACTAGGCTGCTGATTTATTGTGTATCAGACCTAGTTTGGCAACTGAATGTTAAAATGGTCAGTGAGAAGAAATGATGACTTAATGAACAACTACACCATGTTGATAATGCCATGAATCAAGCTCGGAAGCTGTCATTGGAAACTGTTTACAAAAGGGATAGGCACTTTCAAAAAAGGCTGTCACTGTATATGGCAGGTGATCAGTGAGGCAGATAATGTAGTCAAACTGTTTTCATGCCAACATGGAAACTCAGAGGGTGAACATGATAAATGATGTGTCTTTTATATCAGCATTTTAGCATTGTCATTGTGAGTGGCCAGACCCAGTCAGACCCAGTCATTCATTTTCCACTCAGTTCCCACCCGTGAATGTGGTGCTGCCTGATGGATCGCAGTCACTCTCTCCATCTGAAATAATGTCCTTGCAATGATGAACTTGCACTTTTGCTGTGAGAGCAAAGATCTACCACACCTCTACCTTTGTTCTGCTCCTGTTCTGCTGCCAGAAGATTACTCTGCCCAAGATTACTCTGTGTAAGGAAGCAGTGTGGAGGAGGGCAGTTGCCACAAAAGATTCAGCAGCTGTATGAGCTCACAATTCATATTCATATTAAATATTTTGGAAGAAGGACCTGTGGATATGCTGTAGGTAGGCAGTGGACCAAACCACTGTCAGGCATGGGAGGGGGGCATATTTTCAAACGTTAAAATTCTTTGGACTTGTAGTAGAGAATGAGATCTGTTAACTGTTTGTCTACCAAAAAGCAATGACTTTTATACGTACAGACAGAGCAGTCTGATAATTATTCTCAAGTGATATCACTTGAGTCATGGGTCAGTTTGGGCTGAAGTCTACAAGTTTGATAATCAAACAAATATGGAGTTAGAGAGAAGTTGAGCTGCTGCTTGCAACTGATTCTTTTTTTTTAATGTTGTTCCATACTTTTCATAGATCTATAGGAAGCACCGATTTTCACCACCATTGCCACCACTTCCACTAGGTGGGCCTGACAGTGACATATGTGATCAGCCATGGTGAACAGGTCAGGCTATCCAGCGTGATCACACTGACTCTTCTGGAAAGAAGCATCAAACAGAGGCACTCAGAGGGTCGGGACAACTGAATTTAGCATGCTTTGAAATTTTGACATGCAGTGTCAGCTGTCTGTGAAGGGATTTCTCAAGGGTAAAAGTGTAGGTGTGTGTGTGTTTGAGTGTGTGTTTGCATGAGTCAGAGACTTTTGATATCCCTACTGGCTGGATTACATTGATCTCCATTCAACCACCTTTGGCACCATTGTGAAGCTGACTTTAAATCTAGTTGATGCTCTTCAACACCGGGAGAATGATGACTAACTGATGTGTACTCAAGTATTATATTATACAAAAAAAACCCAAAACGAGTTGAAGCGAGTTGCAGTTGTGGGCAAAGACAAGGATTCAGGCCAGACAGCTTGGACACTACACACACATAGCCATAAATCCATGAGCTGATTGAAACATGAGTTGAGTTAAATTGTGTTGCCCAAATCACAGACTGAAGGACAGACAACGCTAAAGACTAAAAACAGTTATCATTTGCATATTGTCAAGTTTTTATTGTCTTAGTCTGTGTTTAAAATGAGAGGAATGCTCATGTGACACACATCCAGTTTTAAGCAGATTCAGACTGAATAAAGTACATTTTCATGTGTTTGTAGGCGTAGGTTTGTGTTTATCTTTGGTAGGGACAATGTTTGCTGGTGTATGCACATGATCTTTAGCTTGCATTTTGGCTGTCCAGCATGTCCACACCAAAGATAAGACAAACTCACTCCCTTGTCCCGTTTTTTCATGGGCAGCTTGCAGCTTAAAACCTTTAACAAAGGTGTAGTGTGGTATAACTTCACTCTTCCAGTCAGGATTGATTGGCAGCCCCCATCACTGCCCTCTGGTTTATTACGTTGTGTTTTGTTTTTCTGGTGCTTCATTGAAACAAGTGTTTGTGTGTGTGGGTGGAAAGGCAGTGAAGGGTCACATCCCGTCTGTCCGTCCTGGGAGAGGGATCCCTCCTCTGTGGCTCTTCCTGAGGTTTCTTCCACATTTTTTCCCTGTTAAAGGGTTTTTTGTGTCACTGAATCGAGGGTCTAAGGACAGAGGGTGTCACTCCCTGTACAGATTGTAAAACCCTCTGAGGGAAAATGTGTTTTGTGACTTTGGGCTATACAAATAAAATTTGATTTGATTTGATTTGAAAATCTTACAATCAACACTAACCGAAAGGAATTAGGAGTTATGTGTTAGCTGCATGTGTTTCGAGATGCAGGTAATATATTATCAGGCAGAATGCTGGGTTTGAAAAGTCTTAGCTTGTGTACACAGACTTCATTCTACAGAGTTTTATCTAACTGTCCTGTCCTACAATGTCAGAGCTTCTTCTTAGAGACAGAAAACACAAGTGGGAAGATGTCACTGGGAAAAAAATATATATGGCTGATATGTGTGTGTGTGTGTGTGTGTGTGGTGTGTGTGTGTGTGTGTGTGTGTGTGTGTGTGTGTGTGTGTGTGTGTGTGTGTGTGCATGTGTTAGCTGCAAGTTCAGTATAAGTAGCTCCCACATATGTTTCTGATAGGAATGGCCCTGCTTTAAATGAACCCCTCATCCACATAAGAACTCAGTGAACAGCACAACAGTTTATGTCTTCAATTACATTTAAAAGAATACAACAAGGGCCAAAATGATGATAAAGATTTCCATATGAGGAATGTGCATTAGTGGTGCAGCATGTTCTCTTTGGAGAATTCAGTCTGAAATATTCCTTGGAAGCATTTTGAGTCATCCCAAAACAGCCCAAAGTTATGCAATGACAACCAAACAGCAGAGTTTGTTTCTTTAGCATGAGAAAGTAAAGTCTGGTAATGTAACGATTCCTCATGATGACAAATGCAAAGCAGAGAGGCATGAACACTGAGGCAGAACCAACAATACAGAACGCAGTCTTTTGGCAGAGAAAAGCTTATTAATGTTGAAAGTCCATGAAAGCAGAAACGTGTGTTGATTTTCTCTTAATGACGTGAAGGAGATGATAAAGTGGTATTTAAAGTGACATTATGTAACTTTTCTAACATAAACTAACACATTTGAAACCATGTTGATTCTACACTGACTTTGTCAGGTGAATGGTGTCCCTGTCATTCCAACTCACAGTGTTGCTGCTTGCCAATTTGGTGCCATGAGCATAATTGCTTTGTGGTGCCAGTTGTGCTCTACAGAGGCACACGTCGGCATTTCTCAGCTGCAAAGTCATTAATTAAGTCATCATACAACAGCTTCTGGGGAGATGCCGTCTCCTGGGGTAGAAGTGCACGTCATCTTCAGGGTTAACCCCATTCACTTTCTTCAGCAGTGATATAACACACAAGCTCCGGCGTTGGCTTTTGAGACACCTAATTCCTACTGCTAAGTGCTAACTGCTGCTGCAGCTACTCCATCTGCACGCATTCATTCATTCACTCACTCTGTCTCGCTCATCCACTCACACTTAGCGCACACATGTTACGCATAGATGTATTCCCAAAGGGAATGAATTACGCTAGTCTTATAACATGATGATAACTGGGCTATATTGGTGGCCCCTCCAGCACTTGGTGCCCTACGTGCAGTGCATAAGATGCATTATGGTAGCGGCAGCACTGCCTACTCTGCATCCTTTGTGTTTGTTTCTGCAATATGTAACTTTGCGCTCCTCCAAGACGTATGTAACAATATTTGACTGATTTTGGTGAAACTGGATCATATTTTATGGAGAAAATGTCTGTGATTTACAGTTTCCCGATGTTAGCTAATGTTTGCTCAGTTTGTTTCTAACTATGAGCTTCAGCGTGTTGGTGTTTGTACCACAGGTGTTTTGGACCACTGGCAAGGTTTGTGAACATAAGTGCAGCTGTTCATATTTACAACAAATCAACAACAATGCTCAATTCTACATAAATTTGCTTTAAAACAAAACAGAGGCATCCATGTTTAACATGAAAATCAGGGTAAGATATTTTATTCCAAATCTTATTTTGAGTATGCTTTCAGTGACTCCCTCAATGAAATTTGATACCAGCAATCTTTCCATTGAACACCAGCAGTGGAAAGATTCAGTGCTCAGTCCTTGGTTGACATAAAAGCTGCTTCAGAGGCTACATTAAAAGCACAAAATACGTTTGAATCAAATTGAATGATTATATTTAGCGAGAACCTTTGATCACACAGAACAGTTTGGGGATGGGGTTTTGTTTCTGATGTCTCTGAATGCAGATATCTGTGCAATCAATTAGCAGCTCTGCCACAAAGGAAGATATTTCTCCCCAGCTGAAGTGTTAATTCTTCAAACCTGCTTTTGTACATTCCCTGTAGAGTGATGCTGTTTTTGATCTATTCACACAGTGAACTGAATTAGCTGCAGGTTCTGCTTGCTGAACGATCATGCTGAAAAAAAAAACTCCATGAGTTTGTGTCAGTCATGTTAAAGAGAAAAAAGCCATATCAATCTCCCTCTACTTTGTGGGGACATGTGTCAAGTTGGTTTTCATATGTTAAGCATCTTTGTTATCTGCAACTCTCGATTGAAGCTCATTAGGCTACAAACACACAATGCCTGCGTCCTTACAAATTGAGGTGCCTTCAGTGGGGTGGGAACTCTAAATGAATGAGGGGCCCAGGGCAGGATATTATGTAAATGTATCTCAAATCAAACTACAGCATCCACTCAATGCACAGTGATGTTCAGTGACTGAATGGAATGTCAATTAAAATGAACAGACACTCCTTTAACACAATATAATGTAATTTGTGACACATGCTTAAAGGGGGAATAAAGAGATAAAGAAAGTTATTTCTGGTTCTTTGGTACACTCAACACAGATCCAATCATTTAGAGGTGTGATGGGTTGCAAAGCATCTTGATCGGCTCACCAACAGATTTCCATTTAAGGGTTGTGTTGGTCCAGTAAAGAACTTCAGTGGAGTGTGTTAACCTACATGTAACTAATAAAACGGAACTGAAGGTTTGTCTTACACATGGTCGCTTGGTCTCCTCACAGATCTGAACTCTGGTTCACACTTAGAGGCTCAGTTGAGAAGTTGTATCTGCTTGAGGGCAAGGAGGTGGGGGACAATTTTTTTTGTTTCTGTATGAAAAGTCAACACAACTGAACAAAAACTTGAAGACAAAACTTTCAAGTGCATTATGTCATTAAAGTTACACAATCCTAATTCAGTGCTCTACCTGACCTAATGCAATGATCCTTTATGAGAATAAAAGATTCCACTTAAATCTACTGAAGTATCAAAATAGCTTATCCTGAGAAACATGGCCTTTTAAAGTAGCACATGGACTCATGAACAGAAACTGCAGTTTCAAAAAATCAACATGATTCAAATGTACTTGATAAAAGTTGAAATCATTTTAAAGGGCTAATGTGCAGACTTCAGTGGCAAACAGTGGAAACGTGCGACAAAAGCTCGTCCCTGTTTAGAGCCAGTGTTTGTCCATGCTGGGCTACTGTAGAATGATGATGGCTGACTCTGTGGAAGAGGCGTTTTCAGACATGAAAGCCTCTTCTAAGATATCAGACATAACAATTCTTTGTTTTAGGCGATTATACACTAATGAAAACACAATTATGAATATTATATTCAATTTCTGCCATATTTAATATTGAGAGCCCGATAAATTTGACACAGTTGACCTTTAGAAGTATGCTGACTTTAAATTATAGCAATTAATAGTATTGATTTTATGGTTCCTCTAAAGTTTTGCTGTAAAGTACCAGCTCCAGTCATTAGATAAATCAGAAGAAAGCAGAAGGTTTTCTCTGTGACGTTTTACTATACTATAATATTAATTTTTAATTAATTTTTAATTAATTTTCTTTTCTGAATAGAATCTGAAGGCAAAGATCCACAGTCCTCTGAGATAAATGAATGTTTTAATAAAATAAATAATAATAAATCAAATAGATTTGACTCTGAAGTGAAGTAGTGGATGAATGAAACAGCAAAATGAAAAACTAAGCAAGCGTACAAATACCTTAAGGTGTAAATAAGTAAAGTACTAGAGTAAATGTAAACGTTCCACCACTGATTATCAGTGTGTAAACAACGTGTCGCAACACACTACTCTCCATGCCACTCTCGCAGCTCTCCTCAGTGAACCTCGTGCCACTGACCCGCTCGCAGCTGATGACGACAGTGCCCGTGCACTCTGGTCAATATTTGTGCAGGCTGACGGTGTTCTACAAGGTCCCATCAGGACCTCAGGCCTGGTCGTTTATTGATAAGCAAGTCCAAAACAAACACAGGTAAACAGGCTGATGTGATACCAGCCTGTCAATCAGTCAGCCTTCAAAAAAATAGTAGCTGCTCTTTGGAACAACTCTCAGTTGACCTGTCAGTGTGATGTCTCAAATTTAAAAAATCAGCAGCTCTGAGCTTAGTCTCAGACACTTTGGACAGGGGTTATGTGTATCATGCTTTTGGTTATACAGTGAACTAAGGATAGGCTTTGGTCACGGTTGACTAAGATAATCTTTATCTGGAAATTCAAATGGAATCAAAGGTGAAGCAGAGTTAACAGGAACATGTAGTGCTGGTCCTCTCACCTATCCTCCACACCTTATTCCACTGTCAAACTGCTGCCAGTATCTACTCAGACCTCTATGATACACTTTTTTCCTGGCAAAGAAGTGCATCATATTTCTAACACATTTCGATCTGTATTTTAAAGCTTTGTGCTCGAAAGAGAAATATTGTTTACACTGCTGAAAGAAAGTTTTCCCCTTCATACCAAGCCTCTCGGTGTGCAACCTGTAAAAACCATCAGTGATGAGCATGTTTCCCAGAATATTTCGTTCTCTGATAGGAAGTCTTTGCATATTTCTTCATCACACCTCCTCCCTAGTCACATGCTCAGTGATCTCACTGTTCTGTCCTCCCTGCTGCTCACAACCGGCTGGATGCCTAACCCTCTCCGATTCCTTCCACACAAGGTCAGTATTAACAAACATGGTAGAACCTATGCTCCCACAGTAATTAGAAATGAACTCTGTATTGTTACAGTGCTCAAGCTGGGAGGAACCGTGTGAGACACTGTACTGCATGTCTCCCAGGTTTTAATGGAGGATTCAAGGTCACTCAGAGATCATTTAAATAGTAGGATAACATTATAGTGATTTTCATTACATACAGCACAGTGATGAATACAATTTATAGCTTGCATTTCCAACAATGGGCTTACTTCTGTTGTTCAGTCGTCAGTTGCCCAGACACACACACCAAAGTCAGGAAGCAGCAGCATCCTCTGTCACAAACACAGTCAAATCATGCAGCCCTCTGCTTCCAAACTAAGGTCATTGGTCGGAGACACTGAATGTTAGTTCAGCTTCTCTGATGGCCCACATGGAAAGATCCTACACTATATGAGGATACATGTGCATATATGAAACCGAGAATATCTGTTGTAACACACACACACACATGTGTATATATATGTGCGTATATGTGCCAAATTCAGGTGCATATACACATACATATACAGGGCACATATGCATGCTTCTTTATATACACATACAAGCCCTGTATGTACATACAAGGTTTGTCTCCTATATAAATGATGGTTATTGTAGCCATGGCCGAGGTGTGTTCTGACAGGATGGGTTAAATGTGGAAGAATAATTTTACGTGTAGCATGTGATTAATAAAGTTTCTAAATAAATTAAATAGGTGGATATATAGGTACATATAGCTCTTTATTCAGTGCTTTGGTTTTGGTGTGGTGTTCACCGAAGGTGATGTTTCAGTGTTCATTCAAAGTAATTGTCATTTTGCTGTTAAGGTCATGATGATGTCATACCACATCTTCTTCTCGGGGGGCTTCTGTCTTTCAGGGATACCAGCAAAGATCTAGAATCTGGACAGACAGTTCTACCAGCTAAGAGACATAAGAGAGACCTGCTGGGGTACTTGGTGGTGGACTCTCTGAGGAGTAGGCGTTGCTGCAACGAGCTTGGTTGGTTGGCTTGGTTGTACCCATCAGTGAGTGCCCCTCAAACATGCAGCACCTCTCTTCCTCTGTCTTTCTCTTCAAGATGTTCAGGAGCAGGACCATCTCTTCCAACATTCCTATTAATAACCCCCTCCTCCTTTTTCCCTCTCATATTCTGCACCCCTCCCACACACCCAGTTTCTCTCTTCTATTTTTCCCTGCTCCATCCTGAGGGGGTCTGTTGTGCCCAGGTGCTTCCAGCAGATTCTCCACCAAGCTTCTCCACAAAGCCATTGTGCAAACTGTGCAAACTAAATGTTCAGAAATTGGCAACAATGCTTGTTATTGTCAATAGTTGTCAAGGATCTAATAAATGATCCTATAAATAAGTGATACTGTACCTCTGGGGAGCATGCCTTACAGTATGAGCAGGTGTCAGGATCATGTTGGACATCATCATCATCATTTGGGTGTTTGCTTCAAGATGCTGTTTCATGTGAGCCAAAGCTTATTGTGGAAGTTTTGAAAATATGTGAGTGCAAACTTGTGCCATATCTCTGCAGTAAGGGCGTGTTCACGCCCAGCAAGTTGAAAACAGCTAATCCAAACTCTGGATTGTTTCCTCCTTTGTTTGGATTTGTTTTTTCGAGGACGGTAACAGTATCATTCAGACAAGACATAATGTTTTCCTTCAGGACAAATTTATGGTTTGTTCAGACTGAGAATCTAATCCAAACCAAATACAGGAATCAGCCCCAGAAAAACAAATATGTTGACATCTGATAGCAGCATTCAGCTCGTTTTTCCTGTTCTGAACCGCTTTGAACAGCAGAGAGAAAATGAATGCAGCAAAAGGCTGTAATGTTTTGCTGAAATTACAGGGTATGAAATTGAATTTGTTTTACATCATCACAACACTTCAGTTATGTTCAAATGGGGGATGTCACACACAGAGCACAGCTTGGCAGGAGTGTGAAACTCGGATATGCTCTCTCGGATATGTATATCTGTATAGCTGTCATCCATAACAGCAGCTGCTCTATCTAGGGATACCATCTAGGACACACGCTGATATGCAGATATCAGGAAGCATGCATATATGAATAAAGCAGCCGCTCTGAATGAGCCTTCAGTAAACACATTGCATAATGTTCCATCAACAAGCCCTTATTTCAGTAGCAGTGATAAATACTCTTTTCCATTACAGGCTTTAAAAGCTGCCATGCATCAACAGACGATGAACTAACCGCTGACAGCAGCGTGGCTGATGGCGGCCTGCTTTATGTCTACATATTTTCTGCTGTGGAACATGTTAATTAATCACAGTTCATTTGCCGCAGCAGGTTTGTAGAAACACTGCTCCTATATGTAATTCAAAAATAATAATTTGAAAATAAGGTTATGATTGATGAGTCTGTCCTGGTTGTGTTTCAGAACAATGATACAGCTCAGTCTATTCTATATCTATTTGACCCTACCTCTATGAGATACACAAGGTGAGAGGCGGGGTCCACCATGGACAGGTTGCCAGTTCATCACAGGGCTGACAAACAAGCACTTCATGCTCACACTTAATGTCACCAATCAACCTGCATGTGTACTGTGCAGGCACACAGAAAGGCCCCACTGTAATACACGAGGGTCTGAAGTCCATTATGAAACACGGATGAATGCACAAATAAATGTGTTATTATTTCAATGCAGTGTTACAAACTGACCTGTATCGAATCAAACATTGTATGTTCCTGATGGTAAAAGAGAATCCTTCAGCGTCTTTCATGTTAGAGATGTTAATGCTGCTCTAATCAATATCTTTATACTAACATGAGATCAAATGACTAATGCATGTAATGTGAAATGTGTTGTTCTTAGTGATGAACCCAGAGAGGATCATCATCCACCTCAGCAGTTCCCCTCAGCTCTACAGAGCTTTGTAGCATCTTTTGGCTCATTGTTTTGGTTGGTTCGACTCACAGAGGTACTGTTTTGTTTCGTTCTCACCACTCATAAATTACACTGCATATACAGCAGGAACAGGCTGCAGCTTTCATTGTGAATCATTAAGCAGATAAAGAGTTTCATGTTTGCAAATGTAAATAACCAAATGCTGTCCTAACAAGTTCGCCATATCATAACGAGGTGAGAACACGTTCGTGTAGTATTTACAGCTCGTTTCAGTCGCCTCCAGCTGTTTAAATCTCATTGCAACTTATGCCAGTTTTCTCAGAAATAAAAAAGAAACAGATTCATGGACCGAATATTTCTACACACCCTTTGAATAATATACAAGACTGACCCTTTTTATCGAACATACAACACAGGAAAAAGACAAGCCCAAAGGCATACAAGCAAAGAATCGTGAAGTATATCAACCTTGCTATTTAAAACAGACAGAGAAAGATTTATTTAAAGGGGCAGAGGATCAGTCAGATCAGTCAGTCAGTTTTCAGTCTGTGACAGAAAATGTTTTTCTGCTGATGTCAATGGAGAGTTTGTTACACCAGTGCAACAACTGGCAGGGCAGCACGTCAGCATTTATGAAGATGTGAGCTAAAGGTTACATGGCGTCATCCTGGGCTGTGGATGTCAAGGTAATATGATTACTTTCAACTGGCTCTCTGTTGTGTTACAGGAGGGATTGAAGATGAGTGTAAAAAATATTTGAGTGTACAGAAGTATAAAATATACTATATAATATATTGGGTCCGTTCACCCAAGAACTCCTCCAAGAATGTTGATCTGGACTACATCTTCTGGAATCAGTGAGGAGAGTGAGTGTGTTCACTGCACACTGTGTAGGGACCATTATAGTCTTGTATATACATGTGACAGAGCCAATAGCCTCGTGAGAATGAAACCTGTAACCATGGTAACTGTAGACATCAAACATCTGAGGAAACATCCGAATACTCAGAAGACATAAAATGGCATGACAGAAAAACACGTTTAACGACTAAAAGTGACAATTTTTTGCTAAAGTGCTGTGAGGTTTCACACTTAACACCGCCTGTCTCATTTGTCACGGCAGTTTACAACTATGAAATCTTTTCATGCTGTTTTCAAACTATCTATCATAATTGCTTTAATCATTTTCTTCACATTTTCTCTCTTTCCCACTGACCTGCTGTGTTTGAACCCGCTGAATGACATGAAGCATTTAACCAAGTATTAAAATACTGCTGTGTGTTTCTGTTGATTTAAAGGGACAGAATCGTCGTGTTTTGGCAAAATATGGATTTTGAACTGCACGAAATGGAAGAATAAAATAATAAAAATGTTTTGAATGTTATGAATCCTAATAACTTTTCCACACGGGAGGCTGCTGGACCTCAGTCAGTAGCAGGGCTTCTCTTTGAGAAAAAGCTGTGCGCTGTGTCGTAAAGGCCAGGTGTGTGTCCATGTGTACATTTTTCCCTTGTAGCTCCCTTTGGTCCCTCAGGCGTCTTCTCAGAACCAGTTTTTGTTTTAATCACATGCAGCTTGTGTCCAAGTTAGTGGCTTGCCACTAGCTCTAGGCTGGCCCTTACACTGTCTCTCCCAAACACACACACACACACAGACACAGTCCAAGACAGGAAATGATCCCCCTCTCTTTCCCTTACATAACAGGTGGTGTGTGTTACACCACAAATCGTTAACAAATACGCCAAACCGCTGCAGATGAACTTAAGGATTAGTGGAGCGCAGCACAATAAATATGACTATTATTAAATATACTATTGCTAACTACTACATAACAACAACAATGACTATAAATACTGATATTAAACATAATAATGATACAATTATTGATATTGATTTAATAAGTACATTTGGCATATGCAGGTTTTTCAAATCATGATAATAAGTATGCCAAATAAATGACTTTTTGACCTCCATTAGTATTTAATCTACACAATGAAGTGTGCTCGATATATCTCAGTATATCTATGAGCACAGTGACCTTTAATCCAGTCTGCTGAGAGATGAGGAAGTTAAAAGCATCATAGTGTCCGTGGTGCTTGGTGCACTGGGATCTGATTACTGCTTGTATCTGTGTACCAGGAGGATATCATGGTACGTTTACTTGCTGTTGACTGAGCTATACGGTTTCACCGCAGCGCGTTCTAACACTGTATAGGCACACTGGCTATCATATTCACTGTGCCTACATGGAAATAGAGACAAATGGAAAAATCATCTACAGCTTTTGGAACAATCGCTTCTCTCTTCGATACAAGTTCGTCATTAAACACAGAAAGTGGCAGACTGGGACCTGCTACTGTTCTTTATTTGGTGTCTTAAGTGATTCTAACACAGCGTCTTTTGATTTCTGATCTCCCCACAGTGCTTGTTGACATGGAACCAGGGCTTTGACTTGACTCAAAACAGGACCTTGTTTTATTTCCCAGAGTGCCCTATTTTTCTCCTAACCCAGTTAATGTGTTGTTCATCAGTGCCGGAGACCCAGACAGCCCAGACGGGCTCCATACACTCTGAGAAAAGAGTTGTTTTGAGTGTGAAACCTTCCTAGGATGGCATCAATGACAGGGTACCATATTAAACAGTGATGTAAAGAAAGATCTTACTGATGTTGGTAGTTGTTAGTGCACTCGATCATCAGAATTATCATCCACTGTCAGATTTATTACTTTTAAATATTTCTAAACTCGGCGAGGTGCACCAGAAAATTTGTGGATTGAAGTTGTTGTAAGTTGTCTTACAAAAACCAGACTGAATGAACACAGGTGTGATGTGTCACATAGGTGGGGCTGAGCATAGTTTGTTTTAGCTGCCACACAGTGACCATTTATGCAGTGAGTGGATCCATACCCGCTTCACTGTGTGCATATTGAGCTTTGCAGTTGGGCATGCAGGGTTTGGAAGCATAGGCCAAATGAACTGAATTAATTGACTGGATAGTTTTAAATGGAGGATCATGGATACAACTGATGACTCATTTTAATGTGAAAAGTTAAAACACCCATTGGGTTGCTCTGCTGTGACACATTACAATGAGATATTTATTTGAATCATTGTTTTTGACTGATTGTTTTTCTATGTATACATGTTGTAAGGCAATGCGTAGAGAAATGCCTGTATCAGTGTGCATGAGTTCATCATAGTGGTCATGTTCTACTGGGTGCATGCCCCGGTGACCATCATGTATTTCAGCAATATCTGATGGTGATCCATCCAGTGATTGTTGATATATTTCAGTCTAGATGAATGCGGTGAACTGACCAACTTCACCATGCAGTGATGTCCTGAAAACGCTTAAGTCTGCAAATTTCTTGCTTGTATAAACTGAAGGGCGTATGGTGCACTTGTTACTCAAGGGTTAAGGAGAAATTGCAAATAACCAGAAATTGGCTTATGGAAATTATGAAACAGAAATTTAGTCTGCTCATCAGGCTACATGTGATCATTTCTTTGCATGTGCGTGGACATGAATGTGTTGTTGTTCCCTCTAGCTGAGTAGGATTATTACGACCAGCAGAGGGTGTGTGAAGTGCAAGCCCTTTATGCTGTTATCTTCCATCATTCAAGGTGTAAACCATAGCACGTGATAATGTGAGAGAGAGAGTTCACAATCAGGACAGATGTAATCGAGTGTGTTGGATAGCTAAGGAGGAAATATTAGAGGTGGAAATCACTTATCATCACTTATTCTAATCATTTCAATCATATAGCTCAGACACGTATAGTATAGTATCATCATATAGTATCAGTAGGATCATGCTATCTCTCCCATATTCTACCTCCTTTCCACACAACTGCCTTAACCAAATAGTAGGAGTCACTTATACAGCAACAAGAATATAATCCCTCACTGACTTCTCACTGACAGTCTTACTAATAATTAAGGTTGATGGTGCACTGCTACCCAGAAATCACAGCTAAATGTGAACAGTACTCCTGAGAGTGAATGTTGTTTCGGATCAAATTACCAAAATATCAATCTGTGCCAGCTAATCATTGGTGACATGTATATATAGATGAGGGTTGATGTCACAAACTTGCCAACAGCCAGAAGTGTCTTTATCGGTCAATCAAATTGCTCACATCTGCGCTCTTGAGTGGCCATTACAGTGCTTGTTATTATGCATCTGTGAAAAATGGCCAGAAAACTGTACCTCTATTTTTGAGTGTGTAAAGTGGCTGCCAAATTCCCAGGCCCAGTGGACCAGGAGCATTTGGCACGGGGCTTGTTGTGGCAGGGTCTGTGTTTGAAGGATGAACAGTGACACAGTGAGTGGGAGCAAAGCAGGAATCAGACAATGGACCTTTATTCTTAGGACAGCCTTTCTCTCTGCCAGTCTGAGGTAGTGCTGCAGTCCAGTGTACAAAGCAAGAGCCTCATTCTGTCCTATCAGCACAGCCGAGAGGCCCTTAATGAGGTCTCATGGGAGGTGTAGTGTTTTTATTAATGTGATGGCATGTCAGGCTATAGAGATATGCTATGTCAGCCAAGGTTGTCTCCTGTGTGTTCTGGGATGGTCTTACTTTGTACTTCTGATGTAAGTGGGACGGAAGGATGTAAGGTGAACAGCAAGAAATGTGAATGAGCTGTCATTGTGATGTATTTGTATGTATGGACACACTTTAATGTCTGCTGACATTCATATATTTCTCTGGGTGAGTGGAAACTCTGACTTGTCAGGGCATTTTCAGTCATTAGAAAAGGCACCAAGAACATCTGCACTAAATTTCATGGCATCCCTCCGATAGTCGTTGGGAGATTTTAGTGAATGTGTGTATTTGTACCAGTCTGTTTGCTGATGGAGTTCATCAGGATCATGGAGGTGAAGCATATGGATGATTCCCATAAACAGATGGATTGTTCCCACACGGCGTCACTCTACATGAGGCACATTTGCTGCTGTTGAGGACACTCGTTATCAAAGTATGAAGTATTGATACAGTCTTAAAGTAAATGGGTTAACTATGGATGCCCTATATCAGCATGGTTTGAAGAGTACTCCACAGACTCAGAAGCACACCACAGATAACTGCACAGCCAAACCTCAACCTGGAGGATCAGAGACTGCTTTGTCTCTCTGCTCATCCTTGACCTGTGTGGTGTGGCTGAATCTGTCACGTGAGTTAAACTCCATCCAGCACAAGGACACTGGAGTAAGTCTCTCCACCAGAGGACTCATGACGGAAAAAAAAAAGAAATTCTATGACTTTCTACAATTAGTTTGAGACTAATAATAATCATAAAAGATGAGTTTTCATACTTCTATTATTAGTGTGTACTGTATATTTATCCAGCCAACAATTGCTGAGTCCTGTTATTATGCTCAACAGAAGGTGTGTTATGTCACCTGAAAGTCCTCTAAGCCCCGTAATTGTCTTGTTGGAGCATTCAAGGTGTAAAGCAAAGTGTGTCCTCCATGATAATGTGATGACAGAGAGAGTTCACAGTCAGGACAGATATAATCATGTGTGAACCCATGTTACGCTTTGAGAGGAGCCTGGCAGCTATACTTACAAACAGACCGACGCATTGTGCTGATGCTATTGTCCTATGTTCCAGTTCTTTCTAGCAGACCTCTTGGGAAAAGAGTGCTGTCGTACAGCTGGCCCCTTTTCCCTTGGGTCAGTATTTTACAGTCATGAAAACCACAGTGTGGTTTTGCCAGGCAGGAGGAGGAGGAGGAGGAGAGCAGGGGAATAAGTTTACAGCGATGGAATAAAGAAAGAAAATCTGTACTGTGAACAGTGTTAGGGGACTGGACTGATCAGAAGGTTAATCAAGAATTCCACGAGCAGGATGTAATGTGGTGATGAAGTAATATTTAAAATGTGCAGGATGGATGATTTCTCAGGTCATGGAAAATGACATCACTTGACCTGAATGTGTCATTGCCAGGACTCTGTTGTAAGATGTAATAAACTCTCACAATTGTGTGACTGATACCTGTTTACTTCCTTGTCCTACCTTATCTGTCCCCAGGTCTTAAATTAGAGAAGGGATAGATTACGCTACACAATACCTCAGTGTGAAGAATGAAAGCTCAAATTGCAACATCAGTGTCTCATTTAGATGGCCTTACCTTCTTCACTCAAACATTTCTTAGTGTTACCGTCCGAACTCATCTTCAGAAATGTATGAATGACCAGCAGTGCGATCACTTGGGTGAGCCTACTTTCTGAATAACCTCAGATGTCATGCTGCCTACACGTGAAACCAGCTTTCCTTAAATGGATCTGCGTAAATCAAACAACCTGTCCCATATTAATATCTATATAGAGATGACTTTATCTCACTGTGTGCCTCAAAGTTAGTCATGTCATTTTCTGAACTCATTTGACACATTTCAGTCAAAATGGTTGCTTGACTTCTCCCACGAGTGGATGTGGCTTCAGAACCTTCAGCAGACAGTCCTGGAGCTGAGAATTCATTTTTACCAGATTTTAACAATTTGAAAAACGTGTTGATATTTTTAATTATTTGGCTGGGTGGTCAATAACACATTCTTCTTTCAAACTCGCCTGACAAACTCAGCACAAATAGTTATTCTGACTTTACACAGACTTTAAGACAGTAAAACAGACTTTTTTTCCAACTCTTAGATTTGCTGCTGTAGATCTGACGCTTGGAGCTGAGGTGTTGTTTCTGTCCCAGAAGGTGTTTATGTATTTATATTTATAGAGATCTTTTCTAGTTTACAGATCACTCAAAGCACTTTACAACACGTGTCACATTCACCAGTTCGCACACACATTCACACACTGATGGCAGTGCTGCCATGCAAGGTGCCAGTTGCTCATCAGGAGTGATATAGTGCTTCCTATCCAAAAACAGTGAGCTCTTGCAGACACACAAATACTGCACACTGGAATTCAATATCTTCACCAAACCAGCAAACCAACATCTCGGACATGAAGTTTTAAGGTTCACAAACGTACTATTTTATTGAATCTTATGACATATCTACACTGGATGGGTATCAGCTGTGTTTTTCCAATCAATCCAGCTGTCAGGCCGCATGCTGATTTGGCACTTTAGTTGCACTAAATGAGACCCAAATCTAACAGAAATACAGCGACAATGTACTCACAGATGGTGGACTGAGGCTGCTGCTGTGGTAACATCCTGCTTTTGCTATACTTCTGTGTAGACACACTGTTACTTCTCTGACACACGTTTAGCAGCAGGCAGCAGATATTTGATTAGAAGCTGTGATGAAATTATTCTGTGCTACCTGCCTAGCTTTAAACGTCAGACAGATCGTCTGAGAGTAACTATGCCAGTACATGTCGCAGCAAAAAAGTTTTTAATCAGCAGAAAAAGATCAAAGAAGTGTTACATTTAGAGTGAGCAGTTGCCACCACACACGGTGCTGACTGCTCATCAGTTTTAGGAGCTAATCATTCATATGCACATCGATACGCAGACATGCAGACCGGAGGAGCCTCCTTAGCCACAGCCACCACTGATTGTCCACTATTGTCCTATATCAGTGGGTTGTTGTCCATTTAATCAGTGAAGACATGGACAATCTGTGGTCTGTATGATGTCTTTGTATAAGCATCTCACACACACATTTCAGTACAATTTTCTGTTACGCTGTTACACTACACTGGGTGACACAGTGCCACACTGGGTAATGGAGCAGTCCTCATTTAGGCTGTGACCGTTTAGTGTGAATACAGGAGTAACTAAATCACCTTAAACATACAGCACATAGTGAAGGACATGATAATGCAGATTCACAGGGGGTTTTTTTCCACAGAGCTGTAGAGGCCCTTTCAACCCTGCTGTGCTCCGCACACCCGGTCATGCTTGGTTTGGTGAAAACAGAGCCCCAAATGGAAACCAGACACTGACACACATACACACTCATAGAAATCTGGGCCATGTTTACAATGGTTGCTGCATGTCTGATGGAGCCTCACAAGATTTTCCTCATGAATGTAAATGTATAGGCAGTGCATTGTTTTCTAATATGGAAAAGAAGGCAATTGCGTACACACACACACACATACACACACACCACATGCCTGCACTGCACTCACATCCACAAACATCTATCCATAATTTATGAAAATGACATGACTAACTTTGAACACTCGGGAAACACTGAATGAGATGAATGCACTGTGACACACTCACAGGACAGATTCAAACGATGAAACAAATCTGGATGCTCTTAAAGGATACTGATGAACCCACAGGTAACTGTTACTCATGGGATGTTTTAGAATCTTTCAGCTTGTTGTTTTGGTTTTATGGACTGTAGCTTTACTGGTTTGTTTCTCTCTCTCATTAGCATCCATTCCAATTAAAAACAGCTTCCAGGTACAGTAACATGAGTTAGTAAAACGCTTCAATAAACTACCAGCTAGTTTAGTTAAGTTGCCAAGTTAGCGACTAGCTGCTTTACATAAAGCATTTAGCAGAAGATATTTCTGGAGTCAATTGAATTGAAAAAACAGAAATGTACAATGAATATACTTTTAAAAAATGACTCTTGAATTTATATTTTTTCTTCACAGACTTTCTTCATAGAAATAATGAAAGTATGAGGTACAGATCTTTTTTTGTTCTTGCGCACACTTTCAGTTGGATTTGAGACCACCATATTGAGAACTAATGAGCTAAAAAAGATTGAAGAGGAATCACACCTTCTGATGCCCATATGTTATACTTGTGGTGTCACTGTGGATGTCGTATGCGTATAGCACATACTGTGGTTGTGTACACATTTTTGCGCACACACTGACAAAAAACAAACACAGACGGGGAAAGAAGGGAGAGAAGTAGGGCATGAAATCTCCCTGTTTGGTAAAAGAATTTATCAATATTTCAAAATAAAAGCAGGTCAGACTCGATGTTTCCATGTTACACAGCTCCACTTATGTCTTTCTGCTTGTCTGAAGTACACATTTTGGACATCAGTACATGTGTTAGTGCAAAATACTAATTAACAGTGAGCAATTATAATTAAATGCAAACTCTTTGTTGTTGTTAAATATGCTTCTTCATGTTTGAGCTCTGTGAGCCGTCACTTTAATTAAGATGTTGTGACTGTGGCTGACCTCCCACTGCTGAGCGCCTCCAAAGACCTGAGGCTGCAGCACTGCCAGCGATCTGGCCATTCTTCACTGGCTGGTTAGAGCTTAAGGGGTCACTCCTCTCTCCAAATCACATAATAATAATAATTAATAATAATAATAATGATAAATAATATATAATAATAATAATAATTCTGTTAGCAAAAAGCATGTCTTTCCAGATACTTTGGATAAAACAGTTGTTTTCATTAGAAGCCTAGTCCCACGTCAAAAACTGTTGACAGAGAAGTTTCAGTGCCTTGTCCTTACAAGGTTTTCCTCCACTTCACTCCAAAGAGTTTATAATCTGTGTGGCTGTAATTCACCAACATTTGGTTTTGCTTTATTTTTCTGCACATTGCAGCATGAATGAGCAAGACAAACGGTTTACTGACAGATGTCAATAAACAATGAAAGTCTGTTCTTGTAGGATTCGGGGGTTTGATTAGTGATGCAGCTGTATTAGTGATGTGGTTGTAGACTTGTGTATATAAAGTCAGTCTTAACCACTAATGTCATAATGTCACAAGCTAAACAGTCAACCAGTCAAACCTTTATAGGCAACATTAATGTCAGCGTCATCTTCCTACAAATCAAGCTAGCTTTCTAGCTACATCCATGACGAATCGTGACAACAAATAATGACAAAACGTAGGAATGAGACAGAGACGTTATAAGTCAATTTATCAAAATAATAATTCTGGAAGTCCTCATTTTCTGTGATCATCATCAATATTATTAAAATAAGTTGACTCTTCACCTGATATAGCTAACAAGACCCTTCAAACAATGCCATCCTGAATGTTAATCTGACCTCTCAGTCCAGACCTTTCAGTCAAATTTGTATATGAAAGCAGCCCGCTGTCACTCTGAAGTTAATAAATACTGCAGAACTTAGCCAGTAGCACAGTACTTCAAACTAAGATGCAGTACTGCAGTAGCAAAGTCTTTATGCTCTATTGAAGTCAGGTATCACAGTACAGAGCAAGTCCACATATGGAGGCGGTTGGGGTGAACACATGGGTCAAATAAACACAGGACTTTCACCCAGGAAACCGCTGTTTGTGTCCCATGTGAACCCAAAAACCAAGATTGACTTTTTTTTTTTTTTAACTTACGTAATTTCCGTTATTTATGTTACATATGCAACATACATTACTTCACATACATAGCCAAACTGCTACCATAACTCTCAATTTGTTCATCAGAATGTTACATATTTATTGTTCCTAACTTGACTGGACTAGTAACAATCTCTAGAGCTGAGTGTATTTAGAGAGTAACATGAACTGTGAATGTGTTTACAGCTCGTTTGTCTGTGTTGATCACCCTAAATGATGATGCTGAAAATCCTTTTCACTCTGTCACATCAGCAATAAAGTTGATTAAAATGTTATTGAGAAGAGGCTGAAGTGGAACAAAAGCCAAGCACAGTGCTGTCAGATTATCTTCTGTACGTTCTTGTACTCGCTGTTGTGTTACTGATGTGATGGATGGCTTGTATATAGTATGTGTAGTGGTGTGTGTGTGTGCATGTGTGTATAAGATCTGTTTACACTCTTACTCCAAGCTATAAACACTTTCATCCCCCCCTCTTCTGTCAAATGGCAAATTGCTCAACCACTTTGGCAAATGAAAGGCTGTCTCTTGTTACACCGTGCATTGGAAAGTGTGTTAGAATGAGTGTCTGTGACCTGTGGGTATGTGTGTGACTGCGTGGAGTGGTGTTGGGTTCTGGCACGGCTGTTCTGGAGCTTTGGTTGTTATTATGATGTGTTTTGCTTCATGGCACATATCTGTTTGTGTGTGAGGTGGCAAGGTGCCTTGAGGCGCTGCTAGTGGTCACACTCAATTTGTATCGGTGAATGACTGCCCAACAATGTCCCAAACTGGTGCCCACAAGGGAAATGGTGGATTTCCTGGAAAACAAGGCTGCTGAGCTGCTTGTATATGTATGACGAACATTTATACTGAGCTTCAGCTATCAGTGAAACCATCCACTATTTGGTGGATTGCCATAAAATCTGGTATTGACATTGTTCAATGCCGGCAGCCTGATTTTCACCTATCCTGTATAACATCTCAGCATCTACTAGATGTTGGCTGCTCGTTCATTCTTTTGGTTACTACCCCAAGCTCTTGACCCTAGATGAGGGTTGGAACATAGAAAACCGAGAGCTTGCCATCTACCTCTTCCCGATCCCGAACAGTCTGGTACAACATTTGCAACTTTTCCTCTCAGGCCACCATTTATCCGGTTACCAGGCTGACGTCTTTGTGTCTTTGCAAATATTTGATGGATTGCATGTAGTGTGGTACACTCATTCAAGTTCCCCACAGGATGAACTGGATTACCTTTTGTGATTGTCAATTAATTGTCAATTTTCATCTACTGTTAGATCAAATTTCATTTTGCTCAGTGCTAAATACCTTTGAAACTGTGGACATTCCCATCCCACTACCATCTCACACTGTAGTCAGTGCTTATTAGCAAATGTTAGCATGCTAACTGTTAAGATAACGAAGACAATGAACAGAGTTAATATTATACTTGATTAAAATCTGCATGTTAGCATTTACAGTAGTTCAAGGTACCAGTTTCACTTTGCCTAAGTGCAGCCTCACAGCATAGCTGTAGAGTCCAGTGTTGTTATTAGCAAAGCCAATATATGAAATATTAATTCAGCATGCTTTAACAGAACTTTTTTGCCTGGTCTGTCTTTCAATGGGTTGTCATATACACTCACCGGCCACTTTATTAGGTATACCTGTCCAACTGCTCGTTAACGCAAATTTCTAATCAGCCAATCACATGGCAGCAACTCAGTGCATTTAGGCATGTAGACATGGTCAAGGCGATCTGCTGCAGTTCAAACCGAGCATCAGAATGGGGAAGAAAGGTGATTTAAGTGACTTTGAACATGGCATGGTTGTTGTATTTCAGAAACTGCGGATCTACTGGGATTTTCACGCACAACCATCTCTAGGGTTTACAGAGAATGGTCAGAAATAGAGAAAATATCCAGTGAGCGGCAGTTCTGTGGGCGAAAATGCCTTGTTGCCCAGAGGTCAGAGGAGAATGGCCAGACTGGTTCGAGCTGAGAGAAAGGCAACAGAAACTCAAATAACGATTTGTTACAACCGAGGTATGCAGAAGAGCATCTCTGAACGCACAACACGTCACACCTTGAGGCAGATGGGCTACAGCAGCAGAAGACCACACCAGGTGCCACTCCTGTCAGCTAAGAACAGGAAACTGAGGCTACAATTCATACAGGCTCACCAAGATTGGACAATATAAGATTGGAAAAACGTTGCCTGGTCTGATGAGTCTCGATTTCTGCTGCGACATTCAGATGGTAGGGTCAGAATTTGGCATCAACAACATGAAAGCATGGATCCATCCTGCCTTGTATCAACGGTTCAGGCTGGTGGTGGTGTAATGGTGTGGGGGATATTTTCTTGGCACACTTTGGTCCCCTTAGTACCAATTGAGCATCGTTGCAACACCACAGCCTACCTGAGTATTGTTGCTGACCATGTCCATCCCTTTATGACCACAGTGTACCATCTTCTGATGGCTACTTCCAGCTGGATAACGCGCCATGTCATAAAGCTCGAATCATCTCAGACTGTTTCTTGAACATGACAATGAGTTCACTGTACTCAAATGGCCTCCACAGTCACCAGATCTCAATCCAATAGAGCACCTTTGGGATGTGGTGGAACGGGAGGTTCACATCATGGATGTGCAGCCGATAAATCTGCAGCAACTGCGTGATGCTATCATGTCAATATGGACCAAACTCTCTGAGGAATGTTTCCAGTACCTTGTTGACTCTATGCCACGAAGGATTAAGGCAGTTCTGAAGGCAAAAGGGGGTCCAACCCGGTACTAGCAAGCTGTACCTAATGAAGTGGTCGGTGAGTGTATATCCTCTGCGTAGTCATTCAGAAGATATATATGAATTGACAGAATTTAGGAATGTGAGAGAAGACATGAGAACAGGCTAAAGATAGGATACAGAGGGCAGCTTATTGTGACGGCGTCATGGCCACAATGTCACAGAGACTGTTTGGGGAGGTCACCTCTTCATCACATTCTCCATGTCAGTTCACACCATGGCCTGGAAGATATGAGGTGTTGTGTTGTTTATGGCTGGGCACAGGATTTCTCTGAGTGTGAGGGGATGGAGTGAGGACTAGAAAGAAGAGAGAGACACAGCATGTGTTTGTCATGTGTGTGTTTGCTATGTACTGTATGTACCATTATGAGTCATATGCTAGTGTTTGTGTGTTTCCCTCAGGGCTGCTACAAAGAGAAGAGTGAGACATCTGAATATGGCCAAGGTGAAATTCTTGTCCGGGGGTGAGATACCTGACAGCGGATCCACCTGTCACAAATGAAAGCGACACATGATTAATGTTCACACAGACAGACACACGCAGACATTTACAGGAACATAAAACTGTGGAATTTAGAGGTTTAGAGATTCAGGATTCAGTCATGCAACAAGTTCTCCAGACAGAAAGAAGACAGAAATAGAATAGAATGCCTTTTATTGTCACTATACACATGTACAGTGGGATTAAAATCCAGCTCGAATAACAGTGGAACAATGAATAAATATAAGCATAAAGTCAGTAGTGCACGTGAGAGTTCAGGGTGATTATTGTAAAACAGATTTGTTGTTGTCTTCACAAGCAAAGGTTGGTTCTGTGTGTGGGTTAAGTTTAGCAAACTGACATTGTCCGTCTTCCTACTTCCTCTTTTGCCTTCATTTGAACTACTGATGATACTTTTTGTTTTTAGCCACACTCACGGCATATGGATGGCAATTTGCTGTTCATATTTGAGGTTAATAAAACAGCTGGATTTGTTGTGACCAGTTAAAATAAATCTTTTGTTTCTCCCCTCTTCACAGTTGGTCAGACAGATATTGATGTTCCCCTGAAGATAAATCCTGTTGACTTTCCACTGACTTCGCTCTACTAGCGCCACCAACAGGTTATAGACATATCTTTTTAGTGAGAATTTCTGCTAATCAGAAGATAATCAGTTATCTAGATGGTGAATACAGTATGGTTTAACATCTGCTAAACATTGGCATGTTTACTTCATTACTGTGAGCATGTCAAAGTCAGTATATTCAGGTCAAAGCAGCACTGTGCATCCATCAGTCTACCCCTGCTCAGGCTTTAGTAAAACATCATGCAGGTGACAGCTAATTCTGGCATTTGCAAAATTACATTTACTGATCTCACAGGAGCGCGACAGCTGTTGACTGTGTCCCATACCTGCCACCTCAGGTTTCTGCCAGTGCCATCCCGTTTTGTTATTTCTCCAAGAGAACATTCTTTGCATGGCCTTTATTGTGAATAATCATCACAGGTCCATAAGTTTTGTATGAGAGACCAGATTACCAGATTGTCTATGAAACACAAGCCATACAGAGCAATCTTTCAACCCATCTGTCACTACAAACTGGCAGCCCACAACTCAATTTGACGGGCGTGCGTGCAGCTGCTCCCTATGCAGACAGACGAGCCAGATAACGTTAGCTGTCCATCAAAAATCTAAACACACATGCAAGTTTAAGCAGAGTTGGACTCAACAATTTCCACTGACATTACATCTGCTGGAAGCCGCACATGCATACTCATATTCATTTGTTCACACACACACTTACAACATGCATGAACTCAGAAGCATATAGATATATGGCACGCCCCAAACTGCTGCTATCATTTTTAGTTCCTGACCCCAGCTGTTGCCCTGCAGTCTCCAGGCCTTTCATCCCAAACCCCAGTTAGCTGCACTGTCCCTCAGAACATGCTTATAATAGCCCCAGTCTGGACTGGGCAACACAATTCTTCGGAGGCCCTGTCACATCTGAATGCAGTAGAAAAAAGAATCGGGTGAGAAAAAAACATGTTCAAGTAAAGAAGTGTCCTTTGCTGAACCCAGACATACAAGTCAAATACAACACAGCTTCTATCACATTTTACATCTAAAAATGTAACTTGCGTGAAAAAAACCTGCTGCTATTATGAAGAGATGGGCAGATAGGATCTTTCAGCATTCAGAGTCTACAGTTTCTTTGAAATTGTCTCATTGCAATGAATACTGATCAGCCCATAACAGTGATGAGACTTCCAAAACACGGCAGCATACATCGACACTTAGCTGCCTCACAAATGAGGCGCTATCTAAATGGTAATGTTCAATCATGCGTCCTATACACACATCTGTAGAATGTCTTAAACGCAGTGGCCTCTCCCAGTGTGTGTGTGTGTGTGTGTGTCTGATGGCTGTGTTTCTGCTTTTGTCTGCCGTGGCCTTGTTTTGTTCTTGTAAGGAAGTCTTTTGACCCAGCAAGCATTTGATAGGTGAGAACATCAACCTGAAAAACACACAACACATTTTCACAGAGACTGTCCTCATTAAAGAAACGACACCACTGGATGTTCTTAAACCAACATCGATGTTTTAATGATAGGAAACTACACAAATGAACCATTTGTCCAGTCAGGGGTCATTTGTAAGGGATTCATTTTGATAAGATTGAAAGATAAAAACGTTTCTGTACTTCAATGTTGAAATCATTAGAGTGATTAAAATCTCATTTTCAACACCACACAATGTACTTAACAAGCATATTGCAGGGTGACGTTGGTGGCTCAAGAACTACACACACATTTTTACCATATGTGACTTCTTATTCTGGGTGACTTTCACATTCCTGGGTCTAGAAATATGTTTGCAGCTCATATAAAAGACCAAAATAGAGGTTGCTGGGTGAATGTCACACACTGAGACATTTGAGTGTGTGTGTGTGTGTGTGTGTGTGTGTGTGTGTGTGTATGTATGTGTGACTTGTCATTGTTGTTGTCACTCCATCCACTCCGCACACACACACAAGGACATTTGGAGAGCAAGACAACTTCAACATGTGACGTTAGGAAATCCAGGTCATTGAAATATGACAGGGGAAAGAGAGAGGGGAGAGAAGGGGGCACTCTCTTGTTCAGCACATTTGTATGCCAGTCTACATCTGTGTGTTTTTGTGTGACCTCATGGCTAAAGTGTGTAAAGAAAGCACATAATCCTGAGTCTTCCTTCCAGGAAGATAAGCAGGAAAGCTCTCTCTCTCTCTCACACACACACACAGACACACACACACACACACACACACACACACACACACACACACACACACACACACACACAGGTTACATGTATGTTTGTTACATGTTAGAGTAAGTGAGTGACAGTGCTGCTGGGAAAGAGGGACCCCCTGGCTTCAAAACGAGCGTGTGATAATGAGGCGCCGGTTATGTAACAAAAACCAGAGTGTGTGTGTGTGTGTGTGTGTGTGTGTGTGTGTGTGTGTGTGGCGGGGGCTGGGGGCTTGGGTTGGCTAGGGGCTTGGGTTGGCTAGGGGCTTGAGGGGAACAAGAAGGGGTTTCTTCTCCACGGTGCGTGAAGGAATGCCCATAAATCCATACACATTAGATTTGTTGACACACTGTAAAATGCTGCTTTACACTCTGATGTGTTATCATCACACTTTCACCTGTTTTTAAACAGCGTGCAGGTCCACCCTGATGACGATAATGAAAAATTCATAAAAATCTTTCTGCTGTTAAGAAAGGCAGACAGACTGTTTCACAGTATTTAAAAACATTCAAATAGATTGCTGACTCTTTCATGAATCATTAAAGCCACTACAGTAGGTGCAGATTCTTCAAACTTCAGCCCAAAAAGTGACAGTATTAAAAAATAAGAAAAAAGGTGGAAGAAAATAATATAACGACATCTGGCTCTGCCATCTGTATGCTCAGGGCAATCCAAGAGTGGATCGTTCACTAATCTGATGAGGTTCGACCACCGGCTCCTCCGGTCTGCATGTTGCAGCGTCCTTGGGCAACAACTGAACCCCAAATTGCTTCCTGAAGGCTGTGCCATCAGTGTATGAATGTGACATATGTGGTCTAAAACTTTGAGTGGTCAGAAGACTAGAAAGGTGCTATATAAGTCAGATGATATCAAGCATAAAGGTACTATAGCATAGTAGCACTGAGGAGTGTTTTATTAGTGCACACACCTATAGATGGTAAGAAACATTGAATATTGGCCAAAAAAAAACTCCCTACTGTGTGTGTGAAGCTCATGTATCGGTACTGTGTAAACCTGATGTTCGCATCCGTACCCGTTTTGGATTATCAGGGCCTTCATGACATGTGACATGTAACATATAAGCCTGTGTATTACGTAACAGACACCAGATTTGAGGTGCTGCATTCATAGGGACATGTTTGAACTGGCACTGGAAGATAAATGAAGAACTTCTGTCTGAGTAACGGATCCGGTGCGTTTGAAATGTGTGACACCCAAACTCAGACACTTATTTTTAGTATGTCTTGATATTCGCTGAGTTTGATTTGCTGAACTGCAGAATTGTGCTGTTTGTGTTAACAGTTAACAGGAATGTGCACTTCATCTTTCTGGTTTCTCATGTCATCTTATCATACAGGCCATGAGTGACATGAGTGATGAACTGTGAGTTCCATCCATATAGTGTAAGCACATATGTGTATTTAATTTGACACTTCTTTTTTTAGGTCTGTTGTGTTTTTAGTCTTTTGATGACTGTTTGGCCATTTGGGCTGTTCCATCTATATCAGCACAAACAAGCTCTGGGAAGTCTGTGGGTAAAAAAACACAGAAAGCGAGCTCTCTCTGACCACTCTGTGCTGTTTGATGTATCTGTCTCTCAGGTTTTAGCTTGGGTTCAAAGTTCAGCCAGTTCAGCGAGCTCTCTGCACAGCAAGCCTAATGCAGCGCTGAACTGCCAGGAGAAAATATACAGATTCACATTAATGGTGGAAGTGTTCACAAGAGCTCTTTCCACAATGATGTGACCGCCACTTTATACCGGCCAAACAGATCTCATGGCTCAATCCATCATGGATGGTTTATAATGAACAGCTGTCAGTCCAAGTTGGAACGCTGCTTTCTTCAGGAAGGAAGATTTTCTCCAGGAGACACAGACTAAGAGGAGAGGACCAAAGAAAATGTGCAAATGTGTGTGTGTGTGTACCTGTAATGTATAGAGGATAGGTATGAGGTCTAGATCTTCCTAATGCTAACCAGCTGTGGTCAGACAAAGCACTGTTATCATATCATAGCCTCACTACAGTTAGTCCGAGTACAATAGTTAAAGTAGGTCTGTCAGATATTATGGTGCAAGTTAAAGCTGCAACCACATTCATTTTAACCATGTTGTAAATTAAAGACTGTTGGCCTGCACTGTGGACCCGTCAGGTCAGTTTTAGTGTGACTACGCTGAACTGCATGATGGCACGAAGGAGGAAAAGGTACCATTCAATCAGAGCAAACATAGTTAAAGCTTTCAGAGATCCTCATAACACCAGATGATTCGTCTGTCACTTTTATTATTCTGTCCCTGTTCAGTAAAAAGGCAGAGGCAGAGACAGGAAGAAAAGAAAAGTTTACGTGCAGGTATAAAGTGTGCAGAGATAAAATGTTCTTGTATTTAAAGGTTTGGAGTCTCAGGAGTGTACTGCACATTTAAGTACAACACAGACCAGTCTGGGAATGTTATGACAGTTGATGTTCATCAGTTAACCCTTAGCACACAAAAATATCTCATATACACTGAAGTAGCAGCAATGTGTGAGCTTGGAGTGCAGTATCCCAACACGCTAACACACCTGAAGATGCTAATGCAAATGTGCAATCAGTGTAAGTGTGTGTACGTGCATTGGAAGTGGCTGGTGTGTGATGCCTTTTAGTTTTCCATCCCTGCATGAATTAGGATTGAAAAGGTGCAAATGTGTACATGAATTATGCATAGAAATGATTCATTTGTCAAAATGAATTTGGATGCTAAATACTAATAGCAATAAATTTGTACGAGTGATCACCCCAGATGATACCTGCCAGGCTCTGTACAGATCGTAGGAAGACAGAGGATGTATTCTCCAGCAACTTTTGTACTGAACAAGTCCAGAGCTAGATCTCAGATCTCCTGACTCAGATAACATCATACATAAGAAAGTAGCTATACCGAGTAGCGCAAAGCTAGACAGAAACCGTACATGCTGGTACCCATCCGTACCAGCCCATTGCTTTCTGCTATCGCTCTCTACCCTGTGTCACAGCCCAAAACACATATTTACAGAATCATCTGGGGCATGTTATTTCTATTAATATTACGAGACATTAGAGTCATGTGTTATGCAGTTATATCAGCCATTTTCCACTGGTACCACTTTCTTGTCCTTTTTTTGGACTTTTGATGGCTGACATAAAGCAAAGTAATAACCTTGGTTTTGTTCTTCTCATCTTTGTTTTCCCACTTTTAAATACACAATTATTTTCTGTAGGCAAATGAAGCACTGAGAGGTTGAAACACACTGAGGGGGCTGAGCGTGCGTCATACTCTTTCTCTGAACACATCCATTTGTTTTTATTCACATTTTTTCATTCACTCGTCATGCTTGGCTGTGTTATGTGGCACGTCAGAACACCTGTCCATTCTGAAGAAGTAGTTTGATTTTGTGAAGGCGCTGCCAGATCTGAGCAGCTGTTGAGCCAAACTAAACAGACCTGAGATCAGCAACCACCAGATGGATAAGTTAGTATTCACTGTTTTTTTTTCTTAACACATACAAAACGTTCCACAAGTACTGAGATCCAGATCACCATCAGAGTGATCCTCTGAAATAAGTCACATTCAAGAACATGAGTGCATCGCAGACTAGAGTTTAAGTGTCCATCACCATGGTACGGCATTAAAAACAAGAGATCAAAATGTTTGCTCTTTGGTGATGTATGCTGGACATAAGAACAGAATTTCTAGCACATTTGTAATATGAACTTGATAAGTGATAATATGTAAGTCAGTATGACTCCATGCACTCAAGAAACCAGTCACATTACACAGGTTTTCAGATGGCTTGACATGCACTGCAATCTGCACAATGTGTCAATCATATGGAGACCATTTTAAACAGTTTCCTCTTCTTCTACAGGCTTCTTTGTGGTCGTTTCAACTATGTCTGAAGTTTGTGTCATGCAATCTTGTAAAAAGCCAAGTTAAACTGATTACCTGTGGACATGGCCAAAAATGAATTTTCTCCAAAATAAATCTATTTTAGGAGAGCAGCTTTCTCTAATCCTATACTCAGATTACAGATGCGAGCGAGTCAGTTGCACGTACATGTTGGGTGTATTTACAGCTTGTTCCTCTTCCCCCTAAGTGGCTAAAAAATCTATTAATACTGCTATAAATCACACGTTCATCTTTTTAAATTAGTTCCTCTATTCAATACACCACTGGCAACATATCCATTGAATGGCAACAAGTTGACAAATTAAGAGCTTTCACACTGTGCTTAATCCAGAGCTAAGGCCCCCTTTACCCAGAGCTTCCATTAGTTCTGTTTTTTACATCTGCAACATACACTCACCGGCCACTTTATTAGGCACCTGTCCAACTGCTCGTTAACACAAATTTCTAATCAGCCAATCACATGGCAGCAACTCAGTGCATTTAGGTATGTATACATAGTCAAGACAATCTGCTGCAGTTCAAACCGAGCATCAGAATGGGGAAGAAAGGTGATTTAAGTGACTTTAAACGTGGCATGACTGTTGGTGCCAGACGGGCTGGTCTGAGTATTTCAGAAACTGCTGATCTACTGGGATTTTCACGCACAACCATCTCTAGGGTTTACAGAGAATGAGAATGAGAGAATAGCCACTCGTTACAACCGAAGTATGCAGAGGAGCATCTCTGAACGCACAACACGTCACACCTTGAGGCAGATGGGCTACAGCAGCAGAAGACCACACCAGGTGCCACTACTGTCAGCTAAGAACAGGAAACTGAGGCTACAATTCACACAGGCTCACCAAGATTGGACAATAGAAGATTGGAAAAACGTTGCCTGGTCTGATGAGTCTCGATTTCTGCTGCAACATTCAGATGGTAGGGTCAGAATTTGGCGTCAACAACATGAAAGCATGGATCCATCCTGCCTTGTATCAACGGTTCAGGCTGGTGGTGGTGTAATGGTGTGGGGATATTTTCTTGGCACACTTTGGGCCCCTGAGTACCAATTGAGCATTGTTGCAACACCACAGCCTACCTGAGTATTGTTGCTGACCATGTCCATCCCTTTATGACCACAGTGTACCCATCTTCTGATGGCTACTTCCAGCAGGATAACGCGCCATGTCATAAAGCTTGAATCATCTCAGACTGTTTCTTGAACATGACAATGAGTTCACTGTACTCAAATGGCCTCCACAGTCACCAGATCTCAATCAGTGTAGATGGGACATCCCAACCATTAGACGCTAAACTAGGGATGTCCAAAGTACGGACCACTTACGGCCCTCGGCTTCATTTTTATAAAATATTATTTATGGCCTGCTAGGATTGTCAGACACTGTATGGCTGGAAGATTTGTCTTTTATTGTTGACATAATGAAGCAGTTGAACCTTTAAGGACATAACTGCTGCTGTTATATATCTGTAGATGTGACACTAAATATTACTTTGGTAAAGAGAAGAGACAGTGATACGTTTTAAACTTAAATGTTAACAGACTTTGTACTACTCATAATAAGTCATGTTTAAAATGAACATGACACGTCTTCCATACACTTTATTCTTTGTTATCTGACTCCAGGTGTGAAAGAAAGGAAGAACTGGTTTTAGATTGGTTGGCTTAGATTTTGGTTGTGATTGTGACAATGAAAACAAAATTGTTACAGAACATTTGTATGTAGCTTTTATTGTTCATTTTTTCATTTTTGAAATGTTAGTATTGGGCCCTGACATCTTCACATTGTCAAATCTGGCCCTCTTTAAAAGAAGTTTGGACACCCCTGGTCTAAACTTTTAACTGAATAGGTTTATCTGTGGCTTTTCATTGTACTTCCATTTCTGCAGGACCTTCCAGGACCATCTGCGTGGGAGATGAGTGGGGCTAATTGGACTCATGATGTTCATTTTGCAGTGTATATTTACATCCCAGATGTAGCTAAAACATTAGTTCATCTCAAAATAAAAACAAGGACAATGGGGAGAAAAAAATGCAAATGTGTTGCTAATTTTATCATTGTGTTATCTGTCATCATCGCCACCTGCCATGTGCTCTGATACCCATTGTCCTTTCTGTTGTCTCTTTGCCTTTCACACTTTCACACACATTCCTCCTTGATCTGTGTCATGACAGAGGAACTCTCCTCCCGTTTCAGGTCACTTGTTAAGCTGAATAGCTCAATTTTATTGTCTACAGCTTTATTAACTGTATGCCTAGGATAACCAGGAATTGAATGTAACTGATTATAATTACAGTAAATACCCCAAAATGATCTTAATATCCTCTGCTTCATATCAAAATGGTGCAGATGTTTTCTCCCTCTGCTTGTATGCTGTATGTTTGTTGAGCTCTCTTAAACTTTATATAGAGACTATAGAGACAAGATGCAGTCTGACTCTCTCTCTCTCACTTGATACTGTACAGAATTTTCACTAATGGCAGCGTCAGATTTCCAACCAAGTCTTCATCTTTTATACAAAGTTCATTTTGAACAGTGTGACCCTGTGCGTGCAAGTGTGTGTGTGTGCGTCCTGGTGGACGAGGGAGGATGACACCCAACAAGGCAGAACAATACGGGATTGTGTTTTACCTGGAAATACAAGCACTCTTTTCTCCCACGGCACACCCTTAGATAGCTTTACCAGTCAGCCACACAAAAGCAACGTGAGGGCGTTTGTTGTCATTGGCAAACAGTGGAAGTGCTGCGGTCTTTACTCCTGCAGGAGGGGATATCAGATGTGGATAGAAAATAAAAGCCATGAAATGAAAGTATCTTTTCCATGGCAGTGGACTGTATCAGATGTAGGATAAATAACAGGAAGATGGAAATGTGCTCCTTTTTTCTGGCTGTGAACTTCAGAATGGGTTGAGAAAATCCTCCATCCTCTGCCCTTCACAAACTATTTAAAGTGACATTATGTAACTCTTCTACCATAATAGCACATTTTAAGTCATGTTGATGCTACACTGATTTGTTATCAGGTGAGGGTTGTTCTCACACTACATAACTCTCTGTAGAAGTATGTAATGCTTCACATCACCAGCACCATCTCATCTATTTGACTGATTTTGGTGAAACTGCATCATATTTTGTGGAGAAAATGTGCTCCACCTCAACTCCACCTCTGTGATTTACAGAGTTTCCTGATGGACAGTAAAGTAAACTGCTGCAGACTGTAGCTGCTGTGAAGTAATGTTAGTTCAGTTTGTTAGCCAGGCTGCCTGCTCAGAGCACTGAGTTTTTTGACCACTGGGTCAGGAATGCTAATACGGAGTAGTGCCGCTGTCGGGCCAGAACAGGAGCTGGGCAAGCAGGCAATGAAACTGGGCTCAGCAGCTTCTATGGACATAATAACAGAGATGAAAAGACCAATTGGGACCTTGACAGCCGAAGCTAAGAAGAGCAGAGGAGTGACTGAGGAAGAGTGAATCTAGGACTTTTAGTGGTTGGTGAGAGCTTGGTGAAATAAAAGGCTGAAAGACAGACGCCAAGCTGGGCTGACTGCTGCTGGACTAGTCAGTAATATTAGCTGGCTGATATGTATCATAAGTAATGCAATCACAACAAATACATGTGTACAGCTGTCAATATTTACCTCAGCGGGATTACACTCTGAAAGTAGGTGTGCTAAATCAAATTTAAATTAAAAAGCGATGAAACATTGCTTTAAGGGGACAGGGCATGAACAATCTGTACCTGGGCCTGCCTCAGGGTTATTTGGGCAACATGAAGCTATAGAAGTGTTATGAGTGTGAATTGTCAATGATATGTCCGTTTGATAACATGGTGCAGACTGGTTTCAACATCTCAGTGTTAAAACAAGTAAACTGTATATTTTATATTATATGCAACATTGTCAAATAGGAAAAACATTTGATGCCTTCAATGAATAATGGTAGTCTCTGCAACATAAGTTACTGCACTCATTATATTCTAAATCTTTATGGTGAAACAAGGATGATATTAAAGGCTTACACTTGTCTGTCTCAGATTTACGTGCATGTAATGACGTCCCTGTGTGTCTTCATAAATGACGTACAATCTTGTTACAGCTCATTCACTAAATAAATCTCCCTCCCTCGCAAGAATCACATTACTTTCTGGAGAGTCATCAGTGCTCTTCGTGCCTTTAATATCCGTTTAACAGAAACACACATTTGAACTCAAATCCCTGAAAACACTTTCTCAATTGGCTCAATCAATTTTCTGCCAAAATGAGTTGCTGTGTGCATTTACGTCCATGTCTTAACCTCATCTGACTTACACTGTATCTCAAAAATTCTAACAACTAAACAGGCTATCCTGCTACTTTTCAAGTCATTACTGACATTTAAAGGCTTTGATTAGAATTAACTCCCCGTTTGATGAGGAGCATGAAAACACATGGCATGAATTTTGTTATATCCTTTAATTTATCATTTTGAAACAGCCCAGACGAGAGAGGGAGGCTCACTTTGATTCTTAATGAAAACTAAATCTGTACTTAATATAAAGTTGCATTACATAAACTAACATAATGATTTAAAGGACAAATGTTTCTGATTTGGATGAGAAGTCAGGGACTTTCTACACTGCAGCTTTGTTCCTCTAGAAAGATCTCCAAACAAAGCAGTGTCAGAGATGTCCATTTGTATCCACCTTCAGAAGAGCTTTAAAACCTCAACATGGAATATTGTTGTTTCTTTGTTTGCTTGAACGTTGTAGTTTGACAATACTGATCTAGCTCTTTCATCACCTTAAAGATAAAATGTTCCCCACAGGTTGTATGTCGGTCATTCTCATCACTTTTCAGTTCAATCAATTAATTCAAATTTGTCTTTGTTCAATACTTTATTTCTTGGCCTGCAAAACTAATGGCATGTCCCTCAGCATGCTAACATGCTAAACTAAGGTGGTGAATACAGTAAACATTACTCCCTGCCAAATCTTAGCATGTTGCCATGTTGATATTAGCATTTAGCCTTCAGTGGTGGAAGAAATACTCAGATCTTTTATTTAGGAATTACAGAACAAATCCAATCAGGTGTGAACAAATCTAAAACCAGTTCTTCCTTTCTTTCACATCTGGAGTCAGATAACAAAGAATAAAGTGTATGGAAGACTGTGTCATGTTCATTTTAAACATGACTTATTATGAGTGGCACAAAGTCTGTTAACATTTAAGTTTAAAACGTATCACTGTCTCTTCTCTTTACCAAAGTAATATTTAGTGTCACATCTACAGATATATAACAGCAGCAGTTATGTCCTTAAAGGTTCATTATGTCAATGCGTCAACGCGAAATTTGCCAGCCTTACAGTGACAATCCTAGCAGGTATGAAATCTGACCAGGCTGTGATTGGCCCTCTGGCCAGACTTTGGACATGCCTGCTACAGACTCTTCATGCAAAGTAAAGCAAATTTTCTCTTTTACTCTCATCATTTGCACTAATTTGACTGGCAATATACCAAATATGTCCCTCAGCATGCTCTCACTATGTTAGCTGTAAGTTAGCTAGCAACAGATGCATCAACCACGTGTGTGTGTGTGTGTGTGTGTGTGTGTGATCTCAGAACTCGTCAGAAACTCTCGTCTCTCTCAATTAAAAGCAGGTTCATGAAACCACAGGACACAGGCAAATGTTTTACACGAACTGAAATGTTTCTTATGCTTCTCATGCAGACCTGTATTTGCACGTGACTTCTCATCTAATCTTGTCTTTCCATTGACGTTGTATCTGATCACGCCACATCTAGAATTTGCTTTATGTTCAGTCTGAACACACAAACTTGATTTTAATCTGGTGAAAACATTTCCAGGTCTGATTTAACTTCAATGTAATAAGCATGGATTTTTTTTTTCTTTTGTAGCATGTTCCTTGAAAAGTTTGATACAAAGAAAAAATATACTCTGCAAGTGGAGCCACTGTTCTGTCAAACCATATAAACATAAGTGAATATGAACAACACATAATCTGTAAAACATTTTAATATCCCTCACAATGATTAAAAAAGCAGTGGTAGTAGTGGAAGAGATTAGGTAAGTAAATAAGTATTTAATATAAACGTTTGTTCAAATTGGATCATAATCAAAGAATAAACATTTTGAATATAGTATAAGTAAATATTACATTTCCTAATATTTAATCCATTCCTCTCCTTTGAGAATAGTAGCTGCATCCACTGTGTCAGCTTCCGGAGTAGCTCAACTGCATCCCCATGAACCTCTTCTCTCTGAACACTCTGCCTGGAGGCCGATAATCGGTCCACGGTCACGCTGGATCTGGATCTGTAAAAACGCTGTGGAGAGCACACGCCTACATACACTGAAGACAATATGCCAGAGGCTACGTCAACGCAAGCCTGCGGTTTACGACCATAAAAGTTCTCTGAGTGAAAATCCATTCAAGGTCGAGGTCTAGTTGACTTTACAGTCGTTCATGTTTTGTTTGATTTAGAGAATCAGAGTAACGTAACACTTTAATTAGTGGAAGAGACAAGAGAGACAGAAACACTGACGGTGTCAAAACACAACAAAGCTGCTGAACCACAGCCATGATTTACAGACTCAGTGTAAACAATAGACTTTAAGTGATTCATGACTAAGGATAATTGTACTCATGTGTCCTCAAAAGCTATTTAGAAACATTCCTTACATAACTGCCAGCCCTCAATGACACATCGGCTCTTCCATGTCAGAAAAAAAAAATCACATTTACAAAAGGCTTCTTACTTGTTGACTTCCCTTTTATCAACACGTAGCTCATAACCTTGTAGAACCTGCTATTAACGTGTTATGTTTTATTTTACTGCTTATACATATAACATATTCAACCATTACCCACTATGTTCACTACTGTAAACAGTTAAATTAGACAATAATAGTCCAAAACAGCAGTATTGATTTCCAAAAATAACAACCACATTTGTACGTCACACAGTTGAACTATGTGACATGTTCCATCATTACCATGACCACACAGAAGTTTATTTTGACTAAATCCCACACACACACACACACACACACACACACACACAGTCCTGCTGCCAAAAATACTCACTAGAGCACCAAATTGCCACTGCGGAAAATAGTCCCTAACAAATGCAATATTTACTCTTATTTGAGTAATACATTCTAAGTCCACCTGTTTGAGGTGACTTAGACTTGCTATTTAGAAATGCTAATATATGCTCTGTCAAGTAAAGTAATAAACTAAACTAAGCCACAAAATGTTCACACTTTTTATATAATGCTGGGCCTGCCCCATGTATATGCTGAAGCATTGGACTACATTTGTAAGATTGTCCAGATGGGATGACATTTGGTACCAATTCAATTTTATTTCTATAGCGCCAAATCATAACACCAACACCAATGTTACCTCATGACACTTTCCATATAGAGTTCTCTCTCTTTATTTCCCACCATGAGCAAGCACTTGGCAACAGTGGGAAGGGAAAAACTTCCCTGCACAAACCTCGAGGAGAACTCGCTCATGGTGGACTGCTGCATCATGTGGCGCCATCATCAGATCTTAATTTTAATTTGTCTTTAACTTTTTAAAGCTTGTGACATTCCCATCAGTCTCAGCTGTACTTTGCGTTCTGTATAACACAATATATAACGCAAATATTAGCATGCTAATCAAGATGGTGAATGTGGTAAATCTGTTTAATACCAGCAGGTTAGCTCTGTGAACATGAGCATGTTAGCATGCTGGTGTGCATTTAGCTCACAGCTCAATACAGTGCAACCTCACAGAGCAGATTAAGTGTCTGTATACACTTGGCAATATTTTTCAGTTGCCAAAAGGTCACTATGAGTTGTGGAGCTTCGATGACCGTAAAGCAGCATCATGTCACATAAGCACCGGCTAACTGCTGGTAGTTTCAAATGTAGATCAAACAAATGTTTCCAGTCAAAACAGACACTCACATTACAGAACAGTGTGGGCTGAAGTCTGACAGACAGAAGTCTGGATTTATGCACCGTTGACGCTCGATAGAGGAGAAGACACTAAGAAATACACACATCTGCCAGTAACCCTAACCCTGGGACGTGAGCCTAAACTAGTGTTTGTGTTAAATTGTTTCACAGAATGTTCTCACTTTGGTCATTTCACTCATATTTATCTCAGTGTGAACACTTTGCCCTCAAAAAAACAAGAACACACACTGCATGTCTGGGTCATAGTATAGGTGGATCCACATTGGTTCTGCTGGTCACACAAACACTGTAGTCACAGAGAACATTCACAGCAGTGCAGCACAAAAACAAGGACACAGAGAGTTGTGTGAATAACAAGGTTATGTAACATGCAGTAAAAGAGGTGCAGGCTGAAGGAGCAGGGGAGGGAGGGAGGGAGGCTGGCTGCCTTGCAGAACAAGGTTAGAACACTTACACGAGACGAGCTGAGGGTTGTTAAAGTCAGGGTCAGGGTCAGAGGTGGTGGACTGCTGTACAGAGGCCACAGGGAATAGACAGTCTCCCTGGTCATCATTCACACTGTGACCTCTCAGGACTAGCAGCCATTAGGGAGCAATAGATTGGGGCAGGTCATAGCTACAAGTATTTCAGCTACACTACCCTTTTCATACTGAGAGAGGTTCTTTAGGGAATCACACAGCTGAGGTCTGCGTATATACGTTAACTGTTGATAATAATAACAATAACAACAACAACAACAACAATAATAATAATAATAATAATATGAAGACCCACTAAGATAATATACATAATTACAATTGGGCAATTTAGATCAAAATTAAAATATTTTCTAAATAATTAAACTGAGAAGGAAAGCATGCTAACGTTCCACCTTTAATCCCCCCTCACAAGTGTGTCAGTTGTTGGTTGATTAGGACCTCCCCTCAGGAATCTGTGGGCGTGTACAGACAACAAAGCTGATGAACAAAGTGGAGTATTTAGCATTCACTGGAGTTGGTGGGGACCAGATTTAAAGTTTAAACAAGCATTGACAGTTACTGCAGATTGAAAGACATAAAAATTATACAGTATGTTGATGATGTATTTTTGTATACACACTGTCTGGATGAGGCACAGTACCAATTGTGCTGTGTAGCACTATGTTTGTTTTGTTTTTTAATGCAATAATTAAAGTATTTTTGTGCCATTCTTAATTAGAACACATTCTGGAGATATAACAATGAACATCTGATGGAAAAATGTAGCCGTTTTTGCCACATTAGGCTGCACCACAAACAAGCAAACATAAGCTAGAAATGATGATTTAGTTCTTAAGTAAATTGTAGAGTGTCATAACTGTCACGATCTGATGCTGCAGACAGTCCTTATCTAACAACATAGACATTTTATGAAAGTTCCTATGCAGACATGAAGAGCATGTGTAGACTGCTTTATGTAAGTAGGCACAGTCAGTGAATGACAATGTGTGTGAAACATTAAATATGGGTTGAATGTGCCAAGGACATCCGTCATGTTCTGTGAAATCATTCCATCTGACAGAGGGTCAGGCTTGATCTTTGACTTGAATATATTAGAAGTAAGACACAATTAAAGCCTGTGTCTGTGAAACACATTCAACACATCTCTCCATACATTTTCCCTCCTACTAAGTCAACATCAGAGAGGACGTAGTCATGGCAACACAACTTCTTCTTGTTGGTCATAGAAAATGTAAAGTATTTTAAATCTGCATCTTTATCTGGATCTGCATCAGAATAAAGAGGCTGTTTATTTTCTATATATATCGCAGCGTTTGTAGTGAAAATCCCAAATTGTGAAAGGTGAAAATTAGGTATTAAAACCAGGTCAAAATGAATTCTCAGCTCCAGGACCATGGAGGCGTGCCCTCTGAATGTGCTTAAGCCACACCCACTTCTCAGAGCAGTCAAACAGCTATTTTGAGGCGACTGAAACATGTCAGATGAGTTCAGAAAATGACATGACTTTGATTCATGACTACCTTTAAAACACACTGAGTGAGATGAATTCATCTCTATCTCTCTGCTCAGGGTGGCCTCAGGGTGTCATCGAGCCACCCTTTAAGGACCGCCCACAAAATCCTGGACTAAAAACTGGTGAAAAACTGTTTGAACCTCTAACTCCACATTTCAGTAATATATCGTTCAAAGTCTTTGCACATGTTTTCAGAAACTATTTTAACACATTTAATGTGTTTTGAAAGTTATCTCATAATTGCCTTTACACGTTCTTTAAGTTCGTAAAAATCACAGTTTGGGTCTAATTAACAACTTAGTTTAACGTTAGTAATCGATCATAGTTGCGAAATTTATCAGATGTTAGATGTTTTGTTCACCCTGCCAGCCACCTAACCTCCTCCCTTCGATTTGTGGCTCTAAAGCAACATCACACAATTTCCTCCTTTGCTTCTGGAGGTCAAAAGTCATCATATGGCCGCTAAAGCAGTGGTTCTCAAACTGGGGGAGTATAGAGCCACTGCAGGGGGATGACCAGGGGAGAAATATGGAGTGAAAGTTGAATGAACATGATTTATGTAGGGAAAGTAAACAAAGAGTTTCCTGATCATCCTGACCTTCATTTCACAAATATTCAACTTAGACCCTTTTTTATTAGTTGCTTCCAAGTTACCGACTAAATGTAAATGAAGGGGGACATGTGAGAAAACGTTTGAGAAGCACCGCTGAAGGGTGTTGTCACTTCAACATAATCGTCCATGTTGTTTTGGGGGATTTGCCGAAATGACTGATGCTGTCGTTTTTCTTGGACTGACACCGAAAACAAACATCAGACTTTAACACAAGATGCCTGTTTGTTTCCTGTTTCCAACCATCATTCTACTTTGTTTTTTCTTTAATGCATGGCAGCATTTCATAACTTTAACCGCATGCTTATTTATTATAACCATGACGGCAAAAGGTCTCCCAAACTTAACAAAATAGTAATTTTAACTCAAACCACAATGTTTGCCCTAAAACTCACCAAAACGTTAACCACAGTGTTGTCACATTATGAACAGAATTATTTTTCAACAGAGATTTTGGAAAATCACGAATGAAGTCGTGTTGACAGTGTGCAGCAGCTTCTACATGGAAAAACAACACATTTTGCCATTTCATTGGTTGGTCTCCTTGGCCTCTTCAGTTGTGAGCTGTGGCATCATGTTGCCACCATGATGCCATTTGCACAGCACCTGAAAAGAAAAAAAACAAACAACTTTACTAGTAAATGTTCGAAGTCTCCCTCCCCACATAGTCGCAACCTCTGAGTCATTTTTGACAACAACCTCTTGAACACGTCAACCAAATCACCAGAATTGCCTTTTCCCACCTAAGACACAACTCGTCTCTTCCCATCACCCTCCTTCTCTGCTGATGAAACTTTGATCCATGCCTTCATCACATACAGAATAGAGGACTGCAACAGAATTTTATATGACACATCATCCAAAGTCCTTAATAAACTCTAACAACAACACTCTGCTGCCCGTCTTCTCCCAGCTCCTGTGACCACATCACCCCGTCCACCAGAAACTCTCTGGCTCCCTGCCATGCAGCAGACTCAATCCAAAGTCCTTCCTTAACACAAAAAGCCCTGCTTAACCAGCACCCCTGCTACCTCAGTGTACCACCCTCTGTCCCACAGCCTTCACTCATCTGGTGCCAACCTCCTGTCTCCACCATTAAGGACCAAACACCAGACCTAGCCTGACACAGCAGTCTCTATAGAAACTGCACTGACCTGTCAACGTTCAAAAACACGACTCACAACTCACCTTTTCATAAACTGCTCTTAATGTATGATAATGATGTGAGTTGTATATTTCACTGTGTCATTTGATGATTTAATCTCCTGTAAAGTGTCTTTGACTATCATTACATGCACTCTATAGTGTGTCTTCATTATTATGAAGTAACGATTATGTAAGATGTCCGGTTAACTGAGGTATTCTGGTGGCCAAGGGGTTAAAGATTCTGACCATGGAATCGCAACATGCCCAGTTCAAGTCCCTTATTTCCTGTGGGCTTTCTACTCTATCCTGTTGGATAAAGTAAAAAAAATACCTGTGAGCAAATAGATAAGCTGCTCTCTGATAGGCTAAAGGCATGTGGGACTGGAAACATACTCTCTCTACTCTGCATCACCACATTCTCTCCTCTTATGAGGCACAGCGGGACATCAGTATATTTATTCTAAGGTGCAAAGCTTTCGTTTCCGAGGTTGCCGGGAGCTACGCCTTTAAATGTCCCTGCAGATTAATCAATCACTGAGAAGAAAGGAGCTCTTTTTCCTTCGAGTTCACTCCAGGACTTGAACCATCATGGTAATGATGTTTGTGTTTTTCTCTCGAGGCCCCAGCCTGACTCTCTGGAGGTAGCCACAGGTCAAAGGGAGGAAGAAATGCACCAGCGAGAGCGAACACGATGGCAGTCCCTTGATCACACTGGGCTTTAATGGGAAACAAATTGGAATGAGTGGGAAACGCCACATAAGGCTGAAATGTGTTGGTTTACTGCCTCATAAGTGGTGCTAGGGAATGTGACTCTGATTCATGAGAGTGATATTCAGCCTGTGTGTATAAAAGATTGGACCACAATCCACTCCAGATATTAATACATGACATGCTACATGTTTCTGTGGAAATTAAATCAAGAGCAAACTGAAATTCAAGCCATTAGATTCTGCTGTGCTCCCCTGTGGGAGCGCAGAGAGAAGAATTTGTTTTCCTCAGAGGGAGGTTTTTACTCAGCTTGTTATTTGTAGCGGGGAATTAAAACTGGGCCTGTGAGGTTTTTCATCTGCCGTTAGACATTAGACAGACACATGTTGCGGTTTCAAAACCATAAAAAGAGGCAGGGAGAGAGAATAAAGCTAGCATCTCACGTTTTTATACAAAGTTTTCCCTCTCTAGCGATGTTATGATTACAATTTGTGCTGCTTTCTCAGAAAGGGAGGCTTTTTAATGGAATGGCATTTCAAGAATATTCTGTGCAGCAATGGGATGCACAGCAGTGTCTAAATATGACATTTGCACAAGCACATACCACAAACATCCTCAGGGGATTTCAAAACGATTCCTGGGTAGCGCAGAAGTATCGTATAGTCACCAAACATAAATGGCACAGTTCGGTGAGCAATCCTGCCCTGTACAGTGTGTGTGTGTGTGTGTGTGTGTGTGTGTGTGTGTGTGTGTGTGTGTGTGTGTGTGTGTGTGTGTGTGTGTGTGTGCAGCTGTGTGCTCTTTTGAGAGTAAACATGTTCATTTTCAGTGTGGACCTATATAGCTCTGAGGAACTCGAGAGGCAGTATCTGGGTGTTCACTTCCAAAATTTGACAAATGGGGCCTGAAATTAGGGAGTGATATAAATAAATCCTGTTTTTCTGCAGCCTGAACTTGTGTATGCTTCAGCATGCTGCATGCTGAGTGGACACTTTATTTCCTGCATCATTCATAGCCACTAAAATAGATGAATGATGTACTGTAGATAAATGTTGTGAGATGATTATAACTATGTAGATGCCATTTATTTTTCTATTAAAGGAGATCAAAGATCAAAACTCCTTTAAGCCTGCACACACTGGGGAGTGACATTATCTAATTTCCTTCCAAAACCTGGACCTGAAGAGGTGGACATTAGGTTACAACAATGGCCCAAAGGAAATATGATTGAGTATTAAACTTAAGCACATGCAAACAAGCAATACTTTTCATTCTCCCTTTCAGGACCTGTTACACCTAGTGTTAAAATGCATTGTGGGTGGACAGCGCAGGTTTGAATGTGCCTGAAACACATGCATTGAGATCCAGTCACTCAGACCACATTCAGGCAGTCTGTAACGCCCTCCTGAGAGGCCTACCAGCCTGAAACCCTTTCAGATGATCCAGAATGCGTCAGCTCGCCTCGTCTTCAGTCAAAACAAAAGGTCACATTACCCAACTGCTCATATAGCTCCACTGGCTACCTGTAGTAGTCCACATTAAATTCAAATCTCTAACGCTGACTACAAAGTAGTCTCCAGTTCTGTACCCACCTACCTATCGACTGTTGTCCCCTGTTGGTGGAACATCTTACCATGTTCCCACCAGAACAGGGGTGTCTCTCTCTACCTTTATAAAACTCTTCAGAGAGGACCTCCTCTCCAATACTACCAACAACTGGACGTGCTAAATCTGTCTCCCGTCCAACTGATCACTGGTCACTTGATTCTATGAGAGTACTTATTGCTGCACTAACATGTCCTAGTTGCACTGCACCCTGATGTTTTCACTTTCCCTTAATGTTAAACATAAAGAACATTCCTGCTTTGCGTAAAAAAGCATTGTGTGCATTTGTCCCAGCGTGTTGGCTACTACTGAAGCACAACAAACTTAAATGGTGGATGTGCTTATATGCAAATGGGGTGGCGATGTGAGATCTGATGTGGTCACTCAAGGCGAACATGAAAACGCATTCTAATGCTGCGATCAGACCACCCAACACGTCATGCGTGTTAATGTCTAGGTGTAAAGAGCCTATCACACAGTCAGTCACAGGTCAAGTTTCTTTAATGTTGAAGCACCACATGTATCTCACATATAACATACTTCAACGTTTTTCAAAGATTCCATCCTGACAGGTGTGATCCCCATGTGATGAATGTGAAAACATTCAGTACCTTAAACTCACCTTACACTGAGAGCAGGACATTTCCTAGTTTTATCATATGATCTTGGGTCAGGTGACCATCAGCATGGGAGCTACAAAAGATTAAATTCAGTGGGTAGCAACTGCAAACAAAATTACCCCATGAGTCTAAAACACTGTGACCACTATAGAAAAATAAAACACTGTCTCCCATTCCCATCTCCCATTACAGGGCCATGATGAGCTGTGCTCATGGAGACCTCGACTCCTGCTGTTCATGATACACACAGTTTTATTCCCTTTCACAGCTCTGACATGGCCTTATATCACATAAACATAAACACCCTAGAGTTTAAGATAGTGATGATTTCCCTGTCTGCTCATCCTTCACTCAACCCTGTGTTTGGAGAAAATCCCGTCTGTTAGAGGTTTGTTGAATCGATTAAGAATAAAATTACAAGAGGTCTGGGTAATATGGAACTTGGATCAAAGGATGAAGCCGCATGTTTTTTGTATCTGCTCTCCGTCTTGTGATGGATGAGGTGAGTCGCCAGGCTCAGCAACAGAAAAACTTTCTTCAAAAAGCCTGACGTCCTTAAATGAAAGGCTGACTGTAAAATAAGCCATAATATCCACTCACATACAGACTGTATTGGCCTGTGGGTCTCGCTTCTCTTACGTAATGTTGGCTGGATTCTGTTGGGATATAATAAGTGATGTATTATGAGATCACCCTCCTGTTCTTTGACTCCATAGTTTGCAGTGGAAATTCATATGTAGGGTGAAAGCGTGAGGAAAATCTCTAAACAATGAATTCAACATTGATTCAAATGGGGTTTGAAGTCCAGCTTACTGGATTAGTCCAGTCCAGTCGGTCAGTCGACTGCAGCGCCCTGACCAAAGTCAGCCAAGAGAACTTAAAAACAGGAAGGCAGTCCTTTGCTTTAATGATAGTTCTGGTTAGTTCTCTCTTTTATGCCTCATTGATAATTGCAGTGTTTCTCTGCCTGCAGATGAAATCCTGTTGGACCACAAGTATTTTTCTCTCTGTGTGGGTTTTTGCATAATACAAGTAAAGATATGTTTTTCACATTGATAAAAGGAAAAAAAAGAAAAGAAAAAGTTATCTTGACTGTTTTTAAGATTTCTGTTTCACTGAATAGGTTACACGGATGACATGCAGTCAATTATCTGGAGATTACTGGAGATGGATTGTAAGTAAGATGAACAGTACTCGCCTCAGCCAAATGAACCACAGAAGGAGCACGACAGTTTGGCTTCAATGTAGAATGTTGACCCCAGAAAACTTGGTCATTAAACGAATGCAACATATTATCCGGTTTGACGCAAACCATTGAAATCCTCAAAAAAGATGTCAATCATCAATCATCTGTGTCTAAAGTGGATGCACACTGAACTTTAGCCAGCATTAGGACTTTGTAGGGATGGCAGTGCCAGTCTGTCTGTATGACACTTTGGTCCATTCGCACCAACAAGGTCAAAATGTTCCTCCTCACTTGAACTTTGATGTTAACACACTAACATTATCAATCAACTCAAAGCACAGCTGAGCCTTAGCATAGCTGCAGTGGGATATATAGTCAGCACAAGGTGCAAATGGGCTAGGTCTTGAATTTATAGATGGGCTGTGGACTTCACCCGTTGAGATTTATAGAACTCAAGTTACAGGCGACATATATTGTTAATTTGCCATTCGATCACTGCGTTCATTCATTTATTCATACATACATATATGATCGTACTAATGTCTTAACTGAAAAGAAGAAGACTACTGAGAGTCTTTCTTCAGCTTGCTTCATGTTGTCTTCTTTATCAAGGGCTCGAGGGAGAAAACACAAAGAGTCAATCACAGTTTGTGCCGTCTTCCTGTCACTGTTATAGCTCAGACATCCTTTCTGAGGAGGCTGGAGTGTGACCTGTAGTGTAGCTTCAGAGCCATGCTCATACATTGCATCATACAGTGTAACCCCTTAACACCTTAAAGTTGAACTTAACATGCTATCCACACGCCGAGGATAAACACTTTGGAATTCAGGAAACAGTATGACCCCTTCAACCAATCTAACAAGTGCAAGACTCTTTTGAAACTAACAAGCAACTGTCAGCTATGTGACAATGGGCATTACTACTAAGTATAGTATATTTCGGTGAAGAACAGCACACTAACACTAATCCTAATCCAAAAGGTGACTTGATTTCAAAACATCACTGCATGGCTTATATATCGATTACTTGACCTTTTATATAGGTTATTACTCTTCTTTGCCTGTGTTGCATTTATATGTCCTGTAATAAGAAACTTTGAGTTTGGAATAAATTGGGAGCATTTCTTCAGTTGCATATGGTCACTAATGATATGTGACGACATTACGTGACTCTTGTAAAGAAACAGGATCTGTAAAGCACAATTTTCACATGTAGAATTAGCTCAAGAACCAGCCAAAAGGCAGCCACACTGGATGCCTTTTTGGAAGTCAGATGTGCTTTTCTTTTTCCAATTGTTTGTAATGGGTTGAACGTGCTGATGTGACTTGGGCTCCTGACTTTTTAATCCACTTAGTGCGCTTGGTGTTTTATGGAGAAGCCAAGTGATCACTAAAGGTTGGAAAACTCAACAAACTGTGTGTCACTAAGGTTTTTCTACTTTAGTTAGCTAACACCATTGGCTGGTGTCATCAGTTATGCTAGCTTAGTGACTGACCAGGGAGCATATTATTTTTCCACGGCAACAGTAAAAGGATTCCTCCAAAACCTCTGACTCTCATGCATATATTAAGAGAGCTGGATGTGATGTGATAGAGTGAGCATGCTCTGCCCCAGTGGTCAGTACTGCATATCTTCATTTTAAAATACACATCTGTAAAACTGTTGATCATCACACAACACAAGACCTGTCACTCTCTGTTCTGTAAAGGTGGAAATACAATTATTCACTTTATTGCAGAGAGTCAGGTTAGGAGACTGATACTATTTATAACTTTATTATTTATTAACTATTATTTTATATAACTATATATACACACTCCTGATCCTGAAAAGGGCAAGTTTTTCCTCACTCGAACCGAGGGTCTAAGGACAGAGGGTGTCACTCCCTGTACAGATTGTAAAGCCCTCTGAGGCTAAATGTGTTTTGTGACTTTGGGCTATACAAATAAAATTTGATAAATTACTAATATTCACATTTTGTGCAGGTGGAACTTGATTGTAAGTACAGCTTCAAAGTGCAAAAAGAAACAACAGGAGCAAGAGACAACTAAATAGAATTAGCAGTTTATTGAAAACTGCATTTAAACTCAAGTGTATATAACTATATTCTACTCACATATAGTACTCACACAGAGATAAGTTAAGTTTTTTTAAGAGTCAAGTGTAGTTATGAATATACACTGGTCTCAAAGTAGATACACAATACACATACATGTGCATATAGATAGACCTGTGGCTTTCCCCCAACACATACTATTCAGTCACATATTTGCTGTACACGCACAGATGCCTTTTCAGGAAACACATGAAGGTTTGTTATGCAACTCCAAGATCAACCCAATGTTTGCTTGAGCCTGAGCGGCGGGATCGTCCCTGCTACCGCTGATATCAAATCCTCACAGGGCCGTCTTCCATGAGACTGGGCTCTCTGTCCCAGCAGAGAACCGCTCTCCTGTTCCCCCTTTATTCATCCAGTGAGCCCTGCGACTGGGGAACGCTTACCCAGCGTGACCTGCGCGCACGATGAATCGCCGCTTTAAAAACTACAACTAAAGTGAGCCTATGTTGGTCTGTGGTGACGCAGCACGAGGGGACAGACAGGCCGGCTTGTCTGAGTCTGTTTAGTAGAAAACAGTGTAGTGTACTGTGCTGCATACTATGGGATAGTGTGTCGCCTCATGTATGTTTCACCATGGAAACCTTAGCTATGATGTCATGTCGTGTTGTCGATGTTTGTCAGTGAATGGCTGGATTTGCTGTGTGATTGACAGGACCTGAAGTGAGTTTGTACCAAGTTAGTAATAGATGGTAAACATAGATGCACTTTGATGCACACATTAATTTATGTAAACATGTCAGTTGACTGATTCATACGGGTAAGTACATGGATGTCTGACAGCGTTAACAGTAAGAACTGTGTGCCTTTTTCCAAAGCTGGAAACAACAAGTTGTACAACAGCTGTATTTTTTAAATTTTTGTTATGTTAGTGCCAGTGGTCCAGTTTCCCTCTTTCCATCCCTTTCTTTCCATTCTTCATCTTTGTGGCTGTACAACCTCAGTGGAGGTATACAGCCTGGTTTCTATTCACACCTATGTGAAATGTAACATCCACAGATAATTCAGTGCTGAATATACATCATTTTAATGTGTCTGACTTTAGTGCTCTTGTTTCATATTATGATGTGTTTGATGCGAGCCTTCTGAAATCTGTTTGAAACATGTAGCCTCATAAACTCCAGCTGTGTTAGCAGCCACCTCATTTTAAGACGTGTGTAAATGTGACTCTGTAAACCTACTGTTGTTTTTTTATCACTCATTTTGTTTTTTTTAATTTATTGTTAATTATAACTGTTAATTATGGTGTCAAGACAAAAAAGTCTATAAGTTCAGTCAGTCAGCTTGATCTACTGAAGCTTGGTTGGTTTAGTGGTTTTGGTTGAAATTAGTGATCATCTCATTCTATGCAGGTTTAAAGGACAAGTAATCCACCATCATACTTTCCATGCATGTACTTCCAAAATGGACTTGAACCAGCCACTCTCCGGTTCCCAAGCCAAGTCTCTATGTCCCAAGAGGAGAACGTCCCTGGGTGGGCTCAAACCCACAACCTTTCGGTTAACAGACAATTGCGCCACAAAGACTTTTGTAACCATTTCTGCTACAACCCACCACACTCCACTGACAAAACCAATCATTTTACTTGCAGCTGCATCATAAAATACACTTCAAAGAAACAAAATAAAACTCACCAAAATCATTTTTCTTAGTCTTTCCATTGTCCTCTCTTCAAGAATCGAATGTACAGTCCTCTTGAAGTGTTTGTTTTTGCCACTGACAGCCTCAGATTGTTATTCTTAAGTGCAAGATCTTTTTTATTTATCCAGAAACAGATGTTAAGTTTGCTATCATTCACAAAATGTTCATTTTGCCTTGCAAATGTATACATTGTAACTTCATTCATAATTCAAAATCTGAGTTAGATGAAACAGATTGTCCGTATAATCAATGACAGCATTCACAGCAGCTCAGGGATCGCACACACACACACACACACACACACACACACACACACACACACACACACACACACACACACACACACTTTCTGCTCAGGACGTTATGAGTCTACTGTATCTTCACACAGCAAATAGCTGTTTGCTGCTAAATTAATGTTCTAAATCTCAAATCACTCTAAAATTACAGTAAGTTGTATCACACAGTTACTTTCCCATAACCCCACCATACATATCTGCTGCTTTTGGTTGACTGTGACAGTCGACAGTTCAAGTCACAAGGAAGTGGAGGTACAAATGACTGAACAAGGCAAAATGGCTGACAGTGGGCACAGAAGCCAGGCGAGGAGAAAGCACAGAGGCTTTAAGTGCAAACATATGCGAATAAGCATGCTGATACACCGCAGATGTGTACATATGTGTCTGTGTTTGCATCTCGAATGAGCCTAACTACGTAAGAAAGAACTTGCAGGACAGAATGTCAGTGATAAAGTGCAGGATTTTGGATCCTGGTGAACTTCTTTCAGGCCAGAATGTAATTTTGGATTGCATTGTCCTGCACAGCCGCTTGTGAGTGATTACAGGCCTGATTGAAATGAACGCGGGCCCCTGGCTCTGTCTCAGCTTGAGGCCCACCGACATGTGAGCACTGGCCATTTTAAACATTCACATAAAGCCTCCAATGTACCAAGAATGCACAAGTCATTATCTTAAATGCAGCAAACACATTAAACACAGGCTCAAGGCAGCAGCTATAGCAGATCTGCGGTAACATACACACACATGAATTATCAAGTTATGCAATGAAAATTCCAGAGTTATACTTTCAATTTAAACCACTTTGTGGATTATTGTGAAAGTTCAACAGCAAGAACGTTTTGTTTTTTGATTAGCAATTGATCATTTAATTGCAACAATTTGAAGAGTCTTACTATCTGCCACATCCATTGTGTGTGAAGCTTTGAGAGAGATGGTTTTGGAATCTGCTACTTCCCGGCAGAATGACTGAAGGATCTGCAGCTTGATGACTGAACTGTAATATCACTTGAATTTCTTTGTAGGACTTTGTAGTTTGTAGATTGCTTGTGATTCTGCTACCGCAGTCCTGCCCTTGAAAGAAGTGGTGGCTGAATGTCTGTTCAGAACACCTCAGCTTGATTTAGCTGAGGCACGCAAACACATTTTTTTAGTTTCTGAGGGAAAACAGCTTTAACGTTCCCTTCTCCACAGACCGATGCACACACATGCCCATGCCTCCCAAAAGGATTCACCCAAGCTGCTCGTGTTGTATAACTGAGTGAAGGCTTTAGCTGGCTGAGGAGTTTTCATCAATACTGGATGTCATGTCAAGACACAGAGACTGGATGTGGGTTTATGAAACTTTATTGAGGCTTTGAGGAGTCAAGTACTATATAACTTACAGCTCTTCAGTGTTATTCATCCTGTCTGCTGTTATGCAGGGGTAGGGTGCTCATTACCAATGTAATGAAGAATAAACGCACAAGAAATATGTTCACATGGTGGTAAAACTTGCACTGCACATTGGTCCGTGCAGTATTTATCACCCCAGAACTCCCATCAGTGCTGTACTACTCGATAGTGCTAATGTTGCTAACAGATTGCTACATTTCAGCAATGTATTTGTCATAAACCTGGCAGCTGCATGCTGACGTTTCATCAAGCAAATACCTTTTTGTGCAGGCTTTTCATATGAGGCCAAGTTATTGTTATAGTGCGGTTGTGGAGATTCAGAAACCATCTTTCAGTTCAAACTGTGGTCAACAGCGTTTGGCTGCACTCTACTATAATGAAGGTGATCATAAATGGGCATTAATCATAGACTTTAAAAAAACATGGTCACATTATCCGTGACGCCACCCACACATTTGTGAAGCGCTGTTGTGAAGCTCAGTGTGGTGGCTCTTTTTGTATCTTGACACGATCGTCACTTGCGAGGCTGATGCAGGTGCATGCAAAGCCCTGCTCATGGAAAAGCACGTGCATGAACAAACACACACACACACACACAGCCTCCTGCTGATTTTAACAGAAATATTCATAAATTCCTAAAACATATTGTACTCTGCTAGTGCTGTGTTCTGATGTGAGTGCTCTGGTTTAAAAGTAGCAGGGCTTGTGTCCTATGCGGCACCCTGCTACATGCTAGGGATGGATATTTCACTCCACCTCTGCAGGTCACTGTAGGTTACATAGACTTTCCACTTGATTTCTTTATTGTGTGTTAAATCGATGTATAAGTGTTTTCTTTAATGACGAGGCTTGTTTCAATCTGCATTCCACAAATATTAAAGCAACCCACTCTCAGTATTTAACAGTAGGTGAAATTTCACAGTTGAATACATTTCTCTTAGTCATTAATTATTGACACACAACAAGGCTAATGTTAGCATAGTTAATAATTAATTCATAACATGACAGTGAGCATCAGCCCCTATAGAGATTCAGCATCTCGTGTTCAGTGTGAGCAGTGTGTTGGAACATGAAATGAATGAAAACACATTTCTTCTCTTCTTCTTCTTTCTTCCTCGTCTTGGTTTTCCCTCAACTAAAAGTCTTGTGGATGAATAAACATTCAAAATGTTTTCATACTGAATAGATTAATGTATATCTTTGAAATGGTTTAAAAGCCTTGTGGATGAATAAACATTCAAAATGTTTTCATACTGAATAGATTAATGTATATCTTTGAAATGGTTTAAAAGCCTTGTGTGACCTCGACATCTGAAGGCTCTTTTAATAAACTGTCATGAAAATCCCGATAAGCGACTGATCTCACATGTATGTTTGATTTCAGTCTTTACCGAGCTGCAGTCTGCTGGTAATGTGACAAACAAAACAAACTATGAACTTTATAATTAACTAGAAAATTCCCGCAGAAATTTTGAAAGTGCCGAGTGGGCTGTTGCCGGGGTTTTGTTGTTAGAGGTGTGTATGTGTGTGTGTGTGTGTGGTGTGTTTATCTTGTCTGTCTCTGTGCTTGTCTGTGTCGGCCAGTCTCTGTGTCTGTGTTACTGTCTGTCAGTTAGTGGCTAATAACTGACAGACAGTAACACATACAATGAGCAGCTAGCACGTTAGCTCATTGTAGACGGTTTGTAAAGGTTTGTAGAAGGTCAGTGTAGTAGTAATGTCCTAAATGAGCTGAATCTAGTGATATAATTTTTATTTCTGTAGTACAAAATTAGTTGTTAGCTGTGTGTGTGTGTGTTTGTCTTGTCTGTCTCTGTGTGTGTGCTTGTTTGTGTCGGTCTATGTGTCTGTGTTACTGTCTGTCAGTTAGAGGCTAGTGCTAACGCGCTAGCTGCTCTGCTGTCTCTTTAGACAGACAAATTCATCGATTCAAAGAAAGGTTACTTCTGCTTTTCTCCAGAAAATTTCCCTCCTTTTTAACATGCCAGTCTATGGGGCTGTGGATGGGTGTTGGTGGCGTATCTCTGTGTCTGAGGCCAAAACTATAATACGCACAGCTTTCGTAGATGAATCGCAGTGAGAAGAAAATTTTTCCTACGTTTTTATGTATAAATCATGTCTGTAGTGTGAAATTTGTGGCCACAGGAGCAGTTTACGTTTTATTTTTTGGCCGTTTTTTTTCTCTCCTCCACCCTCTAGTTAATGATGTCATCCACTCTGGCAAAAACATTCCGCGCAATAGCACACCCATTATAAACCCCGAAATTTGACCAAAAACCTTCTCACCTTTGAGCCTTGATAGTTTAAAAACGGTAAAAGGTGTCAGATAAGTGAAGTAAATCGATGAAGAGAAGGCAAGAGCACCTCCATTTTAAAGTTTAAATTAAGTATCTCGGTGAAAGTATGCCAGAGCAGTTCATTTTTGAAAATGTCTGTTTAATTTTTATTTTTTTCTGGGTTTTCCATTCATTCCTATGGGAAATTTTCCTCGGTTTTTGGGGGAAATATTCGCGAAATTTCTTACACACTATTTTTCCATTTCAAACCTGCAGGCCAGCTTTCTGGGTGGAGTTTTCATGATCACAGTCCAAAGACATGCAATTTAATTGGTAACCCTTATTTGCTGTAGTTGTAAATGTGATGGTTAATCTCTGTCAATTTCTATCTGGCAGCGTACTAATTAACCCTCCTGATTTCCCTGAGAGACTCACATTTTGTATTGTCTTATCCACAGAAGCCCTGTCCATGTCAGGTGCCCACATGGACACACGTGTCACATAGGCAGGGCAGTGGCAAGTATTTTACATCAAAATGTTGTTGCAGTGAACCTTTTCTTTTATTATTTGAATTTGAATTATTACAGAATGCAGGACACAAAGTCTCAGAGGAGACTTAATTTCCTTAGGGAAGAAAACCCCTTTGTTTTGATTTCTAAATCTTCCCTATTTTGGAGCTCTCAAAGTTGGCAAGAATGAGTTCAGTCTGGTGACCTGTCCAGGGTGGACCTCTTGCCCACTGTCACCTGGAATCAGTTCCAACCCACTGTGGAAGGGGTTAAAAGATAAAGGATGGATGGATTGATTACTTTCCTGGACGTTGTTATCAACAGCACATCTTTGCAAAAAATTTACAACTAAACTCTCCATCCACCCACTTTCTGCTACAGCAGGTTAAGCAGATGTATTCTCTTCAGCACTGTTGTCCAGCTCCCAAGGTATTCCCGACGGTACAGAGCCAAAGTTACTGCTGACAGTGCACCAATCCACCTCATGATCTCACACTGCATATTACCGAAACTGAACTAATAGACTATAAACACCCCAATTCCATACCAAGTACTACATGACTTCATTCTTCTACTGTCTGATGAGTTTTTTTGCACCTCTTTATTCACTTACGTGTGCTGGCCCAGTGGATTCTCATCAGACTGAGGGGAACAGAGCAGGATCTGTGTTTCTGTGTGAGCTGCCTGCACAAAGCCGAAGGTTTCATCTAATAAACTGTCGCCCAAATACCTCCTGTTATTTCTGCCTGCATGATCCTTTGAAGTGTTTTCACATTTTCATTCGAAATCATAAATCAAGATGGTTTTCTGCATAGTTTGGCTGCAATCACCTTTGTCGCAACATTTAAATGGATTCACAGACATCGTGTTGAAACAGAGACAAGCACTGAATCATTCTCCCAGATGACACATCAGACTGGGTGAAGGCAGGTGGGTCAGTCTGCACAGAGGACAGGTAACTAATAGCAGAGGCCAGACCTAACGCACAGCTCAGATATGTGAAATAAGAAGCCGTGGCAGTGGAAGCCTGCTCAGTATTCACATCCACATGATGCAGCATACCTCCAGCACATGGCTGCCTGTGCCGAGGTGCCATAAATCCACCAGCCTGCTTTCATCTAAGCGCAGAGCTAAATTGACAACAAATGTTGTCCCTCTTTTCCTCTGCCTCATCGAGGTTCTGACAAAGTGCTTCCAGAGAGGAGCTGCAAACAGCTTCATGTCCTGAAGGCTCATATTTATGTTCACGCTCATGCTGGATTCTACAGGCCAAGCAGTTGAGGGTTTGTATTCCTGCCCAGCAACTAATGTGCTGGTGTTGATTTACCAGACAGCCTGCATGCTTTCCTCAGACAAACACACAGGTAACCCACAGTTTGCACAATACAGTGTACTCTACCCCACTTCAAATTACATTCTTCATCCTGAGACCCATTTTAGATCTTTTTTAGAACAGACAGGAGTCATGATACATGTCATCCCAATAATAAACACGTACTAAGAGTGTGGTTGGAGTACTGGGTCACAAAACAAGCCCCAGGTGAATTGGAGAAACATCTCTGGTTAAATCTGGAGCGTGGAAAGTGAGGTTGGTTTCATGGGTTCTGCAAAGCAAATAAACAGTAAGAACACATCACAGCGGCGAGGCTCGATTCAGTGCATTTTTCAGACAACTTTCCAGTCCAAAAACTGCACTAAGCAAAGCCTGCGTCCACAGATATGTGGACCGAAATCATCCAGCAGCTGACCGCAGTCCAACCGTGTTATTTAAGGCTTTGTAAACTCACGGCGTCCAACCAGGGCATGTGGTACATCATTTATTAAGCTGTTTTTGCTGTGTGTCAACACTAAACACAGAATGGGCATTTATGATAACCTGATGGATGTCACTGCATTTAAATCACACGAAACAACACAGCACATGATATAGCGTGAGAATAGTTCGAATACAGGGCCCTTATTTTAAGATACACAGAGGTAAGAATAGATGGAGCGGATGACCATGTGAGCATAAAAAGATAAGTGCTAAGCTTAGCTAAGCTACGATGAAGCGACGATGACATGAAATGGGATGAACTATTAAGATAAAATAAGACAAGTACATAAGTAAATAGTAGTTAGTTTGACCTTGGAACATGGAGGAGAGCTCACCAGCTCATCCTGTATGTAATCACAACACATTGAGGTACTTTGTGACGAACATTTTGTTTGAAGATAGACAGATTTCTAGAGGGAGAGCTGGAAATATCTAACCTTTATGGAAGATTTTTCTTTCTTCACCTCAAAACAGATGTTTTCTTCTGACTTCTGCTGGCGTATACTGTAGACACACACACACACACACACACACACACACACACACACACAAACAAAGAAGCAAGCATCACGCTGATTAGGAGAGACCCCCACATTGGTTGATAGTACTGCAGCCAAAGTCCAATCACACACACACACACACATATGCATACTCATATTCAGCGCCTCGCAAAAGACTTCATTTTCCACCAAAACACAGTGTTCTCCTGCCAGCCAGTGAGAGGAGCAGGAGGAGAAGAAAAAAGCCAAGAACACTTTGTCCAGACTGCTACCCTCTACTACACTTCAGCACTGAAGCAAGTCAGCAGCTTCTCCGGGTTTAGCGCTAAGCTGCTGGTGGCACACTGTCTGCTCTGAGGTTTGCTGCTGTTTGACACTAAACAACTACTGCTACTGTCAGGGAACTTGATTTAATTGGCCATATTGCTAAGAAATCAGTATTTTCCCGTAGTTAATGGTTGCCACTGTACCATGTTAGTGTACATAGTACCATACACATTTACATCAGACTAGCCTGGTCATCTTACTCCCAGGAAATATTGAAAACTCACCGCTGTACAAGTTTGAACACCTGAGGCTGACAGATGATATTTGGCATCACCTGGACCCAAAATTGAAAATCAGGAAACTGACTGTAATGTACAAAGGAATGTACCCGGTGTTTGGCAAGCAACAGCCATGGCTGTGAAATGAAACCAACACTGTAGTGCGAAAAACTGCAGTTCATCAAACTGCCACTCGAGGTTTTAAAACTTCACAGCAGAAATAAACATGTTTACAGCCTGGTACAGAAAAGAGTTTTGGTCTCTATAGCTAATTTCCCCTGTTCATGACAACTGTACTGAGGGTGAATTTATATATAACTCACCTGTTCAATGTTCTACTAAGACTTAAAGTCACGCATAATTAACACCATGGCTGCTTTGATTGACAGGTGGGTGTCGTTACAGATGGCTTGTTTGAGCAGCCAAGTCATCAGATTAGCCAGGAGGTGGCCAGAGCCAGAGATATTGAGCTTCAAATGGGTTCTTCAGAAACTTATGGGTGATGTCACAGGTACACTGTTGATTCTTTATACAGTCATTGGTTTTAGCAAATGCTAGCCACCGTAAGCTACAGGTCTACCAAGTAAGACTGTAACAACAAAAGCCATGAATGTTTAATTAAACATTAGCTCAACATGATGATTTTTTTTTTTTTTTTTTTTTACACACTGGACATTTAAGTGCCTGAATAACATGAATGACAGCTGTCATAAATGTTTGCAAGCTTGGCTAGCTAGTATTTACTTTTGGAGTGGAACAGCATAATGGCCTCTTCCAAATACTGGATGGTGTTAAGTAATTATATTAGAAATGGATGACAGAAGTTGACAGCATGCTTTATAACAAACAGGCAATGTCAAGTGTCAATTCTTTTGAAAAAGATGCTAAATATGCACAGTATGATTATGATTAAAATGTACATTACTATGCACAACAAGGAAGTACATTGAGTTTTAATCTAACACTTGAAAACCAAGTGACAAGTTAATTGCATTTGGTTTTAGAGGCAGTTATTCCTGCAAATAATCAGGAATAACTAACATTAAAATAAATAACGTTTTTTTTTTAAAAACCTCCAAAACCCATCAGTTTGACTAATCATGTTTGGATTGCACGCAGTGGTGGACACGTGTTTGCTCACTGACACAGTGTGGCTTTACACAGGTTGTAAATAGAAACAAATAATTTGTACAGTAAATTTAGTTCCCTAACTGACCCAGGTGTTTGAGCAGCCTTGCTCTCTGATTCCTGACATGATTATGGGACACAATGACAGCTCACTTCAGACAGAGCTCCACTTTGAGGCAAGAGTGAGCTTTATTGCAACATGCACAGACTGAGGGAGGGAATGATGATGGGAAGTATTTTTATCACTGTCCCTAAGCAGCACAAAGGCTGAGCGTTTCATCAGCAGTTATCATGCAAGCCAGGAATGCTTGGCTGCTGTTTCTATAGCAGGCCTCTGGAGAGAGCAGGGCTCGGTTCAGGCTGTGGCTGACAGCTCAACATCCTCCGCACAGTTTCGGCAGAAAGAATGAGAAAGGGGAGGATACACCGAGGAGACGTGAATCAGACTGAAACAATTTCTGAGAGAAAAGCTGATAATATCTGCTGATTTAGGAGACCCAGTGTATCGTACCTGGGAAGTCAACCCATGTTGCAAAGAAATGTTCAAAAGATTGCATCAACAAATTGCCAAAAGTTTGTAGTTTGCTCCTTTGTGGGGAACGGCTGCTGCATCAGTTTAGATTCACAGAGGTGCACAATACAGAGCCACAAAAAGTAACAATAGATTCATAGAAACTTCAGAAACTTCAAAATATAGCTACATTCAATGCTTTCCACTATTGCAATTTGGCTGTTGTCACTTGCTACCAAGAGGAGAAACTGGTAAACCATTGGAACTTACTTTAAGTGCCTCGAATCCAAATTTACTGCAGCCACCCATAGACTATATAAAGTAGTGGATATCACTGATGTCAGATGCCATTGGTTTGTGGACTACCAATCTGAGCCTCGAGTTTGGAAATACGCAGGTCGCTGTCTTATTTTTTGTGCCCATATTTGGACAAGCGGGTGGAGTTACTATGGATACGCATTGCTATGCCTGTATTTTGATTGAGGTCACAATGGCAGTGATTTTACTTCTTTACTGTAAAAAAGGGATTTTTAATTTTCCAAATGAACCTCATTCTGTATAGAAGACTTTAAACTAAAGATTGAGACCATAAACTCGTTAGGAAAGCTTTTAATAAATCAAGAGAGAAGTAGGGTAAAGACTACATACAATCTGACTTTCAACCAGTGCAGTCGCCCCCCGCCATTAGAAATGATGTAGGTATAAGGCACTTCTATAATTTTATATGACTTTCAAGGATGATTCAAGGATTACCCAATGCGGAGTGTCAATTAGCTCAGTTGGTAGAGCATCCACCCCATGTGCGAATGTCAGCAGCGGCCCAGGGTTCTAATCCGACCTGCAGCTCTTTGCTGCATGTCATTCCCCATCTCTCTCTCCCCTCATTCCTGTCACTCTTCAGATGTCTCTATCAAAAAATAAAAAAGCTTGAAAAGGCAAAAAAAAAGTAAGTAAATAAATAAAAGTAAGTAAAAAGTATTGCCTCCAGCCTGATGAGGACAAGTGATCATAGGAAATGGATGGATATTTTTCATTAATGGTCAGAAGAATCTGGAGAACATATCCCCTTCTCAGTTAATGGATGGACTTGACATAGACAGTGACTTGAAAGTGAGTAGCACTGAGAGGGTCCTTACCACTGACCTTTTGTGCTGAGATCTTAGTGTTGTTCTATATTGATATACAATTTCAGTTTTTGGTGATGTTGATGATGACGCACCAAAGTGCCTTGAAGGTCCAGTTTGCAGGATTTAGTGACATCTACTGGTGAGTTGTAGTCTGCAACCAACTGAATACCCATCACCTCACTATAAACCTATAGCTGCATGAAAACATAGCTATGAATATTACATTTAAACAGAGCCCTCTAAATCTGACACACTGGATCTTTAAAGTTTGAGAATGCCTGTTCCCATAAGAGAGTCTGAGAGCTGTATGAAATAAAACCCTGATTGCCTTGGGTGAGAAAGTAGCTCAGATAGCTATGAAAAAAAAATGTTACATGTAATAATTTAGGTATGAATGCCTCAGGTCAGGTGGATCAAACTCTATTTTCCATTCAGTGACACACAGCTGTTGAAAGGGAAGCAGAGGAGCTCCCATCAGGGGGTTAGAGATGTCACTGAATCGTGCTTAATTGGAAGACGTAGTTTCAGTCAAGTAGCACAAAATACACAATGTGTGATGGTGATGCACTTCTGAACTCAGCGCTCTGTGTTTTTTTTGAATATATTTATCTTTCATGTACGAAAAACACTGCTCATATATTACAGCACCTTTTGAAGTAAACACCACTTTCTACATTGCTGTCGTCTTACAACATATTTTAACATCTTTCCCTTTGTTGTGTCTGGTGTAATTCCTGCCTGCTTGTCTGCTCACAGTCTTAAAGATGTTCTGTATGCAGGAGATGTTCCTCCAATACATTTCTCCTCATCAGATTCCAGGACTAATGGTTTTCTTTGGCTCGGTCCAGTAGCAATAAGTGAATTGTCTCTTGCATGACTACCCCCCCCCAAAAAAAACAGTTGACGTAAGATGTTTCTGATTTATTTTGTACTCTAAAATAAGTACTGCTGCTCCAGAGACATTGCTTAACCTTGCTTTCTCTGACTGCCTCTTGAAAGACTCAGCCTAACTTTAGATTATGTAAGTGCTGCTTGTCACCAGGTAAGAATACAGGTAATGTATCCTCTTAATTACTAACAGCTGAATATAGCACATGCATAACCAATTTCTTTAGTCTTAACCACCTGCATGGTGTGACAGAGGGGATTTATAGTGTAGCAGAGACAATGCGACCAAACAGCTGGGAAGGCTTTTCACTGTGACACAGTGGGAGCGCTGGGAAGGGAAACACCTGCTCGGTAATGGAGGAGAGACTGTGGATCAGTTATGTTACATGGAGGCTGCCAAAAAGGTGGCTGACACACGTGTCCACTGTGTCTGAACGCCTCGCCCCTCACTGACTGATCTGGGCTACAATGTGGGAATGTGTGCGCAAGTTTGTGAGCTGGGAACAATTCAACCAGTTATGAGACCATTGCAAAGAAGAGGAGCAGCTTCTACCAGCCTGTACACCTGCATTATACATTAACATTGGTGGGAAAGAGCACTGGAGAGTTTTCTCTTCATGGCAGAAGGTGGAGTGCAGAGTCCAGCCGAGAGGTGGTGGCAGATCATTAAGCGACTGGGGTTAAAGAAAAATGTGGCTTTAATTTTGAAAAACATTCTACACTGTAGTCTTATTTGAAACCCTTCAAATCAACCCTGTCCGCTCCAAATTATGCTCACCTGTAACTCATTTGGATTGGAAAATTCTGTTCACTGGATACATTCAGTGCCACTACAGGAAACATGATGTGATGTTGTGCTGTGAAGAGGAAGTGTAGCGAAGTGTAGAAAGTGTTTGTCTTTAACATAAGCGCCCAACACTTCTTTTTCATTTTATATTAACAGACATCCATTGACCTCAATATAACTCTGACTAAAGTGGTTTTGTTACATAACAATGCATTGTAACGTCACTTTGGTTAAACGTATCTGTTTTGCAGTGACTCAGTTGTAAGTTTATCAGTTTTCTGTAAAGCAGACATACATGTAACCCACTTATAGTAGATACACTGAATGGCTAGGTTCGAAAAGAGCTCAATTACCATAGACTTGAACAGCCGAACAATGAACACCACCAAACACGGAATGGATTGCAAAAGTGAACTCTTTTAGTGAGTACTGCACAACATAAGTATATCAAACATTAGTATAAACAACAAGTATGAAAAATAATAAAGAAAATAAAATGGCGCCTTTAAAATGGTGAGTCTTGTCTGTTCTGTTTGTGTTCAATCCAGATGTTCCTCTAACAGGGCGATCAAAGTCATGTGCTAACTCTTTTGGTTGTGTAGCAATCCTGCCAACCAGGTTGGCCCTACCACCGGTTGTAGTCAGCAACGACAAGTCAGTCCACCTTCTTTAGGATCCTGGGAAGGCTCGCCATCTATGAATCACAGACTGGTCCTGAATCACCCCATTCAGGGTTCTGGATCCTCTCCAACAGACTGGATGTTCCTATGGGGACTAGGAATCTCCAAAAGACCTGACCTGTTGAATTTAATAAACAGGACCTTTAATGAAACAATCTAATGGTTGTGCAACAATAACACTTAAGTATAATGACAATGTCACCTTTGATATTCTGGCCTTGCATTACACTAAAGCTCAATAACTTCAAATCTAGAAATCATGAATCATTGGATAATAATTCAAAACATGTCAGAAATGGTGATTTAAATCATGAGCAGAATATATTCATTCATTCATAACATGAGTTTCTGTAATAAGAGTCATGAAGTTAACCCCTAACTCACAACTGAAAGAAGAAAATTCATTCACATTACAATGTGTATTACAAAATAACAAACTTATTCCCCTCTTTAACTCAGACATAAACATTCCCTTTAATCACACACAGACAAAATGGCTGCTCATGATGTACTTTGTGCTGCCTGCAGTCACGCGTCCCAGTATGAACACAATGCTAACCAGCTAATAAATGCTCATTTAGTGGATTATGTGCACAGGCTGAGGTGCCGAGTGCAACAAGCTTAATGCAACAGTTCACCAAAGTATATCTCCATATAGCTAACCCACTCCGCATATGAGTAGCAGCAGCTAACAGATATCAAAGCACCTGAAATGTCATTCTCACCGCTGCACTTTTTTCCCGCGCTGAGCACCGTCGGGGACTCTCAGCTCTCACCAGATGAAAGACGGTTTGCCGGTGTAACCGCGTGAGCACAGTGCTAAACTGTAAACAAATGAACTAATTGAAGCTACATTAACTTAACTGACTTGTGGTAGTTTCACTACAATTACTATCTTACCGCTTTCGTTCAGCGGATTGCTGCCTTCTGCTATCGCGGCCAAAACAGTGCAAAGATGGCGCGTACAAACTTGCCTGCCACACAATAAGCGGAACGTGCACGCTAATTGGCTGCTAAATGGCTACCTGCCTTTCATTTGGTTAGATGCGGTGAACCTGAGTGCTGCCTTCAAGTGCAGTTGGAACGTGTTGCTTTCAAGTGCAACTCAGAAAGTATTAAATATATGAAACAACTAATAAAACAACTATTTCAGGTTAAGCTTAGGGTTTAGTTACCTAAGTTTTACACCTGGGTTACATACAGTTTTCTAGCAATTGCATAACTTCATGCCTTGGGACTGGCTTACTCACCCACAGGTTTCAAAAGAGCATTTTTGAAGCTCAAAGTCTGCGGTTCGGCCTCCCAGCTAATGTAAAAATCGGCAAAGATGTGGATCATCAACAGCCCTGAGATGGGCCGAATGAGGCCTGAGTGCGCAAACAAGACATCCGTAACGGCATCCACCCGTCAATCAAAGCAGCCACACTGTTAATTCTCTGCATAACTTTAAGTCTTAATATAATTTGAACAGGTGAGCTGTATATAAATTAGCTATAGAGACCCAAACTGTTTTTTGTACCAGGCTGTAAACATGTTTATTTCTGCTGTGTTTCTGCAAGTTGGACATTTGAACATGGGTACTTATGGAGACTGACTCACTTCTGGAGCCAACATCAAGTGGACATTTGAGGAATTGTATTTATTATGAGTATGCACTGTATTTGACAGTTAAGTAGTGTAATCAGGTGATGCTAAGACAGCAGCAAAAGCTGTTATGATTTGGGTGCATGATAGCTGAAGAATTATTATTATCATTTATGTATTTTAAAGCTACTAGAACATTTTAGAGTCAGAATGACTCAGGTTTTCATGTAAATACAGATTGAGAACATTCAAGTGTTCAGGTAAAGTAATAGGTTATATAACTCTTGCTCATCAATATGTTGATTGTTAAAGATTGCATCAGCGTTGACCAGGTTGTTTGCAGATGGTGGTTTGCAATGCATATTTTGGTATGTTCTCCTCAGCCCATCTACAACATCAATGTACCAGTGTATTCATACATAGATCAGGAGTGAAAACACTGCCAATATGAATAACACCTATGATTCATCTGCATCCAGACGGGGTGGGACCAGACTGAGGACTGCAGAACACCTTTAATGTGGGCACAGTGCATTTCTACAGCTGGATCTGCACAGTCCTCGCTCCTCTTCTTCACTCTGTTTACAATTCTCTCTGCCACCACAAGAGGGTGAGAGATTTGGAGCAGCTGCAGTGCTCTCCATGGCAGAAAGTAGCAATTGGCATTTTAAGAACCCAAACAAACAAACAAAAGCACTATGTTAGAAAAAAATCTAACTTTTTATTCATCTTTCATCCCAGTATGTCACATCAGTATACTGCACACAGCTGTGTGCACGGTGTGGTGTTTTACAGTATACAGCAGTGTAGTGGCCATCTGGCATACCAGGACAAATCCTGGTGGGATGTCACATCGGTGGGCTGGTGGGCTGTAAAAAGAATAAGAAAAAGAATCCATAATGTTTTTACTGGCCCTCTCTGTGCCTGTATTGTATATGCCCTGTGCCTTGTCGGTTAAACAGTCAAATCTGCTAGCCTGGCTCTGTCCAAAGGTAACCAGGCCATGTTGGTGAGGTTTAGAGGTGGTGCTACAGTCTTTTTGCTGAGTTAAGCTATAAAGCCAGCTGGCATGAGAGTGGTATTAATTTCACTCAGGATGAGGAAATCAAACAAAATTCAACTCAAATATGTAACTATTTCTTCAGGTATTATCACTTAGTGAGTGGAAGAAGAATGTAACAGGCCTATTTGACTAAACAGAGTGAACTTCTATATATTATATATATTATAAATCACGGTTAGCACACAGTTAGTTAGCAATTACTTGGTGATTTGCAGGTCAATATGTGTTATGCATCTAGGTTCAGTTAACCATTATTTCAGTGTTAGGGTACATTGACTTTATCTGAGCATGTAGTTAGGACCTGCTCCTGGTCACTGATAAACTATAGAAACAATGCAATGTGTAGCACACACACCAGCCAAATTGAAGTTTATCTAGATGTCTTTTGATCGGCAAATGATTTGAAACTGTTCTTACTGGTGACTTGTGAACCACAGTTTCGTTCTCAGCTGGATCATACCTAGCTTTTAACATGAGGAATCATTGTGATCACGTTCATCATCATGTGTGTCTTTAGAGGGATAACTGGTATCAGACATGTTGGAGGACTTGTGATACAAAAAAGGAATGATCAAACTCTTGCCTCTGGTATTGCTCAAGCCCAAAATATCTAGAATCCTACACTTCACGCCATGCAACTTGATAGCATCTGCCATTAGACCCTCCTAGCCTGATAAAAAAACATAGTTATTTGGACTTGACAAGCCTAGTTTGTAACTCAAGCCCTGAACCCTGATGACACCATCATAGTACTCCTCATGACTGCTAAACTGACCTTGATATGTAACTTTGGTGGTGTGGACCTTTAAGGTGCAACTTACAAATAGTTTTGCAGTTCAGCAGTTTTACTTCAGGAAGTTTTCACAGGCGCATCTCATTTTAGTAAAAGCTGAATTTTCATACTTTGCTCTTTCAAAGTCCTTGTCGGCCCCTCACCCCCCGAACCGTCTCTCCATTCCCCTTGGCTCTCCAACTGGATGGGATTACGTAAGTCATTGGTCTGGACCCATGGCAGCGTCCTGGGATTTTATTAACTGGGCTGTATATTATTTTTATACCTTGTGGTGCTGCCAGGCAGTGCCAGCCGGTGCCAAGGTGAACATGGAGGATCTGGACCAGGCTCTAGGCAGAAAGTCACAGGAGGCCAACATATAAACACTTGGAGCACACATTCACACACATGTAGTGCTAAAATAATGCCCTCTTTCACTCATGCATGTAAACTTACTGTAGTGTGGGTTCCCGTTGTCACTGACTTTCACAGTTTAGTGAGAGCTGTTCTCACTCTGCATTTAACAAGATGGCAAAGATTAGCTCACCTGCTGTGGACGAAGATGAAGAAGAAGATGAATATCAGTTCGATCATTTCCTCTGAGGCTGATTTCAAAGGAGACAGATTGTTGACTGAACTGAAGACAAGTGCAGAAAAATTAGGCTCCTATTTATCTTTGTTGTCCTTTTAAAGCTGCAATTAATTACATTCAAGACTGTGCGGATGTGTCTTTGTGTGTGTGTGTATGTGTGTGTGCGTGTGTGTGTGTGTGTGTGTGTGTGTTGGGTCAGGGGGCAGGTGTTTCGGTTTATTCCAGGAAAGCTGATGGAGGATGGTGGTGTGTATATTTATAGCCAGTGAATCTCCAGCAGTGTGGAGCCTTTGGAGTTTGCATGTGAAAATATACACTCAGACGCCTGGATACACAACAGCGACCCCACTGGAGCACTCTGAGCCAATCAGAACACACACACAAGCACACGCACACACACAAGTTATAATCATAATCAGCGTGATGGATTTGTGGAGCTCCTGGCCACACTGTAGAGCACAGAGCATCCTCCTCACTGCTAACACGCTGTGCAAACATTTAAATATATGTAGAGACGGGTGGAGGTATGTTTTTGCAGTTAGTTAAAGCTCAAGCTGTGAAAACTCAAAGAAATGACTTATTTCACCAAGATCTTCTGAATACTTTTGTAGACCTTCTTCAATGTAATTTAATATCTAAACACATTATACATATTATGATGAAATTTAGCCCCAGTTTATTCACCTCACTGCTCAGATCAGAAATCAGACTGAACCTGACAAGTGGAAGAGATTTAAGAGATTGAAGTCTGGCAGTGACTTAGACTCCAGTAATTTAGTCTAACCCAGGAAGCGATCTTGGTCAAAATCCAAGCAGCAAGGACAAGATATCCAGACTTGTCTTCCCTGAGTATGGTTAAAGCTTCAAAAACACCCTTAGTTTCGCATAATGCAACCAATAGCATGTCTATGTTAGATGATCCTGTCCTGGTCAACACCTGGTAACGCTGCCTTTCTGTCATCAATTTGCGCGAGGCCCAAACCCAAATAAGAAAAAACAATCCCAACTCAAGGTCAGCTAACTACCTTTTTCTTTTACATATCATGTGGTCATGATCAGCAGACCACATGATATGATCTCATCAAAAATAACTGAATAAATTCTAAAAATAAAAAGGCTGCTGTGTGTATGTGTCTATCTTTATATGGATTATTTTCTCAAACTATTTCCAAGATGAAGAATTGACTTTCATGCTTTAATGACACATCTGTATGACTGTTCCTCGTGACAAAGTTAAAGTTGCGCCATGTGAAACCATCCCTGCAATTTTGGCCCTACAATACAAAGGTCTGTCTGTTATCAGTTGAAAGCCGTCTGCCCATTTTAATCCGAAACGGCACATTTTGTTCCAAAGCAAAATCTCTCAGGAGCCACTGACAGATTATCACAAAATTCAACCTTTCCAATGAATCCATCATGTCAACATTTCCACTTATGCACAACGAATGTGACACCATGACCTTTTCAACAGCACCCCCTGGACAGACTGAACATGTTTAGCACACAGCTGGTAAGGCTCCAGGAAGAGCTGAATCATGAGTGTGATGTTCATCATCATGTACTGTTCGTTTATGCTTTGTGATGGGCCAACGAGAGGAGACCTAGTTTGGAAATAATATATGCAAAGTCCGATATCTCCAAATGACTTTGAAACTAGCTTCATGGATATGTGTTACTTGATGTGTGAGGGAAAATATTAAAATCAGACTTCCCTTTTGTGATTTGGTTGTACTTGGCTGAATGAACTTTTGCATCAGTGCTCCCTTTCATACAAGAGCATGAGTCTGAGTGGCAGCTGTGTTAAGGTAGACTGCTGCCCTCTACTGCATAAACAAAGGAAAGACAATGTAGTGTTGGTAGTACAAACACTTCCACACTTTGATACAGTTTGACAGGATTTCAACAGGACAAGAAAAAAAAACACACACACACACTCCAAAACAGCTATCCAACCACAGCGTCTGCAGAGCTGGTCTGATGGTCAGGTTATTGTATGCTGGGTAGATCATTGACAAACTGATTACAGACTGGAACAGTTCAGTTTCAACTAAAACACACACACATGCACACATACACACATGCACATACACAAGCACACACACACACAAGGAAACAGCAGTGAAAGTTAAAGTAGTTCTGTAGAGGGAAGTCTAGAAACATTTCTCATCTTACCTGTTTGTGTTGATTATTGATTGAGTTTATAATATTTCATATTTCACACACACACAATATTAGGACCAGAGCTAACAGAGCTTTCTCATTCTCTCATTTCTCATTGACCTTTTATGTTAGAAAAGAAATGTTTAGATTTTATACTGAAAAGAAAAATAACTGCTCTTTCAGACCGTGTGCCTAAAATACTTAAAGATATGTGTGGCATGTTATCATGAGGAGATCATTACAGTACATAAGGCAGAGAGAATCAAAGTGACACCAAATCCAGAGAGAGAAGTTTAGAGAAGCCGATGTTCTACACTATGAAGCTCTGCTGTAAGGAGATTTTCACAAAATTGACACAAAATCTGGGTTATGAGAAAATGGAAAAGTTACTGGCTTGCAACAAAATGCAGGTGAAGAAGAAAGCTGACTGTCTGTTCTTTTATTTTCTGTGCTGGGTCTGCAGATTATAGCCACATTGTTTTGCTGCCCTCTGTCGACATGCAGACTTTGGCCTTCTGGTCCTCTCTGACTTTCCCTAACAGGAACAACAAAACAAACAACAAACGTATCAGCTTCCAGGTCAGTTAGTGAGTCTTCATATTTGCCTTCATCTTAATCTGTGACTTAGCTTGAGGTATTATGGCTAGAGTTATGTCATCTTTTCTGATCATTTGGTGTGTTTGAACAGCCGCAACAGTAATAAAAAGGAGTCATATAACAGATTACACACGTGTGAATAGTCACTGTTGAATGACCCGCAGTGACCGTCTACTCCTGCCTTATCTCTTATACAAGAAGGGGTGTTTAACAGTGCAACACACAAAGGGGTTAGAGAGAAAAAGGCTCCTTGTGGAGCTCTAACAGTTGGTTCTTATACACTCTCTGATGGGCTGTCTCCACACCTGGCATCATAAGTTTTCTTACTTTCCTTTAATAGAGTTTAGAGTAATTGAAATGTCACAGCTCTGACCTGTCCCTGACCCTTCTTCTACACTTCCTCTGTTTACACATTAACCTGGACTTGACCTTACCCAACCTTAGCAACAAAGTCATATTAGAGAAGTGAAAACAGAACATGTAAAAAATAGGAACTCACGCACACATCTTGTGATTTTAAGACATTGGAAACACAGTATAAATCAACTTTTTTATAACAAATTCAAAGTTAAACCAGCACAGACACAGTCATTATAATACACTACTATAACTTCTGCTGTAGTGATCACGTGTTTCAAAAGGTGATATGCTCAACATGCATTATTTTTCATAAACTAATCTACATCAGTTTGATCCATGAGTCCATGAAAAAAGTTTCATGGACAGAAAAAGTGTTTAGACTGCTCCATGTAAACTTTTTTGTGCAATTCTGCAGCATGAAGTTCAATAGAAATGAACAATACAGTTTGTCTGCAGGATAATGTGACATGTGACAGTAACACAAGAAGAAAAGAGTGCCAAAGTCAATGAACTGCTCCAACTGCATGAAGCTGACACCATAAACTGGAGTCTGATTGTATTGAATTAAACAAGAGTGAGTTTTATTGCCCATGATGTCATTTTTTTTCATTTTCATGAGGAAGAATGTGTTATTTATTCTTCTGAATGTTACAGTCTTACTTTACAGTTTGTTTTTTTCCAATCGCTGACGAGCACATACCTCAGATACATTTTCTAAACTCTTAACACAGACTCACACCTACAAAACACAACTGGCCAAACGGATAATGTTCTTCTCAAAAACACATTTTGGTAAATATATATTAACTCTTCATTTCAAAATGGAACACCTTTCTCTGCACTAACACTTGTTTCACTTGGTACGTAGATCAATCAAAGTACAGCAGGTTTCAAAATACTGGCTATTGATGACATTACAAAAACTGCATAGACTTTATGTTTCAGTTTTACAGGTATTTGCATGCAAAACATGCAATCCACTGTTTTTACACTACATTTCTTGGTTGGGAACCGATATGTCCACATGTAACATTCACATTCAAAAGCATTTAAGTAAAAAGCAAATCTTTTGTTTTTTTTGCTTTACTGTTTACTACAGGAGGTACAGTAGAAATACTGTTGTAAACAGAACATGACAGAACAGGAAAAGTTTTACAGTTTTGCTTACTGTGAATAAAATATCCACGAAACACAGAAAACAACAGCAAAAAGCCCAGATAAAAGGGGGGAACTAAAAAACACAAAATGACTGTACCTAATCTCTGTGATCTTCAGGGTTAGGCCACATGTTTTCATCAACATCGCATCTGATATTATTCAAGATGATGCACGTGGATAAAACCACCTTGGCAATCATCAGCTGTGATGTCCCTGCAGCCAGCATCCATGGCTTCAAGGAGGGACATCTGGTCATGTGGCTGATGGTCATAAACTTTCCACCTCCATGCAGAACTCCTCTATGAGGTTGAGGAAAGGCCCATTGTCCCAAGTGATTACAAAGGTCCTCATGTTTTCACCCTCCTGATCCTGCTCTGAGAACCAGGCACTGGTGGAGATCATTGAGAAAGGTAAGGATTTACAGATTTTTTGGATTTACAGCACTATAAGGAAGGAAGGCGCTCCCTATTGTAGGTCCAACTTGACATCTGTGAAGGAGTAATCCAGCATTTGTAATTGCTGCACACATGGTAATGTTTGCCCCCCTCTGTCCTGGCACATGACCTGTGGCCATTTTTCCTATTACTTTCGTCCATGTCGACGCCTTTTGGCCAAAACCCTGCCTCATACATGTATATGAATTCACGAGGGGCCTGGCTGGCCTCCAATTCCATAGTATAAATCATGTCATTACAAGAGATGTATAAAGTACTGAAGTAAAGGAGTGGAGTAGAAGTACAAGTGCTATATCAAAAAACTGACTTGAGTAGAAGTTGAAGTGTTCGTTAAACACCATACTTAAGTAAAAGTACTAAAGTATTCAAAATGTTTTGTACTTAAGTATTGCAAGTAGAAGTATGTAAAAAATTGCTACTCAAGTACTGAAAGTAAAAGTAGAAGTAAAAGTACAAGTACTGTTGTTTATGTTATTTCAAATATTTATTAAGGCACAACTTCTTTGGCCAAAGCAGCAGTACAAGGAAATAAAAGGCCACATACAAGTGTTAAAAAATTAAAACAGCTCAAAGGCCAGAGGGGTATTCCAAGAATATAGCTAAGTGACAAACCTGGGCAAGTCAAGCCTAATGGTCAACCTTATAATAGAACAGCCCAGAAGCATCCTTCTCAGAAAACCAAAGGGCTCTTCCATCATCAGGTTAACCACTGCCTCCAGATTAACTTATTCAGGGTTGTCTCTTAACCAGCTACTTAGAATACCCCCCCAGTAGGCCACATACTTAGCATTTATGTAAAAACACGAGTAGAGCACTTTACAACCCTGAGCTCTCAACAAAAACAGACCCCCCCCCCACAGCATCCCTCCCTTCTCTTCCCTGCTTGTGCATTTTTCCCCTCCACTGTGCATAGTCCCTTAAGCTGCTCTGTATAAAACAGTCAGTTACAAATCATTTGTTTAGTCTCAAAAGTAGTTGGTTTCTAGAGTCCTGCAGCCTCGCTCTTCTTGGGGTAAAGACTAATCCTGTGATACTAAAAAGCCTCTCGCAGGCTGCTGATGCTGGAAGGGGTGTGTTTAACTTAACAGACATCTTACACACAGCTGGAAAAGACTTGAGCAAATCCAGGTTATCTGCTGAACAGGACAAGTAGGCTTCTAGCTGTTTGGCGCCGTCCTGCGCCTTTGAGCCCCTCATGCCAGAAAAAAAGTCCTCTTCATCAGATGAGCGCGACCTGTTGACCTCACCAGACTGCAACACGAAGTCTTCAATGTGTTGTTTGATATAGTCCATTCTAAAATATAAGAGTACATTATAAACAATAGTCTCAACCGGTCATAACAGTAACCACAGATTTTAACATGACATGGTCAGTAAGAAATATTGATTTTAATGGAAATGACGGCTTTATGCAGGCTAAGGCCACTCCCAAAATTAATAAACAGCTGTTTTATTAATTTTCCCGAGGTAATGTCAGTGACGTGCGCCTTATAGTGCAGAAAATACGGTACACAAAGATTACAAGTCGGAATTGTCAACTATAACGTCAAGATTAATTGACTTAGTGCAATGTGCAGTGTGTAAAATGTGTGCGGATAGCCTGCTTCAAGCAGGAGAGTAGAATTTGCCAATTGCTGCAAGTAAATACAGTGGAAAACATCCTTGTGGTCCACCATCCACCACGAACAAGACAGTAGCCTCATGCTGCTAACGTTAGCACCCAATGTCGGCTGATAATGCAGTCTACGAGCACAGACGGCAAGAAACCTGTAAATTCTCCCCTTAAACTCTTAAAAATTAATTTTTAATCAATCATCAATTTGACTGTCGACAACCTTTATTACGACCTACAACACCCACAACGACCATGTTGTGTGATTTGATGCATTTTTCAGTGAGCTAATCCCAAAGTACCTAGCATGCCTCGTTCATCACTTCGAGTTCATTACCAAAAAGGTCGGAGGAGAAATGGTCATAAATTGACCTAGGTTACATGCATCACAAAATGTCCAAAATAAGCCATTAGTCAAATAGCAAATTAAAAGAGTCTGTAGCTGCGAGCAGGCTTATGTTGAAAAGTCACATTCACGGCATGTCGGGGCATGCGTGTCACACGAACAGGTAACGGATAGCTAGCTGCTAGCGCTTAATAGCTCAAGCTGATGTGTCATAGTGTGTATTAGCTGTATTTGTAACTTACCTTGATATGTTTCTTCAAATTCGACGGTGAATTTTTGAAGGCCATTATTTCACAATCTTTCGGGAGGCAGAGTAGGCACTTCATTCGATAAGAATTGTCTTTTCGTCCGTCAAATGAAAACATGGACTCTAAGTAGGGCCAGGGCTGGTCGCTTTCATCATCCTCGCCACGACCATCCGAAGTCGAAGAACTTGGTGTTTGTAGCGTTCCTGGGTCTTCTTCCATCTTGAAGTCGACTGACGCTGAGTGCTCACAATGCATGCAGGTTGCAGTGCGAAAGGCCGATGGGAGCATGCGGTCTTCTTATACACTGCCACTATCGCTCTGGCATTGATAGGCTATGAGTTTGGTATGCTTGGTAACATTTCTATAATAGTAACGAGTAACGATTCAGCACATGAAAAATGTATCGGAGTAAAAAGTATTAAATTCATCAAAAATATGTAGTGCAGTTAAAGTGGAAGTTGGGGAAAAAAATAATACTCCAAAAAAGTACAGATACTGCATTTTAGTACTTAAGTACAGTACTTAAGTAGTTCCACTTCGTTACTATACATCTCTGGTCATTACTGTATACCATACTGTACTGTAACCTATTACTGTGTAGGTTACGTACTTGCAAAGTGCAAACTCTGAGAACTGGACATAGAATTGAATATACACTATACCTGGACAGATTAAACTGATGTCATTGCAGAAGCAGGGGTTTTTATACTGAAAGAACTCTAAGGTTGTGTGTTAACATTCATAAAAAATACAAAAACAATACATAATTTTGTTGGGAGGAATAGCTTGTCTGTTAAGAAAATGTAAACATTGTGGAAATGTGTTCACTGACTGCATGTTGTGTAAAAAATGACATGAAATGTGTGAATGGTGCTAATTGTGTTTAGAGTTTTGAAAATGTAACAACTGGTTGGACAAATGCTTGTTAGCAGCTGAAAAAAACTGTAAATGAAGACATCAACATAATGAATAAATAAAAAATATTGCATCAGTCTTCTGCCCTCCTCAGCTCTATGTAGCATTTTAGCACCTTTCAGCTCATTGTTTTGATTTTAAAGGTCCAGTGCGTAGAATTTAGTTGCTATCTAGTGGTGTAATCGCTGCATTGTAATCTCCTCATCACCCTCAACATCCTAGCGTAAAGAAGAAACAACACCTGAAAAAGCATTATCTAGAGTCAGTATTTAGTTTGTCTTTTCTGGGCTACTGTAGAAGCACAGTGTTTCAACATGGTGACCTCCAGGCTCATTTTAAAGAAACAACGTTTTTTTAAAATCTTATTTTCAGGTGATTATAAATGTATGAAAACATGGTTGGGAATGTTATAGTCCATGTCTGCCTTACACACTGCACCTTTAATCACACCAAACTACACTCTCACTGCTTTTGTCAAGGCTCTGATGGATAGACTGTACACTGCCTTCATATCACCAAACAGCAGTTAGCCAGCAAGTCGTCAAAAGCCAATAGTTGGCTAACATGTTAGCTATGCCAACTTTCTAAGTAGATAAAAATAAATGAATTAAATGATGCACATGTTAGGCAGGAAAGTCATCTGTTAATTGCCCCTTTATACAGAGTCATCATTTGATATAAAACATACAGTGAGCCAGATGACCGGCTTTAACCTCTGAGGTTACAGTTTAACTATGGCAAGTGAGAGCAAAAACACACTCACCCCCACACTGTGACATTATGCATTTCACTTTTCTAAGGTACATGATAGTGGACATCCCTATATGTTCCCTGAGCATGCAGAGCAGACTCCTGTCATTCAGCACTCACTGACAGGGAATACTTCTCACTCATTTAATACAGTAAAGTTACCCTGCAGGTAGGGAGGCCTCGTTGTAATGTTGGAGTCATTTATCACAGCTGACAGCTTGTGTGGTTGCTTTCGTTCAATGGCACTGACAGCTGATAGGTCACCACCTGCAGCCTCGCAGCTCCGTCCCGTCCAATCACTCGGCTTTATTCGCATGTTATGTAATTGGGCGGCCTGCATGTGCTGCGCTTGGTTGGGGCGGGAGGGGGGCGGAATTAAAAAGCAACTGTCTCCGTCCGATCGCTCTTTCCAGGCAAGCAGAGAAGCGCTAGGTCTGCAGGAGGGGGTAAGAACACACTTCACCTTCTATTCAGTGTTTGCATGATGCATAGAGTTTATGAAGGAGAGAGCAGACTGCTGATTGCTGATCTCTCTCTCACTCTTTCACTCTCTCTCTTACACACACACACACACACTCAGGCACGTACACAAATTGTTTGGATCTGCAGCTGACACTTGTTGTGTTTGCAGCTGTTGAGAACTTTAATCACAGCGTGACGTGACCTGTCGTGGATAAAGTGTGATTGTACGTTAGTCTGTGTTTAAACTTTAATGTTGCAAAGTGTCGGTCTGAACACTGTCTCAGTCAGCGGGGCTGTCAAATCCCCCCAACCCTTAACTCCCTCTGTACTTTTGATTGGTCACCAGAGGCAGGAGCTACACTGAGGCATCTGATTGGTTGACAGGGCAGCAGGCCCCGCCCCTCTGCTTAAGGTCAATAAACTGTCAAACTGACAGTATAGATTACTGAACACTGAAGGATTCATCTAGAAAAAGCTGTGCACTCAGATCATGTCAGTGTTTTTATATGAAGTTTACAGACGGACTGCAGAATGTGACTGTGTGTACGACAGTAGGTTTCAGGAGGTGATGCCTTCCACATGCATCACACTGCTTTGTTTCTCATGCTTTTAAAGTCTACTTTTTTCATTTGCAAAAGGAAGCATGTGTTATTTATACTTGTTAAAGTTACACAGTCTCACTTTAAACGGAGCGTTTCTTTCAAGGAAGGACTACAACTTTTCTGAGAGTAACAACATGCAATATTTACTCAGGAATATATTCCCAGCATCTATTCAGAATGTTTCTATACAGCTCATATAAATACATGCTTGTGTCTGTTTATTATCATGTACATGTACACACAGATTCTGCATTTCTGTCTGGACATAGATTTCTTCTTCAAACTGTTTCCTGCCTAAGTCATACCATGTTGAAACCAGCACAGAGTTTGCTCTTTGGACCTACAGTACAGTCAGGACTTTGACATGTTTGTATAAAGTGTGAGTGAGTGTGACCTGTGGGACCCCTCGTCTTTAATATGAAATGCCTGCACATGCATACACGAGGCTAACAGAAGCACAGGCATGTTCTGTCCTGTCTGAACTCTGCTGAGTGTATCCTGGAGTCAGTGCTGAATCAAGTTCATGGTTTCTTTTAAAACTGGAACAAGCTGATATGTTTCAGTCACTTCATGGTTGCAAAGGACTTTAAAAAAATACATGCAAGATGGAAACAGTGGCCCCAAAACCCTCACATGCTTTAAAATGTGGTTTGGACTCATATGTGACATTATCCATATACATTAATTGCTTGTACTAATTAAAAACATACATATTTTCTGGTCGTGTAGTACACAGGTGACGTGCAAGGATGAAGATTGCAGTGATTGGTCAGAGTCTGTTCGGACAGGAGGTTTACAAGGAGCTGAAGAAGGATGGCCACACCATCGTAGGCGTCTTCACCATCCCTGACAAGGATGGCAAAGCCGACCCACTGGGTGAGAACTACACAGGGACCTCCAGACTTTAGCTTTGCCGGCAGTGCATTGCTGTAGGATCAGATAGAGTAACACGTTCTCTGTCACTAAAGTTGTCTTCAGTGTCCAAGCTGAGTAAGTCATATGTCATCATATGTCATCCTGCCATGATTAGACTTGGGATGGATGGTGCCAAATGACATTTGGACTCCTCACACACACAAAAATCAATGTAGCTCTTTTTATCAAAGTTGCACTGTCATCACTGTTGGTGTCCTAGTTCAGTGTCACGTGTACGGCACTGACTTTATATGACAGCAGTGATAGCTCTATATTTGGATTTACAGCACTATAAGGACTAGAAATTAGTGCAGATTTGGTTAGCTACAGGTTAGAACTACGAATTCCAGTATTCTTTTTGACACAGAATGTATGCTTCAAAATGTTGAACTATGATAGGTCAGGATGAGGAGGTAGAGGTTGTTGAGAGCAACAAAGAGAGTTTAGAAGAGTGTATTCATTCCTTTTATCAAACAGCAACTGAGGCGGAGAAGGATGGCGTTGCTGTCTTCAAGTTCCCCCGCTGGCGCGTGAAGGGCCAGGCCATCCCGGAGGTGGTGGCTCAGTACAAGGCCACTGGTGCTGAGCTCAACGTCCTGCCCTTCTGCTCCCAGTTCATCCCCATGGAGGTCATCGACCACCCCAAACACGGCTCCATCATCTACCACCCCTCCCTGCTGCCTCGCCACAGGGGAGCCTCTGCTATCAACTGGTGAGTGATGCTCATGTTCATCAGGCTGGTTGGTAACTACGGTGACAAGTGCAGCTTTTTTACCTGCTGTCTGTTAACATGCAGGACCCTGATCCATGGTGACAAAAAGGGCGGGTTCACAGTCTTCTGGGCAGATGATGGACTGGACACCGGACCAATCCTGCTGCAGAGGGAGTGTGATGTTGAACCAAATGACACCGTCAACACCATCTACAAGAGATTTCTCTTCCCAGAGGGAATCAAAGGCACAGTAAGTATAGTGACAGGGCAAGGCATTGTGGGTGGAGAGGTGGTGTAGGCTGAGCTAATGTATTTACATGAATGAATGAGGTGTGTGTGTTTTTGCTCTCACTGGCCGTAGTTAAACTGTAACCTCAGAGGTTAAAGCAGGTCATCTGGCTCACTGTATCTTTCATATCAAGTCTTCACTCTGTATAAAGGGGTAATTAACTGACGACTTTCCTGCTACAAAGAGCTGATGAGGGCAGGGGTGATATTTTTCTTTATCCATTAATATGAGACTACTGTGACATTATACATTTAACTGTTCATACAGGACTATTCATTCAAGCAGCTTTAAATGACATTAACACCGTTGGCAACCTCCTCAGCTATTAATCAGGTGCATCTTATCCAGTTTCAGATATGTTTGTATTTTTTCCCAACCTTTACAGGCAGCCACAAACTCAAGAGCAAACTCTCAAAACTCCTTTGGGTTATTTGATTCATTACAGTGAACATCAAGTCTGCATCACTGAAGTTACTGTGTGGAATTACAGTGCAGACTTCAAATAAATCTGAGCTCATATAGTATCGACAATCAAACATTAACATAAGTTAATGCTGACTGATGGATCAACTAAATTTTTTACATTTGTAGACAGTGTCAAGCAATCATGTAAACCAGCAGCTGACTGAAACTGTGGGAGTAATCATGCACTAATCTAAAGCCTAGCTCCATGCTGTGTAGAATGAAAACAAACAGCTGTGATTTGATGTGATTTGTAGTAAATGGAATCATTTAACGTGCCCTCCTGTCTACGTTCAGTTGTCTGCAATCAGCTCCCCTCCCCAGTTACCCAACATAACAAACACTGTGATGGGGCAAAGTCCATAAAGATTGCTTCAGGGACTTGCATTGAGTGCATTGTTCTGGTTCCAGGTGGACGCAGTGAGACTGATTGCAGAAGGGAAGGCCCAGAAGATCGTCCAGCCACAGGAGGGAGCCACATACGAGTGCATTCAGAAGAAAGACAATGCTAAGGTAACATACAACGGAAAGAGCAGAGGACAGAGCTGATGAATACTGACTTTAAAGTGAAAGCAGGTCAGCCACTGTGAGGGTTTAAGACTTTTAGTACTTTATGGCTATCTTCAGACGGCTTGTACCGCTCTGCTGTAAATGATTTAAAAAAGGTAAATGGGATAAGAAGAGATCTAAAACAGTAAACACAGTGTTTTGCTTCTGTTAGATAGTATAGAACAAAAAGCTGACTGGAGATAGAGAGTCCATGGCCAGATTCGAATCAGGGATGTTCAGGGCACCATCTTAGACCCCCAGGCCGCGAGATGTGAGTGGAACTGCAAAGTTTAGTTGATTAATGGATTTGTCAATGTACAAATATTTTGATATTAAAATCAGAATTTTACTAACCGTTCAAGCACAAATGCCAAATATTTGTTGGTTCCAGTTTTGTGAATGTGAAGATTTGATGCTTTTTATGTCATTCATGAAAAAAAATCTGAATGTTTTGGGCACTAACTTGATCTGTGCCTCTGAATTAAGACAAAATGAATGATCCAGAAGATAATCTGCAGATTATTCAATAATGAAAAGAATGGTTAGTGGTAGCTCCAGATGTAAATTGTAAAAGCGTCTCTGAATCTGCAAAACCATACTCAGGTCAGGAGCTCCAGGGCAGAGGGACCTCAGAGGGAAGTCTTGATACAAGGAGTCAAATATTTGATAATACTTTCACTGAAAGGCACAAATCAGAATTTTTAATTCATCACGCTTCACTCGAGTGCTTTTTACTGTGGTGTGACCCAGCTGACAGAGAGGAGGGGATGTCTCATGTCATTACCCTGCAAAGAAATCATCAGAAATGTTGTCATTGTATCTGACAATGTGATCAGAACAGATTTCTCTGTCTGTTGGCAGATTGACTGGAACCAGACTGCCGAGGCTCTCCACAACTGGATCCGAGGAAATGACAAAGTGCCCGGTGCCTGGGCGGAGGTGGATGGACAGGTAACAGAGAGCAGCATGTTATACATCTACATCAGTCCACTTTTTACACTGTGTACCACCACCACCGAAAATAGCAAGCTCTTCAAGTTACACCAGTATGGCAGACAGAAATACAGCAGTGTAGGCTATGGACAGTTCACTCAGAAGGTTATTATTATTATTAATTTATGACAATTATTGTTGACTGGTTTTGAATCCTGAATGGAACTAGTTCAAGAACCAGACCAGGAAAGGGGTACTGATCAACTCATTCATTTACCTATTTACCTGTCTTGTTACATTTTAGCTTTAAAGTAATCATAGCAGCATCAATGTGACCGTGTTTTAGTCACTCTCAATCAAATCTGACTCTCAAATCACATCCACACAGTCCTGGTGAAGTGAATAAAATGCACTTTTGTGTCTCTCTTCCTGTAGAAAGTGACTTTCTACGGCTCTAGTTTGGTGGATAACGGCCCGGCAGCTAAAGGGCAGCCCCTGGAGATCCTCGGAGCCAGCCAACCAGGCATCGTCACCAAGGCTGGCCTGGTGCTGTTTGGCAACGACGGCAAGGCAGTAAGTCAACTTAAGAAGCCAAATTCTAAAATGTTTCCTGTGACTGTATTGAGTTCATTGCTGTGTAGATAGCTGCTCCAGAGTCCGTTTTACATCACCTCCATTAGCTGTTCTGCCTCGAAGTGAAAGCTTCTCTGTGCAGCTGATTATTCTGATGTTATGTTATTCATATTTTAGAATTATTATAGAGTAGATTTTTATCCAGGCTTCTTATCAGTTGAAGTGACAACTATGATTCCAAAGGCCTGTTATCCTGAGTCAGTTATATCACTGCTGTCACATTTACATCGATGGCTTCATCTGTCTGTGACGACATTTCAATGTCATTTTTTTGTTAAGGTCCCTGCTGTTTCATTCAGACATGACAGAACATTTACAAGCACGAGTGACGGGGAACAGAGAACGAAAGTTATGAATGAAAACTTAATCTGGACTTAATCTGCTCTCTTATTGTTTAAATGTAAGTCTGAAGCTAAACGTTTGGGTTACTCCTGCATTGTTCCATCAGAGAAGGAGAGAGGACCGTGTTGTATTTTCATCATACATTTTCACACCTGAATGTGTTCAAGCTTTATATTTCCACGTTCACATAGCTGGTTTACAAACAGGTTCATGATGTGACTGAACTTTAGCAAAGGAACAAAACACATATGACATGTAAACAGGTTGACAGTGCAACATAGATAGTTGATAGACAGTACCGCAGTTGTTTACTGTATGTTATTATGGTGCACAATTTTTAAAAGGAATCATAATGCAGAGTGGAATTCTGTTGGCTCATATTAATGTTCACCACAGATCATAAGTAACCACAGAGAGATGAGTCA
>CM024790.1:1200624-1361059 GCA_014281875.1 Nibea albiflora
CTAACACCAATACATGTAATGGTACTCTGAACACAAACTGATGGAACAAGAAGACACTTGCTGCCCTCTGTAGGCGTATAGTTAAAACTGCTGAAGTGAATCAAACAGCTTAATTAACAAATGTTTATGGTGCCGAAACAAAAGAAACAGTAGATTAGGCCTGGGACATAACACATTACTGTTGCAATCATATTGTCCCACAAATTAGTGCTGATAAACGATATTGTCAACATGATAATATATTCATGTTCATATCATATCCCTCTAGTGTCAGTTTGTCACTCAGTTGTAAAGTTCTAGAATTGCCATTTGTAACAGTGATTTTCCCCGCAGGGTGTTCGCACACTCAAAAAAAAGATATATTGGATTTACTTAAAATGTTGTTCAAGTGGTTCCACATAACTTTTGTTAAGTAGATGTTAATAAACCATTTCATACAGTTACTCAATATATTGAAGTATTTGTACAACAGTTGACTTAAGTGACTTTAACTTAATTGGGTTACTTATTTTATGTATGAACCAAATTAAACTTACGTGATTGGTTAAGTTCAGTGAATGAACTGGATATTCATTAAAGCAACACAGGTTATTGAGTCAGAGTAACTGATGTGGTTTATTAGTCTTAATTGTAGTTTTAGTTTGTCCAATTAAAATGTCAAAAAATGAATAAAAATAGAAGAAAGCTGTTACAGAGGGGGATCACAACTATTCTCAAAACAGAACTTTTATTAACCACTCAAAAGCCTGTTATACAAAAACACAGCATAAAAATCCTTGTACTTGCACATGTATGAACATAACACCAATTAGTTTAATGTACTGTCATTAGCTGAGATTTAAGAGCGGCCATAACTATATTTTAACATAACATTACAAAGTGTCACGAGATTTTTTTTAAATGTTCAATAAACATATTGCCAATAAATTCCAACTCTTAACTCCAGCAATGCCAAGGGCTATGCCTCTTGGGCAGGGGGGTCACAAGCTCTTAACAGCATGACGTATCTTTTACAAGCATCTTTTACCCAGTAGGGCTGACAGTGTGTACAACAAGAGGCAGCTTATAACAACTTGAACTACTGTACACACAATTTGACAAATGATCATGTCACTGAAAAAGGAGGGGGTCCCAATGTCCCCTGGTGTCACAATTATCAGAAAATGTGTGTTCATTTGTCTTTGTATGATGTCTGGTTTAGGACTTAATTGGCGTTTTCGACCATTCGTGTGGACAAATTCAAAATGGCCACCAAAAAACCCCCATGGGACATTAGTTGACCCCGGCAGCAAGCAAAAATCTTAAGTAGACACCTTAAGGGTCCTAAAAAAACATGTTTCAAAAACGTTGTCTCTGGGACACTGGGACCCCTCCTTCCTACTAGACTAAAAAGCATCGACAAGCAGCATTTGGTCCACGGTCAGTACTAGAATTATAGCTCAAGTAGCCAAAATAACAAAACACGACAGCACACTGAATAGCCTCCAGGTCACAACACAATGGCTTCATGCATTCATTCAAGCAGTTGTTTTTGAGTACCTGGATTTTGGTTGAAAGCCTGTGTGTATCAAGTTCCATCAGGATCTTTTGAATGAATTCAAACGTGTACCTGAGGTCAGTTGGATAGCTCAGGTTCAGGTCGTAGATGATACCAAACAGTAAGGCACAAGCAGTGGCGACATCTTTGAGTCCAGAGAGCACCTGCACACCTTCAACTATGATGCCCACATCTTCTGGAGGTTGACCAACATCTGCACCTGGATGTTTTATCACATAGATGCCGATGACCGTTTGATCCAAATCTCTCCGGGTTTTCATCGGGGTTCTCGCTCTAGAAAGAGACAAAAAGGGACAACAATAATTTACTAAAAACTCACCCAACGAAAGCACATAATTCACAGGAAACATTTTAATATTCACATTGGTAATTGACTCCACTAGTAAGTTAAGTCAGTTAAATGAAAAAATTAATAAAAAATAAAAACATTGATGAGAGCATATTTAGCACTGAATGTTGAAGAAATATAACTGATAACACTTACTCCGTATTCCTTCACTAGCTCTTCAGGGTCCTTCATTGAAATACAAAGCTAGTGCTTGGAGGCTGCGAGCTCTCCTTGTTTCGATGGAGTCGTACTGCAAAACAGGAAATATAGTGTATAAACAAGTCACTGACATTTAGAAGATGGAAAAAATCCAGAAAGTGATCCCTGACACAGATGTTAGTTGGCCAGCCAGTTTTCATGCAGAGGTCCCTCAGACATTCATAAATTCACAGTTAACTGCAGGTGCATTTGCCAATTAGTTAATTGTGTTAGTATAAGTATAGAAATATAATTATCCACAGCAACCGAGGTATCCATTACCATGCAAGTATTTATACACAAACCTGGTCAATAACAGCCATGATCTTTTTGATTTTGTTTCCTGCTGCTCCTCCTTTCGTACGGAGCACTGTAGCCAACTTGTCAGAGTAGTGGTCCAGTTGCGACATAAACTTTGGGATGAGCGGGATGGTGGTTATTCGCGTGAACTCTGCGCTTACCTAGGTACATGTTTCAACAAGACAAAAACCACAAATATATAATACGAAACAGTTTGAGGTACTTTATGCACAATGTATCTTTAAAGTTTTGTTAGATATAGGCAATAAGTACAATGTCAAAATATTTTTGACCAATTACCAGAAATATTAAAGTTGTGATGATACTTTCTAGACTCGCCTCATGTTCCATAAAAAGAGCCGGCCATCTACTTTTGAATTCTGCGATGAAGGGCATGTCTTGAACCACCTCATACGGCCGATGAGTAGATGGACTCTTGTTGATACAGTTGTCCCACAGTCTTTACAAGACCACATTCATATCTGTTGAGAAAACAAAGTGAGATTAGAATCAAAACATTAAAGGCAGTCCTAGACAACAGATCCTTCAATTGACTTGCCAGGCCTCCCCTCCTCTGGCAACCCACTACCCCTTCACTGTGTGGTATACTACTATGCCTGCATGGATGTTCTGTGACTATTATTGTTGTGAGGCCTGGTTCAGGTTAAACCCTTTGTAAAACATCAATGAAACACAGCAAAAGAAAGACATTTTTCACAGTTTTCATACACACTGGTGTATACAGTCATATGTTTTTTCAATTTTCAGCTCATACACGTTTGTTTTCACTCCGGTCCAAACGCTGCACCACTGGCGGTGTGTCGTGTTTCCATAGCAACTGAGCGGGGAAAATACGCACGTCATGTTTACATGAGTCCCGATTAAAAAAAAAAAAAAAAAAAATCTATCTGAGAACATTACACAGGTTGTTTGTAGCGCTGCTCTCACCTCGTTCAATAAACGAGACGCTCCAGTTAGCTCCGTTAGCGTCGTTAGCTCGGCTACAGTCGAACGTCTTACCGAGCTAACGATGCTAACGGAGCTAACTGCCAAACAGAAACACGTGGTATTGGATCGATCAGAATCGGAACTACGAGTAGAACAGTAGTACAAGTAGTACAAGCAGCAACACGATGTTTACTTACCTCTATTTCGAGGATGGCTGCGGATTTATCTAGGGTGTGTTTCTCCATGAGCAGCGAAAAGGATAATGGCGGAGGCAACATAATCTTGCGTGATTGTGCACGAGATTAAACGGGATGTACGAACTTTTATGAAGTCCTTTTGGTTTTACATAACAGAGTTGAGTAGGGGTATCTAACAAGGCCAAGTAAACCTGACGTTGCATATTTTTGCTTCCAACCACCACGACCAACTTAAGTTGATATAAAAAACTAGTGTTTTTTGAGTAATTAAAATATAATACTATTGTAGCGTCCGACCAGACGCGAGGAATAATGAGGCGTTGTTCAACCAACCGTGTCTTTATTAATGAACGAGTTGGTTACTGTTGGCCGTAACCATGCCAAAAGAACAAACAAACAATCACGCTCCCACTCAACTCCTTCCGTCGTGCCGTCCTGCATCCACACACCCCTCTCGGACCGGCGCTCACTCTCTCACCTGCTCCCCCCCGCCCCCTCGCTCTCACATCCACTCAGACACGCATTCACAGACCATAGGAAATCACAGAACACAAACAACACTGTAACATTACTGCAGGGTCGCTACACTATGTATTATAGCCAACAACAGTGACATTTCCTCTTTTTTTTTGAGTGTACTGTCTGTCAAACGTCTGCGGTGTTTCTCTAAATGCTGGCCTTTCAGCTGTGTTAAAGGGCAGCACTTCTTTGCGATGGAGAGAACTACACTTTCTGTGAGCGCACACAACACGCCTTCTCATTCAACAACAAAAAAACTTTGTTTTTACTACTCTACATCGTAGATTAATACTGTCAAGAACAAAACCAGAAGGAACCATAAAGGAACACATGGAATTATGTAGTAAACTGTTGTAAAGAGACATTGTTGTTTCACATCTTTTTGCTCTGCAGAGCCAAATCAAATGTGGGACATATCTCTACTTTCATGCAATTAGGTACAACAGTCTTTATAATGAACAGTGAAAAGCATTCTTCTACATATCAGCCTTCATTTTGTTTTCTGGCAGTCCTGTTTAGTCTGCTTTTGGAGCGAAACAGTGCAGCGTTCTCACCAGAAAATAGACAAACAACATTTTTTAATGCTTTAAAGGAGGCATTTATTTTATCTTTAACACAGAATAAGGAGCAGAAAACAACATTCTTTTTTTTTTTGTTGAGAACTTCATTTATATTCCAGAAATTTCAGATTACAGAACAGTGAACATAAAAAACATAAACAAATCACCCAGTCCAGAGTGTAAAAAAAACAGACAAGGTGTTCTCTTGGCTGACTCACCAACATCAGGTCTTATGATACTGTTGTCGGGTTTCTTGACCAGCAGCTCCCAGTAGGTATTTTGTGTTGAATTTTCAGCCAAACCATTGACATTCAGCAGAGATAGGCCATAGTCTGGATCCCCTGTGTAGGTGAAACTGCAAAGACAACAGGAGATAACTGGATGACCAGACTGACCCTGGTCATGAGAGGAAAAGAGTTTTTTTTTAAGACTGATCTCATGTGAGATGACTTCAAACCTTATTTCAACATGTTTCTACGCTGATTTAATTTTCTTTGAGCTTAAGAGATGGCAAGTGAATTAATACAGGAATTAGGTTTATCTGACATCATCTGATTCAAAACAGAAATACAAAAGGGTAAAATAGAGAGCTGATGATCTGAGGCTGCACTCAGGACTCAAAGTCCATGAAGTTGTCTCTTTGAATGGTTTGTTACTATGATCACCTGACAATCAAAGAAAAGCTCAGACTAACACCAAATACATGTAATGGTACTCTGAAACACAAACTGAGGGAACAAGAAGACACTTGCTGCCCTCTGTAGGCGTATAGTTAAAACTGCTGAAAGTGAATCAAAAGCTTAATTTAACAAAAATGTTGATGTTGCCGAAACAAAAGAAACAGTAGATTAGGCCTGGGACATAACACATTTTACTGGTCAATATATTGTCCCACAAATTATTGCTGATAAACGATATTGTCAACATGATAATATATCATGTTCATATCATATCCCTCTAATGTGTCAGTTGTCACTCAGTTGTAAAGTTCTAGAATTGCCATTTGTAACATGTATTTTCCCGCAGGGTGTTCGCACACTCAAAAAAAAGATATATTGGATTTACTTAAAAATGTTGTTTCAAGTGGTTCCACATAACTTTGTTAAGTAGATGTTAATAAACCAGTTTTCATACCAGTTACTCAATATATTGAAGTATATTGTACAACAGTGACTTAAGTGACTTTAACTTAATTGGGTTACTTTCATTTTATGTATGAAGCCTAAATTAAACTTACGTGATATGGTTAAGTTCAGTGAATGAACTGGATATTCATTAAAGCAACACAGGGTTATTGAGTCAGAGTAACTTGATGTGGTTAAATTAGTCTTAATTAGTCTTAAAGTCTTAAATTAGTCTTAAATTAGTCTTTAGTTTGTCCAATTAAAATGTCAAAATGATAAAAATAGAAGAAAGCTGTTAACAGAGGGGGGATCACAACTATTCTCAAAACAGAACTTTTATTAACCACTCAAAAGTAGCCTGTTATACAAAAACACAGCATAAAAATCCTTGTACTTGCACATGTATGAACATAACACCAATTAGTTTAATGTACTGTCATTAGCTGAGATTTAAGAGCGGCCATAACTATATTTTAACATAACATTACAAAGTGTCACGAGATTTTTTTTAAATGTTCAATAAACATATTGCCAATAAATTCCAACTCTTAACTCCAGCAATGCCAAGGGCTATGCCTCTTGGGCAGGGGGTCACAAGCTCTTAACAGCATGACGTATCTTTTACAAGCATCTTTTACCCAGTAGGGCTGACAGTGTGTACAACAAGAGGCAGCTTATAACAACTTGAACTACTGTACACACAATTTGACAAATAATCATGTCACTGAAAAAGGAGGGGGTCCCAATGTCCCCTGGTGTCACAATTATCAGAAAACGTGTGTTCATTTGTCTTTGTATGATGTCTGGTTTAGGACTTAATTGGCGTTTTCGACCATTCGTGTGGACAAATTCAAAATGGCCACCAAAAAACCCCCATGGGACATTAGTTGACCCCGGCAGCAAGCAAAAATCTTAAGTAGACACCTTAAGGGTCCTAAAAAACATGTTTCAAAAACGTTGTCTCTGGGACACTGGGACCCCTCCTTCCTACTAGACTAAAAAGCATCGACAAGCAGCATTTGGTCCACGGTCAGTACTAGAATTATAGCTCAAGTAGCCAAAATAACAAAAACACGACAGCACACTGAATAGCCTCCAGGTCACAACACAATGGCTTCATGCATTCATTCAAGCAGTTTGTTTTTGAGTACCTGGATTTTGGTTGAAAGCCTGTGTGTATCAAGTTCCATCAGGATCTTTTGAATGAATTCAAACGTGTACCTGAGGTCAGTTGGATAGCTCAGGTTCAGGTCGTAGATGATACCAAACAGTAAGGCACAAGCAGTGGCGACATCTTTGAGTCCAGAGAGCACCTGCACACCTTCAACTATGATGCCCACATCTTCTGGAGGTTGACCAACATCTGCACCTGGATGTTTTATCACATAGATGCCGATGACCGTTTGATCCAAATCTCTCCGGGTTTTCATCGGGGTTCTCGCTCTAGAAAGAGACAAAAAGGGACAACAATAATTTACTAAAAACTCACCCAACGAAAGCACATAATTCACAGGAAACATTTTAATATTCACATTGGTAATTGACTCCACTAGTAAGTTAAGTCAGTTAAATGAAAAAAATTAATAAAAAATAAAAACATTGATGAGAGCATATTTAGCACTGAATGTTGAAGAAATATAACTGATAACACTTACTCCGTATTCCTTCACTAGCTCTTCAGGGTCTTCATTGAAATACAAAGCTAGTGCTTGGAGGCTGCGAGCTCTCCTTGTTTCGATGGAGTCGTACTGCAAAACAGGAAATATAGTGTATAAACAAGTCACTGACATTTAGAAGATGGAAAAAATCCAGAAAGTGATCCCTGACACAGATGTTAGTTGGCCAGCCAGTTTTCATGCAGAGGTCCCTCAGACATTCATAAATTCACAGTTAACTGCAGGTGCATTTGCCAATTAGTTAATTGTGTTAGTATAAGTATAGAAATATAATTATCCACAGCAACCGAGGTATCCATTACCATGCAAGTATTTATACACAAACCTGGTCAATAACAGCCATGATCTTTTTGATTTTGTTTCCTGCTGCTCCTCCTTTCGTACGGAGCACTGTAGCCAACTTGTCAGAGTAGTGGTCCAGTTGCGACATAAACTTTGGGATGAGCGGGATGGTGGTTATTCGCGTGAACTCTGCGCTTACCTAGGTACATGTTTCAACAAGACAAAAACCACAAATATATAATACGAAACAGTTTGAGGTACTTTATGCACAATGTATCTTTAAAGTTTTGTTAGATATAGGCAATAAGTACAATGTCAAAATATTTTTGACCAATTACCAGAAATATTAAAGTTGTGATGATACTTTCTAGACTCGCCTCATGTTCCATAAAAAGAGCCGGCCATCTACTTTTGAATTCTGCGATGAAGGGCATGTCTTGAACCACCTCATACGGCCGATGAGTAGATGGACTCTTGTTGATACAGTTGTCCCACAGTCTTTACAAGACCACATTCATATCTGTTGAGAAAACAAAGTGAGATTAGAATCAAAACATTAAAGGCAGTCCTAGACAACAGATCCTTCAATTGACTTGCCAGGCCTCCCCTCCTCTGGCAACCCACTACCCCCTTCACTGTGTGGTATACTACTATGCCTGCATGGATGTTCTGTGACTATTATTGTTGTGAGGCCTGGTTCAGGTTAAACCCTTTGTAAAACATCAATGAAACACAGCAAAAGAAAGACATTTTTCACAGTTTTCATACACACTGGTGTATACAGTCATATGTTTTTTCAATTTTCAGCTCATACACGTTTGTTTTCACTCCGGTCCAAACGCTGCACCACTGGCGGTGTGTCGTGTTTCCATAGCAACTGAGCGGGGAAAATACGCACGTCATGTTTACATGAGTCCCGATTAAAAAAAAAAAAAAAAAAAATCTATCTGAGAACATTACACAGGTTGTTTGTAGCGCTGCTCTCACCTCGTTCAATAAACGAGACGCTCCAGTTAGCTCCGTTAGCGTCGTTAGCTCGGCTACAGTCGAACGTCTTACCGAGCTAACGATGCTAACGGAGCTAACTGCCAAACAGAAACACGTGGTATTGGATCGATCAGAATCGGAACTACGAGTAGAACAGTAGTACAAGTAGTACAAGCAGCAACAAGATGTTTACTTACCTCTATTTCGAGGATGGCTGCGGATTTATCTAGGGTGTGTTTCTCCATGAGCAGCGAAAAGGATAATGGCGGAGGCAACATAATCTTGCGTGATTGTGCACGAGATTAAACGGGATGTACGAACTTTTATGAAGTCCTTTTGGTTTTACATAACAGAGTTGAGTAGGGGTATCTAACAAGGCCAAGTAAACCTGACGTTGCATATTTTTGCTTCCAACCACCACGACCAACTTAAGTTGATATAAAAAACTAGTGTTTTTTGAGTAATTAAAATATAATACTATTGTAGCGTCCGACCAGACGCGAGGAATAATGAGGCGTTGTTCAACCAACCGTGTCTTTATTAATGAACGAGTTGGTTACTGTTGGCCGTAACCATGCCAAAAGAACAAACAAACAATCACGCTCCCACTCAACTCCTTCCGTCGTGCCGTCCTGCATCCACACACCCTCTCGGACCGGCGCTCACTCTCTCACCTGCTCCCCCCGCCCCCTCGCTCTCACATCCACTCAGACACGCATTCACAGACCATAGGAAATCACAGAACACAAACAACACTGTAACATTACTGCAGGGTCGCTACACTATGTATTATAGCCAACAACAGTGACATTTCCTCTTTTTTTTTGAGTGTACTGTCTGTCAAACGTCTGCGGTGTTTCTCTAAATGCTGGCCTTTCAGCTGTGTTAAAGGGCAGCACTTCTTTTGCGATGGAGAGAACTACACTTTCTGTGAGCGCACACAACACGCCTTCTCATTCAACAACAAAAAAACTTTGTTTTTACTACTCTACATCGTAGATTAATACTGTCAAGAACAAAACCAGAAGGAACCATAAAGGAACACATGGAATTATGTAGTAAACTGTTGTAAAGAGACATTGTTGTTTCACATCTTTTTGCTCTGCAGAGCCAAATCAAATGTGGGACATATCTCTACTTTCATGCAATTAGGTACAACAGTCTTTATAATGAACAGTGAAAAGCATTCTTCTACATATCAGCCTTCATTTTGTTTTCTGGCAGTCCTGTTTAGTCTGCTTTTGGAGCGAAACAGTGCAGCGTTCTCACCAGAAAATAGACAAACAACATTTTTTAATGCTTTAAAGGAGGCATTTATTTATCTTTAACTCTAGTTGACAGAGCCACAGAATAAGGAGCAGAAAACAACATTCTTTTTTTTTTTGTTGAGAACTTCATTTATATTCCAGAAATTTCAGATTACAGAACAGTGAACATAAAAAACATAAACAAATCAACATACCGCCACCAGTCCAGAGTGTAAAAAAACAGACAAGGTGTTCTCTTGGCTGACTCACCAACATCAGGTCTTATGATACTGTTGTCGGGTTTCTTGACCAGCAGCTCCCAGTAGGTATTTTGTGTTGAATTTTCAGCCAAACCATTGACATTCAGCAGAGATAGGCCATAGTCTGGATCCCCTGTGTAGGTGAAACTGCAAAGACAACAGGAGATAACTGGATGACCAGACTGACCCTGGTCATGAGAGGAAAAGAGTTTTTTTTTAAGACTGATCTCATGTGAGATGACTTCAAACCTTATTTCAACATGTTTCTACGCTGATTTAATTTTCTTTGAGCTTAAGAGATGGCAAGTGAATTAATACAGGAATTAGGTTTATCTGACATCATCTGATTCAAAACAGAAATACAAAAGGGTAAAATAGAGAGCTGATGATCTGAGGCTGCACTCAGGACTCAAAGTCCATGAAGTTGTCTCTTTGAATGGTTTGTTACTATGATCACCTGACAATCAAAGAAAAGCTCAGACTAACACCAAATACATGTAATGGTACTCTGAAACACAAACTGAGGGAACAAGAAGACACTTGCTGCCCTCTGTAGGCGTATAGTTAAAACTGCTGAAAGTGAATCAAAAGCTTAATTTAACAAAAATGTTGATGTTGCCGAAACAAAAGAAACAGTAGATTAGGCCTGGGACATAACACATTTTACTGGTCAATATATTGTCCCACAAATTATTGCTGATAAACGATATTGTCAACATGATAATATATCATGTTCATATCATATCCCTCTAATGTGTCAGTTGTCACTCAGTTGTAAAGTTCTAGAATTGCCATTTGTAACATGTATTTTCCCGCAGGGTGTTCGCACACTCAAAAAAAAGATATATTGGATTTACTTAAAAATGTTGTTTCAAGTGGTTCCACATAACTTTGTTAAGTAGATGTTAATAAACCAGTTTTCATACCAGTTACTCAATATATTGAAGTATATTGTACAACAGTGACTTAAGTGACTTTAACTTAATTGGGTTACTTTCATTTATGTATGAAGCCTAAATTAAACTTACGTGATATGGTTAAGTTCAGTGAATGAACTGGATATTCATTAAAGCAACACAGGGTTATTGAGTCAGAGTAACTTGATGTGGTTAAATTAGTCTTAATTGAGTTTAGTTTGTCCAATTAAAATGTCAAAATGATAAAATAGAAGAAAGCTGTTAACAGAGGGGGGATCACAACTATTCTCAAAACAGAACTTTTATTAACCACTCAAAAGTAGCCTGTTATACAAAAACACAGCATAAAAATCCTTGTACTTGCACATGTATGAACATAACACCAATTAGTTTAATGTACTGTCATTAGCTGAGATTTAAGAGCGGCCATAACTATATTTTAACATAACATTACAAAGTGTCACGAGATTTTTTTTAAATGTTCAATAAACATATTGCCAATAAATTCCAACTCTTAACTCCAGCAATGCCAAGGGCTATGCCTCTTGGGCAGGGGGTCACAAGCTCTTAACAGCATGACGTATCTTTTACAAGCATCTTTTACCCAGTAGGGCTGACAGTGTGTACAACAAGAGGCAGCTTATAACAACTTGAACTACTGTACACACAATTTGACAAATAATCATGTCACTGAAAAAGGAGGGGGTCCCAATGTCCCCTGGTGTCACAATTATCAGAAAACGTGTGTTCATTTGTCTTTGTATGATGTCTGGTTTAGGACTTAATTGGCGTTTTCGACCATTCGTGTGGACAAATTCAAAATGGCCACCAAAAAACCCCCATGGGACATTAGTTGACCCCGGCAGCAAGCAAAAATCTTAAGTAGACACCTTAAGGGTCCTAAAAAACATGTTTCAAAAACGTTGTCTCTGGGACACTGGGACCCCTCCTTCCTACTAGACTAAAAAGCATCGACAAGCAGCATTTGGTCCACGGTCAGTACTAGAATTATAGCTCAAGTAGCCAAAATAACAAAAACACGACAGCACACTGAATAGCCTCCAGGTCACAACACAATGGCTTCATGCATTCATTCAAGCAGTTTGTTTTTGAGTACCTGGATTTTGGTTGAAAGCCTGTGTGTATCAAGTTCCATCAGGATCTTTTGAATGAATTCAAACGTGTACCTGAGGTCAGTTGGATAGCTCAGGTTCAGGTCGTAGATGATACCAAACAGTAAGGCACAAGCAGTGGCGACATCTTTGAGTCCAGAGAGCACCTGCACACCTTCAACTATGATGCCCACATCTTCTGGAGGTTGACCAACATCTGCACCTGGATGTTTTATCACATAGATGCCGATGACCGTTTGATCCAAATCTCTCCGGGTTTTCATCGGGGTTCTCGCTCTAGAAAGAGACAAAAAGGGACAACAATAATTTACTAAAAACTCACCCAACGAAAGCACATAATTCACAGGAAACATTTTAATATTCACATTGGTAATTGACTCCACTAGTAAGTTAAGTCAGTTAAATGAAAAAAATTAATAAAAAATAAAAACATTGATGAGAGCATATTTAGCACTGAATGTTGAAGAAATATAACTGATAACACTTACTCCGTATTCCTTCACTAGCTCTTCAGGGTCTTCATTGAAATACAAAGCTAGTGCTTGGAGGCTGCGAGCTCTCCTTGTTTCGATGGAGTCGTACTGCAAAACAGGAAATATAGTGTATAAACAAGTCACTGACATTTAGAAGATGGAAAAAATCCAGAAAGTGATCCCTGACACAGATGTTAGTTGGCCAGCCAGTTTTCATGCAGAGGTCCCTCAGACATTCATAAATTCACAGTTAACTGCAGGTGCATTTGCCAATTAGTTAATTGTGTTAGTATAAGTATAGAAATATAATTATCCACAGCAACCGAGGTATCCATTACCATGCAAGTATTTATACACAAACCTGGTCAATAACAGCCATGATCTTTTGATTTTGTTTCCTGCTGCTCCTCCTTTCGTACGGAGCACTGTAGCCAACTTGTCAGAGTAGTGGTCCAGTTGCGACATAAACTTTGGGATGAGCGGGATGGTGGTTATTCGCGTGAACTCTGCGCTTACCTAGGTACATGTTTCAACAAGACAAAAACCACAAATATATAATACGAAACAGTTTGAGGTACTTTATGCACAATGTATCTTTAAAGTTTTGTTAGATATAGGCAATAAGTACAATGTCAAAATATTTTTGACCAATTACCAGAAATATTAAAGTTGTGATGATACTTTCTAGACTCGCCTCATGTTCCATAAAAAGAGCCGGCCATCTACTTTTGAATTCTGCGATGAAGGGCATGTCTTGAACCACCTCATACGGCCGATGAGTAGATGGACTCTTGTTGATACAGTTGTCCCACAGTCTTTACAAGACCACATTCATATCTGTTGAGAAAACAAAGTGAGATTAGAATCAAAACATTAAAGGCAGTCCTAGACAACAGATCCTTCAATTGACTTGCCAGGCCTCCCCTCCTCTGGCAACCCACTACCCCTTCACTGTGTGGTATACTACTATGCCTGCATGGATGTTCTGTGACTATTATTGTTGTGAGGCCTGGTTCAGGTTAAACCCTTTGTAAAACATCAATGAAACACAGCAAAAGAAAGACATTTTTCACAGTTTTCATACACACTGGTGTATACAGTCATATGTTTTTTCAATTTTCAGCTCATACACGTTTGTTTTCACTCCGGTCCAAACGCTGCACCACTGGCGGTGTGTCGTGTTTCCATAGCAACTGAGCGGGGAAAATACGCACGTCATGTTTACATGAGTCCCGATTAAAAAAAAAAAAAAAAAAAAATCTATCTGAGAACATTACACAGGTTGTTTGTAGCGCTGCTCTCACCTCGTTCAATAAACGAGACGCTCCAGTTAGCTCCGTTAGCGTCGTTAGCTCGGCTACAGTCGAACGTCTTACCGAGCTAACGATGCTAACGGAGCTAACTGCCAAACAGAAACACGTGGTATTGGATCGATCAGAATCGGAACTACGAGTAGAACAGTAGTACAAGTAGTACAAGCAGCAACAAGATGTTTACTTACCTCTATTTCGAGGATGGCTGCGGATTTATCTAGGGTGTGTTTCTCCATGAGCAGCGAAAAGGATAATGGCGGAGGCAACATAATCTTGCGTGATTGTGCACGAGATTAAACGGGATGTACGAACTTTTATGAAGTCCTTTGGTTTTACATAACAGAGTTGAGTAGGGGTATCTAACAAGGCCAAGTAAACCTGACGTTGCATATTTTTGCTTCCAACCACCACGACCAACTTAAGTTGATATAAAAAACTAGTGTTTTTTGAGTAATTAAAATATAATACTATTGTAGCGTCCGACCAGACGCGAGGAATAATGAGGCGTTGTTCAACCAACCGTGTCTTTATTAATGAACGAGTTGGTTACTGTTGGCCGTAACCATGCCAAAAGAACAAACAAACAATCACGCTCCCACTCAACTCCTTCCGTCGTGCCGTCCTGCATCCACACACCCTCTCGGACCGGCGCTCACTCTCTCACCTGCTCCCCCCGCCCCCTCGCTCTCACATCCACTCAGACACGCATTCACAGACCATAGGAAATCACAGAACACAAACAACACTGTAACATTACTGCAGGGTCGCTACACTATGTATTATAGCCAACAACAGTGACATTTCCTCTTTTTTTTTTGAGTGTACTGTCTGTCAAACGTCTGCGGTGTTTCTCTAAATGCTGGCCTTTCAGCTGTGTTAAAGGGCAGCACTTCTTTTGCGATGGAGAGAACTACACTTTCTGTGAGCGCACACAACACGCCTTCTCATTCAACAACAAAAAAAACTTTGTTTTTACTACTCTACATCGTAGATTAATACTGTCAAGAACAAAACCAGAAGGAACCATAAAGGAACACATGGAATTATGTAGTAAACTGTTGTAAAGAGACATTGTTGTTTCACATCTTTTTGCTCTGCAGAGCCAAATCAAATGTGGGACATATCTCTACTTTCATGCAATTAGGTACAACAGTCTTTATAATGAACAGTGAAAAGCATTCTTCTACATATCAGCCTTCATTTTGTTTTCTGGCAGTCCTGTTTAGTCTGCTTTTGGAGCGAAACAGTGCAGCGTTCTCACCAGAAAATAGACAAACAACATTTTTTAATGCTTTAAAGGAGGCATTATTTTATCTTAACTCTATTTGACAGAGCCACAGAATAAGGAGCAGAAAACAACATTCTTTTTTTTTTGTTGAGAACTTCATTTATATTCCAGAAATTTCAGATTACAGAACAGTGAACATAAAAAACATAAACAAATCACCCAGTCCAGAGTGTAAAAAAACAGACAAGGTGTTCTCTTGGCTGACTCACCAACATCAGGTCTTATGATACTGTTGTCGGGTTTCTTGACCAGCAGCTCCCAGTAGGTATTTTGTGTTGAATTTTCAGCCAAACCATTGACATTCAGCAGAGATAGGCCATAGTCTGGATCCCCTGTGTAGGTGAAACTGCAAAGACAACAGGAGATAACTGGATGACCAGACTGACCCTGGTCATGAGAGGAAAAGAGTTTTTTTTTAAGACTGATCTCATGTGAGATGACTTCAAACCTTATTTCAACATGTTCTACGCTGATTTAATTTTCTTTGAGCTTAAGAGATGGCAAGTGAATTAATACAGGAATTAGGTTTATCTGACATCATCTGATTCAAAACAGAAATACAAAAGGGTAAAATAGAGAGCTGATGATCTGAGGCTGCACTCAGGACTCAAAGTCCATGAAGTTGTCTCTTTGAATGGTTTGTTACTATGATCACCTGACAATCAAAGAAAAGCTCAGACTAACACCAAATACATGTAATGGTACTCTGAAACACAAACTGAGGGAACAAGAAGACACTTGCTGCCCTCTGTAGGCGTATAGTTAAAACTGCTGAAAGTGAATCAAAAGCTTAATTTAACAAAAATGTTGATGTTGCCGAAACAAAAGAAACAGTAGATTAGGCCTGGGACATAACACATTTTACTGGTCAATATATTGTCCCACAAATTATTGCTGATAAACGATATTGTCAACATGATAATATATCATGTTCATATCATATCCCTCTAATGTGTCAGTTGTCACTCAGTTGTAAAGTTCTAGAATTGCCATTTGTAACATGTATTTTCCCGCAGGGTGTTCGCACACTCAAAAAAAAGATATATTGGATTTACTTAAAAATGTTGTTTCAAGTGGTTCCACATAACTTTGTTAAGTAGATGTTAATAAACCAGTTTTCATACCAGTTACTCAATATATTGAAGTATATTGTACAACAGTGACTTAAGTGACTTTAACTTAATTGGGTTACTTTCATTTTATGTATGAAGCCTAAATTAAACTTACGTGATATGGTTAAGTTCAGTGAATGAACTGGATATTCATTAAAGCAACACAGGGTTATTGAGTCAGAGTAACTTGATGTGGTTAAATTAGTCTTAATTGAGTTTAGTTTGTCCAATTAAAATGTCAAAATGATAAAAAATAGAAGAAAGCTGTTAACAGAGGGGGGATCACAACTTTTCTCAAAACAGAACTTTTATTAACCACTCAAAAGTAGCCTGTTATACAAAAACACAGCATAAAAATCCTTGTACTTGCACATGTATGAACATAACACCAATTAGTTTAATGTACTGTCATTAGCTGAGATTTAAGAGCGGCCATAACTATATTTTAACATAACATTACAAAGTGTCACGAGATTTTTTTTAAATGTTCAATAAACATATTGCCAATAAATTCCAACTCTTAACTCCAGCAATGCCAAGGGCTATGCCTCTTGGGCAGGGGGTCACAAGCTCTTAACAGCATGACGTATCTTTTACAAGCATCTTTTACCCAGTAGGGCTGACAGTGTGTACAACAAGAGGCAGCTTATAACAACTTGAACTACTGTACACACAATTTGACAAATAATCATGTCACTGAAAAAGGAGGGGGTCCCAATGTCCCCTGGTGTCACAATTATCAGAAAACGTGTGTTCATTTGTCTTTGTATGATGTCTGGTTTAGGACTTAATTGGCGTTTTCGACCATTCGTGTGGACAAATTCAAAATGGCCACCAAAAAACCCCCATGGGACATTAGTTGACCCCGGCAGCAAGCAAAAATCTTAAGTAGACACCCTTAAGGGTCCTAAAAAACATGTTTCAAAAACGTTGTCTCTGGGACACTGGGACCCCTCCTTCCTACTAGACTAAAAAGCATCGACAAGCAGCATTTGGTCCACGGTCAGTACTAGAATTATAGCTCAAGTAGCCAAAATAACAAAACACGACAGCACACTGAATAGCCTCCAGGTCACAACACAATGGCTTCATGCATTCATTCAAGCAGTTTGTTTTGAGTACCTGGATTTTGGTTGAAAGCCTGTGTGTATCAAGTTCCATCAGGATCTTTTGAATGAATTCAAACGTGTACCTGAGGTCAGTTGGATAGCTCAGGTTCAGGTCGTAGATGATACCAAACAGTAAGGCACAAGCAGTGGCGACATCTTTGAGTCCAGAGAGCACCTGCACACCTTCAACTATGATGCCCACATCTTCTGGAGGTTGACCAACATCTGCACCTGGATGTTTTATCACATAGATGCCGATGACCGTTTGATCCAAATCTCTCCGGGTTTTCATCAGGGTTCTCGCTCTAGAAAGAGACAAAAAGGGACAACAATAATTTACTAAAAACTCACCCAACGAAAGCACATAATTCACAGGAAACATTTTAATATTCACATTGGTAATTGACTCCACTAGTAAGTTAAGTCAGTTAAATGAAAAAAATTAATAAAAAAATAAAAACATTGATGAGAGCATATTTAGCACTGAATGTTGAAGAAATATAACTGATAACACTTACTCCGTATTCCTTCACTAGCTCTTCAGGGTCTTCATTGAAATACAAAGCTAGTGCTTGGAGGCTGCGAGCTCTCCTTGTTTCGATGGAGTCGTACTGCAAAACAGGAAATATAGTGTATAAACAAGTCACTGACATTTAGAAGATGGAAAAAATCCAGAAAGTGATCCCTGACACAGATGTTAGTTGGCCAGCCAGTTTTCATGCAGAGGTCCCTCAGACATTCATAAATTCACAGTTAACTGCAGGTGCATTTGCCAATTAGTTAATTGTGTTAGTATAAGTATAGAAATATAATTATCCACAGCAACCGAGGTATCCATTACCATGCAAGTATTTATACACAAACCTGGTCAATAACAGCCATGATCTTTTTGATTTTGTTTCCTGCTGCTCCTCCTTTCGTACGGAGCACTGTAGCCAACTTGTCAGAGTAGTGGTCCAGTTGCGACATAAACTTTGGGATGAGCGGGATGGTGGTTATTCGCGTGAACTCTGCGCTTACCTAGGTACATGTTTCAACAAGACAAAAACCACAAATATATAATACGAAACAGTTTGAGGTACTTTATGCACAATGTATCTTTAAAGTTTTGTTAGATATAGGCAATAAGTACAATGTCAAAATATTTTTGACCAATTACCAGAAATATTAAAGTTGTGATGATACTTTCAAGACTCGCCTCATGTTCCATAAAAAGAGCCGGCCATCTACTTTTGAATTCTGCGATGAAGGGCATGTCTTGAACCACCTCATACGGCCGATGAGTAGATGGACTCTTGTTGATACAGTTGTCCCACAGTCTTTACAAGACCACATTCATATCTGTTGAGAAAACAAAGTGAGATTAGAATCAAAACATTAAAGGCAGTCCTAGACAACAGATCCTTCAATTGACTTGCCAGGCCTCCCCTCCTCTGGCAACCCACTACCCCTTCACTGTGTGGTATACTACTATGCCTGCATGGATGTTCTGTGACTATTATTGTTGTGAGGCCTGGTTCAGGTTAAACCCTTTGTAAAACATCAATGAAACACAGCAAAAGAAAGACATTTTTCACAGTTTTCATACACACTGGTGTATACAGTCATATGTTTTTTCAATTTTCAGCTCATACACGTTTGTTTTCACTCCGGTCCAAACGCTGCACCACTGGCGGTGTGTCGTGTTTCCATAGCAACTGAGCGGGGAAAATACGCACGTCATGTTTACATGAGTCCCGATTTAAAAAAAAAAAAAAAAAAATCTATCTGAGAACATTACACAGGTTGTTTGTAGCGCTGCTCACCTCGTTCAATAAACGAGACGCTCCAGTTAGCTCCGTTAGCGTCGTTAGCTCGGCTACAGTCGAACGTCTTACCGAGCTAACGATGCTAACGGAGCTAACTGCCAAACTGAAACACGTGGTATTGGATCGATCAGAATCGGAACTACGAGTAGAACAGTAGTACAAGTAGTACAAGCAGCAACAAGATGTTTACTTACCTCTATTTCGAGGATGGCTGCGGATTTATCTAGGGTGTGTTTCTCCATGAGCAGCGAAAAGGATAATGGCGGAGGCAACATAATCTTGCGTGATTGTGCACGAGATTAAACGGGATGTACGAACTTTTATGAAGTCCTTTTGGTTTTACATAACAGAGTTGAGTAGGGGTATCTAACAAGGCCAAGTAAACCTGACGTTGCATATTTTTGCTTCCAACCACCACGACCAACTTAAGTTGATATAAAAAACTAGTGTTTTTTGAGTAATTAAAATATAATACTATTGTAGCGTCCGACCAGACGCGAGGAATAATGAGGCGTTGTTCAACCAACCGTGTCTTTATTAATGAACGAGTTGGTTACTGTTGGCCGTAACCACGCCAAAAGAACAAACAAACAATCACGCTCCCACTCAACTCCTTCCGTCGTGCCGTCCTGCATCCACACACCCTCTCGGACCGGCGCTCACTCTCTCACCTGCTCCCCCCGCCCCCTCGCTCTCACATCCACTCAGACACGCATTCACAGACCATAGGAAATCACAGAACACATACAACACTGTAACATTACTGCAGGGTCGCTACACTATGTATTATAGCCAACAACAGTGACATTTCCTTTTTTTTTTTTGAGTGTACTGTCTGTCAAACGTCTGCGGTGTTTCTCTAAATGCTGGCCTTTCAGCTGTATTAAAGGGCAGCACTTCTTTTGCGATGGAGAGAACTACACTTTCTGTGAGCGCACACAACACGCCTTCTCATTCAACAACAAAAAAAACTTTGTTTTTACTACTCTACATCGTAGATTAATACTGTCAAGAACAAAACCAGAAGGAACCATAAAGGAACACATGGAATTATGTAGTAAACTGTTGTAAAGAGACATTGTTGTTTCACATCTTTTTGCTCTGCAGAGCCAAATCAAATGTGGGACATATCTCTACTTTCATGCAATTAGGTACAACAGTCTTTATAATGAACAGTGAAAAGCATTCTTCTACATATCAGCCTTCATTTTGTTTTCTGGCAGTCCTGTTTAGTCTGCTTTTGGAGCGAAACAGTGCAGCGTTCTCACCAGAAAATAGACAAACAACATTTTTTAATGCTTTAAAGGAGGCATTTATTTTATCTTTAACTCCTAGTTTGACAGAGCCACAGAATAAGGAGCAGAAAAACAACATTCTTTTTTTTTTTGTTGAGAACTTCATTATATTCCAGAAATTTCAGATTACAGAACAGTGAACATAAAAAACATAAACAAATCAACCATACCCGCCCACCCAGTCCAGAGTGTAAAAAAACAGACAAGGTGTTCTCTTGGCTGACTCACCAACATCAGGTCTTATGATACTGTTGTCGGGTTTCTTGACCAGCAGCTCCCAGTAGGTATTTTGTGTTGAATTTTCAGCCAAACCATTGACATTCAGCAGAGATAGGCCATAGTCTGGATCCCCTGTGTAGGTGAAACTGCAAAGACAACAGGAGATAACTGGATGACCAGACTGACCCTGGTCATGAGAGGAAAAGAGTTTTTTTTTAAGACTGATCTCATGTGAGATGACTTCAAACCTTATTTCAACATGTTTCTACGCTGATTTAATTTTCTTTGAGCTTAAGAGATGGCAAGTGAATTAATACAGGAATTAGGTTTATCTGACATCATCTGATTCAAAACAGAAATACAAAAGGGTAAAATAGAGAGCTGATGATCTGAGGCTGCACTCAGGACTCAAAGTCCATGAAGTTGTCTCTTTGAATGGTTTGTTACTATGATCACCTGACAATCAAAGAAAAGCTCAGACTAACACCAAATACATGTAATGGTACTCTGAAACACAAACTGAGGGAACAAGAAGACACTTGCTGCCCTCTGTAGGCGTATAGTTAAAACTGCTGAAAGTGAATCAAAAGCTTAATTTAACAAAAATGTTGATGTTGCCGAAACAAAAGAAACAGTAGATTAGGCCTGGGACATAACACATTTTACTGGTCAATATATTGTCCCACAAATTATTGCTGATAAACGATATTGTCAACATGATAATATATCATGTTCATATCATATCCCTCTAATGTGTCAGTTGTCACTCAGTTGTAAAGTTCTAGAATTGCCATTTGTAACATGTATTTTCCCGCAGGGTGTTCGCACACTCAAAAAAAAGATATATTGGATTTACTTAAAAATGTTGTTTCAAGTGGTTCCACATAACTTTGTTAAGTAGATGTTAATAAACCAGTTTTCATACCAGTTACTCAATATATTGAAGTATATTGTACAACAGTGACTTAAGTGACTTTAACTTAATTGGGTTACTTTCATTTTATGTATGAAGCCTAAATTAAACTTACGTGATATGGTTAAGTTCAGTGAATGAACTGGATATTCATTAAAGCAACACAGGGTTATTGAGTCAGAGTAACTTGATGTGGTTAAATTAGTCTTAATTGAGTTTAGTTTGTCCAATTAAAATGTCAAAATGATAAAAATAGAAGAAAAGCTGTTAACAGAGGGGGGATCACAACTTTCTCAAAACAGAACTTTTATTAACCACTCAAAAGTAGCCTGTTATACAAAAACACAGCATAAAAATCCTTGTACTTGCACATGTATGAACATAACACCAATTAGTTTAATGTACTGTCATTAGCTGAGATTTAAGAGCGGCCATAACTATATTTTAACATAACATTACAAAGTGTCACGAGATTTTTTTTAAATGTTCAATAAACATATTGCCAATAAATTCCAACTCTTAACTCCAGCAATGCCAAGGGCTATGCCTCTTGGGCAGGGGGGTCACAAGCTCTTAACAGCATGACGTATCTTTTACAAGCATCTTTTACCCAGTAGGGCTGACAGTGTGTACAACAAGAGGCAGCTTATAACAACTTGAACTACTGTACACACAATTTGACAAATAATCACGTATTACAATTCTGCCGTCTGCTTACAGTTTTGTGATCAGGACCTTCTACTTCCTGATATTTCAACAGATAAGAGTCTTAGATCTAAATCAGAAAAGGTGACGCAGCCATTTGGTATTTGCAGAGGGGGTAAATCAGACATGTGCGAACCGCTCACACACCACTTCTGGTTTTAGTGCATCTGGTCAGTTTTTAGGCAATTCCTCTTGTGCTAAAGTGGAGGCCTCCGAGGGGTGCTCTCATTCTAGATCAGAGGTTTGCATGAAGGTAAATTTGATCCTACCAGGTGGTAACATAAGTGGAGTAAAGGTGGTAAGGTCTACACCGGGTCTGGGTATGATGAAAGGATATGCTTGGGTTTGTGGTAATCAATATTACACATTTTTGCCTCCCATGTATGCAAGGTACTGAGTAAAACCAAACAAGAGTATAAGGCGCAACGTTTTGTACTTAAAAACCTTTTGAAATATTACTGAGATCAAACATGGCTATATATGGTTATAAAAGATCACGCAATCATGTAATATAAATGCTCCATTACATTTCCCTCCTTTTGATTATAAAAATCATACTATAAGCAAAGAATATATAGAAAAAATTCAATTTCTCTACAACATCAAATGTGTCAATTCACGAGGATTCATTGATCATCATAATGAGAAACTGATCAACTTCATTTACAAACTGGTTTTGTCATTTTATTCTTGCAAGAGGAACAGTTCTACAAATGCACAAGACAGTCTGCAGAAAATGTTCAGGGTGGGGCAGTCCCACGTTAGAGAAGCATTTACTTCTCTAACTGTTGTAGATACTGTAGCTACAATGGAATGTGCTCATCATCATCAAACCTCACTAACAAGCTGTGCTGGACCGTGTGAACCATCCTTCGTGTAGTACTGTGAGACACATTAACAGTTGTGATGAGTGGCCCTGTGGTACCATTTACAGGACAAAACAAGCTATTTCACCTACTGCGGGGGTAAAGTTTTTTTTACCATGACAATTATTCATCGTGAACTCATGTTTTAACATAAATGCACTTATTTATATTTCAAACAGCTCCTCTAATCACTATTTATCTTTTCAACTGCAGGCTATTTCTCTTTGTAACTCTTTCTATCTGTAAACGAACAGTATTTAAAAAGCTACAGTGCAATATAACACCTTATGTACTTAACAAATATCATAAAACATTCCTCATAAACTGACATCATATCAACACAAATTTGCATCCCACCCATACAGAACATCTGCAACATCCTGTCACAGACACTGAAGTAAAGGAAGTAAAGCCGACTCAGGCCCTTCTTATAAACGGCCTCTGTATTTGTGGACCAATCCAGTATGTTGTCTAGTGAAATAATTGAAGTCTTGTTAACGTTGAACGATGAACAGTGATAGGGTTACAAAAAAGTTAGACACACAGAGACACAGACAGACACCCAAGCAGACAGAGCCCCAGTTACAGATACAGACAGACAGAACAAAGTCAGACAGACCGACCAACCGAGACACAAATAGACAGACAGACAGACCCCCAAATAGAGACAGACCCCCAGATAGAGACACAGACAGACAGCCGTAGACAGACAGAACAAAGTCAGACAGACAGACCGAGACACAGACAGACAGACCGAGACACAGACAGACAGACAGAGAGACAGACAGACAGACAGACAGACAGAGACATAGAGAAAGACTTCCAGAAGAAGATACAGACAGGCACACAGTCACCAAGACAGACAGACAGCCAGGCAGAAATCCAGACAGACAAACAAACAGAGACAAATAAACATACAGACACAGGTAGACAGACAGACAGACTCTGAAATAGAGAGATATCCATACAGAAAGACACCCAGACAGACAGAGACAGACAGCCAGGCAGACAGAGATACAGAAAGACACCTGGAAAAGACAGGCAGACTGAAAATGCCTTGTTGATGCCAGAGGTCAGAGGAGAGTGGCAAATGGAAATAAAAGATTGGAAACAAAATTGGAAATAGAAGAAGGTGCTGCTGTGGTCACTTAACCACCATGAATTCCTTACAATGATTGGAGCTTTACTGATTTTCTTCTTTTTGTCGTTGTTGTCCTTGTTTGTGTTTCTTCAGGCCTTACCATTTCACTTGAGCATGATTACCAGCAACAACCTGATGTTCAAGGGACAATTCAAGGGAGTACTGCTTTTCTTTATTTTTCGCTTTTTATTGTCATGGTAAAAATACTTATACAGTACTGCAAATGTATACAGACTCATTTACAATGACCCGAATTCTGTATGTCTTGCATCTTGAATAGAGAGTAATGGTTATGTTTTCTGCACTCTCTTAGGAGTTGATTCAGATCTGACTCCGTGGCGGTCTGGTGACGAGCCAGAAGGGCGAGGCAATATGGACGGAACACGGCGCACAGTGTGACCAGTCGTGGTATCCATTCTGGAGAACCTAGACATCATCTCACCTCACTCACTGTCTCTGATACACGTAAGAAAGAACACAGGAAACCACCCAGATAGTAGGTCATATGACAGAACATTACACACATATAGAGAGACACAGGCAGATAGACACACAGAGACACAGACAGACACCCAAGCAGACAGAGCCCCAGTTACAAATACAGACAGACAGAACAAAGTCAGACAGATCCGACCAACCGAGACACAAATAGACAGACAGACAGACCCCCAAATAGAGACAGACAGACCCCCAAGCAAACAGACAGATGTCAGGTGTCTGTCTGTGTCTCTGTCTGTCTCTATCTCTATCGGGGGATAGAGATAGAGACAGACAGAGACTGTCTCTATCTCTATCGGGGGATAGAGATAGAGACAGACAGAGACACAGACAGACACCCAATCAAACAGACCCCCAGATAGAGACACAGACAGACAGCCGTAGACAGACAGAACAAAGTCAGACAGACAGACCGAGACACAGACAGACAGACCGAGACACAGACAGACAGACCGAGACACAGACAGACAGACAGACAGACAGACAGAGACATAGAGAAAGACTTCCAGATGAAGATACAGACAGGCACACAGTCACCAAGACAGACAGACAGCCAGGCAGAAATACAGACAGACAAACAAACAGAGACAAATAAACATACAGACACAGGTAGACAGACAGACAGACTCTGAAATAGAGAGATATCCATACAGAAGACACCCAGACAGAGACAGACAGCCAGGCAGACAGAGATACAGAAAGACACCTGGAAAGACAGGCAGACTGAAATGCCTTGTTGATGCCAGAGGTCAGAGGAGAGTGGCCAGACTGGTTCAAGCTGATAGAACAGTAACTCAAATAACCACTTGTTACAACCGAGGCATGCAGAAGAGCATCTCTGAACGCGCAACACATTGAACCTTGACAGAGATTGGCTACAGCAGCAGAAGACCACACCGGGTGCCACTCCTGTCAACACACATATAGAGAGACACATCTCACCTCACTCACTGTCTCTGATACACGTAAGAAAAGAACACAGGAAACCACCCAGAGGTTCCGGTAATGGCGTCGAGCGAGATGGCTGCTTAGGCTGGAGGCTGCGGCACCGCTAGCTTACATTTTGTGTGAACATGTAGACATTCGCTGTTTACTTTATTGCTTTTTCGTGCATGAATCGCTGGCTGTAAGCTGCTCCCACTACCGATATGCCAAACTCCCGGAAAAATGAAAATGCGTCTCAGCAACAGCCAGGCACCAGATCTACCGCCAGCGCTAAAGCTAGCCCGACCGCTCCGGTTTTGCCAGCTCGCGAGGCCGCAGATGAGCCCATCTCGACTTCCACAATACACGCGCTCCTTCAGAAATTATCAGAGGACCAAACGAAAATCCTGAATGACCAAGCCATACACTTTGCGGACATCCGCAAGGACGTGTCAGAAACGAGGAGAGCGGTTGAGGCAATGGAGAGTAAGTTGGCCGACATGCTATCCAGGATAACTAGCGTGGAAGCCCGTCTGGACATGCTGGAGGAAGCGGAGAGGCAGCGCTGCGACTCGCCCCCGGCTGCGGCTTCGGAGGTTGAAAAGTTGAACGCCAAGCTAATTGAGTACGAGGATCGGGAAAGGCGAGTTAATCTACGCATTTACGGTTTCCCGGAACGTGTTGAAGATAAAGATGCCATTTCGTTTCTGAGAACTACTCTCCCTGAGATCCTTCATGCTGACTTCGAAGGGGGCCTGGATTTAGAGCGCGCTCATCGGTCATTGCTAGCAGCCAAGCCGGGTGCCCCCCCAAGGCCCTTCATCGTGCGGTTTCTGAGGTTTCAGCAGAAAGAGCGGGTGAGACGGCTTGCTAGGGAAATGGGAGATGTCCGCTGGCAGAACCAGAAAATAAGCTTCTATCAAGACTTCTCCAAGGCCACGCAGGACCGACGACACTCTTTTCTGGAGTGCAAACGTCTGCTTCATACAGCCAAGATCCCATTTGGCATCGGCTATCCTGCTGTGCTTTCGTTCACAACGCCAAGCGGGATAAAGCATCGTTTCGACGATCCTAAGAAGGCATTGCAATGCATTTAAAACCTTTGATTATCCCAGGCCGTGCGCTGTAATGCCCCCCGCCCCGGTTCTTGCACCTTGCAGTGTGGCTTCGATAAGACTATGATAGACATTTAAATGAATGCTCCAGGACGAGGACATTGGAAGGTCATGTTTAACTGTTTGGCACTGTTATTTATGCCCAGGTTATAAGGCATGTGTGACGGCGGGGTGTGTAGGCAGGGTGGGATGTCTAGACGCACCATGGTCTGTTAGAGGGATGCTATACTGGAGGGGTTTTTTCTGAAAGAAATGTTCTCACTGTTGATACTTTTCCTTTTATTGAGCAGCGGTGTCGCTGCCACCTTTGGGTGGCCGGAAATTCTTAGTTTTTGAGTTAGTTATCCAATTGTGGATTTATCAGGAGGGTTTGACGGATTTTCCCCCCCCCACCTTCCTCGCCTTTTTTTGTTTCTTGGAATGTTTTCAATGTTTTTTACTCTTTGTTGTTTCAGGGTGTATTGTTTTTTTTATGGATCCAGACTTCTCTCCTACTGCTGCAGGGACAGCTTCATCTTTTTTTACTTGTCCATCTTGTCCAGCATATGACAGCTCTAAATCTTATTTCAGTAAATGCCAGGGGGCTTAACATTCCACACAAGAGAACTACTGTATTAGAATTTTTCCGAAAGAAAAATGTAGATTTTGCCATGATTCAGGAATCGCATTTATTGCACGGAGATGTGGGTCGGCTGGCTAATAAGTTTTATCACCCTATTGCAACTTCATCTGCAGCTACAAAAAGTAAAGGGGTAATGATACTGTGTAAACGTAAGCTAAAATTTGATATGATTGACACTTGGGCGGATGACGTAGGCCGGATAGCTATTGCCAAGATACGCATGGATGGGAAAAACATTGCACTTATTTCTGCTTATGCCCCTAATGCTTTTGATCTAAGTTTTTTCAGACTGCTAACTAAATCTTTGCTTGATCTCTCAGGATTTCATTTAGTTTTGGGAGCGGATTTCAACACAGTGTGGGACAGCGGTATGGACAGAACAGGCGGCACTGAGACTAGGGACCAACATCTTGCATCTGAGGCATTACGCCAGTGGGCAACGGACACAGGCATGGGTGATATTTGGCGTATGTTAAACCCTTCTTTAAAAGACTTTTCATTTTACTCGGGGAGACACAAATCCTTTTCCAGGTTAGATTATATTTTTGCCTCAAAAGAGTCATTTCAAAATGTCCGATATGCCCATTATATTCCAGTTGCCTGGACTGACCACAAACCATTATATTGTTCGGTTACAGTTCGTCCATCTCCCTCTAAAGCCCCTAGATGGCGTTTCAATTCCTCCTTATTGCGAGATGAAGCATTCAAAGCTCAGTTTGAGACTAATCTTAGTGAGTTTTTGGAGTTCAATGTCGGCTCTGTCTCTGATCCAAGGATACTTTGGGAGGCGGTGAAGGGCTTCATAAGGAGCAATACCACTTTATATGCCTCAACGCGAAACAAGGAACGTGTAGCCAAATTGGACGCTTTAGAATTAAAATATGCAACCCTTGACTCTTCTTTGCAACATAATTTTAACGACAACGTAGCCCTACAGAAGGAACTGATCAAAAAAGAGATTAACTCTCTTCTGAAGTGCCGGTCAGAATTCCCTATGCATAAAACACGGCAAACTTACTATTTCAATTCCTCAAGACCTAGTCATTTACTAGCAATGAAACTGCGAACAGATGAGCATTTTGCCGACATTTTTTGTATTAAAGATAAGAAGGGCATTATACAAAGTGAACCAAAAAAGGTGAATGCTGCTTTTGCCTCCTTTTATCAGGAGTTATATAAGTCAGAACGTACTTTTGACAAGCATGTTTGTGATGGTTTTTTAAATGACGCCAAGTTACCCTGTCTTAGTAATGATGATTCCGCGAAGCTAGATAACCCCATTACATTGCAGGAGTGTGAGGCAGCTGTTAAGGATATGCGTAAAGGTAGATCGCCAGGGCCGGATGGTATTCCACCTGAATTTTATCTTACTTTTTGGCCCTCGCTCGGCCCGCTGCTAATGGATATGATCCAATATTCAATCAAAGTGGGTTCGTTCTTTAGGGATGTTAATTCTGCATTGATCTCACTGCTTCTTAAAAAAGGAAAGGATCCGGTCGAGTGCTCTAGCTATAGGCCTCTCTCACTTTTAAATGCAGACTTGAAGATTTATGCTAAAATTTTGTCTCGACGGCTCCAGGGCCACATGACTGATTTGGTACATAGCGATCAGACAGGGTTTATAAAATCTAGGCTTGCTACAGATAATGTCAGAAGACTATTACATGTGATAGATGGTGCTCAAAGTTTAGATTTTCCTGCTGCTGTCCTTTCACTAGATGCTATGAAGGCCTTTGACCGCCTAGAGTGGCCTTTTTTGTGGTCAGTGCTTGAGTCTATGGGGTTTGGCTTATCGTTCATTAATATGATTAAGGTGTTATATAATAACCCTACAGCTGTAGTACTTACAGGCAAAACTAGCTCTCCTCCTTTTGCAGTTTCGAGAGGATCAAGACAGGGCTGCCCGCTCAGCCCTTTGTTATTTGCCCTTTCTCTCGAACCTCTGGCACAAACCATTCGCCATTCACCCACAATCGCTCCAATTTCTATCAGAGGTACACACCATCACATTTCATTGTACGCTGATGATGTTTTACTGTATTTAAACAATCCAGTGCAATGTATTCCACATGTTTTAGCTACCTGCGAACATTACGGCAAGCTCTCTGGTTTCAGAATAAATTGGCAGAAATCAGCTTTGCTACCTTTAAATGAGACCATGCGTAATGCTCCCATCCCTGCATCTATTCCAGTCACTAAAAACTTTACTTATCTGGGGATAGATATCTCTTCTTGCATACAGACAATAATCAAAAACAATTTTTATAACACACTTAATAAAGTTAGGGCGGATCTGGACAGGTGGTCCAGCCTGCCTAATTCACTTCGGGGCAGGATATCCATAATTAAAATGAATATACTGCCAAGAGTCAATTTTGTTAGCTCGATGCTCCCCCTTCCCCCACCCCCTCAATATTGGGGCAAGTTACAGTCTACAATAACTAAATTTATTTGGCAAGGTAAACGCCCTCGCTTTAAACTCACTACTATGCAGCGAGAAAGGCAGGACGGTGGCCTGTCGCTTCCAAGCTTCAAGCTTTATGGGTGGGCCTTTACACTTAGACCCCTCTTGACCTGGTTTCAGTCTGATGCTCAAGTGTCATGGCGTGCTTTAGAGGAGCGGATGATAGCGCCATACTCTTTTACTAACATTTTGCATTCTAATGTTTCACAACTTCACTCCCGTTTAAGGTTTGGTACTATGATTTCATATTTGCTATCGACATGGAGAAAGGTGGAGAAGCTGGCTGGCTGCTCTGGCAATTGGGGCCCACACTCTCCAATATTTAACAACGATAGATTGTTGATTGGCGGTCATCCCATTCGGTTTCCTGATTGGGAAAATAGAAACATTTGTACATTAGATGACATCTTTGGAGAGGAAGGCTTACTTGCTTTTCAGACTATTTGTGTTAAGCATGGTGTGCCTCGCACTTCCTTTTTCTTTTACTTGCAACTTAGATCGACTTTAAAAGACAACGGTGTCCCTTTGCAGAGGCCTTTAACACCACACCCACTTTGTAAAATCTTTGGCTCTGTGGGAAGCACAAGTGGTTTAGTATCGAGACTTTACTGGTTCTTATTAAAGCATTCCTATAGTCCTCTGGCGCTGGACAGGATGTGGAGGAAAGATATTCCGGGTTTGGAGCCTATGTTTGATTGGGATAAGGTGTGGAGTAGCATAAGCATATCATCTAGGAACCCTGATCATCAGCAAATACATTATAATTATATACATAGGGTTTATTTAACTCCTAGGAAGCTGCATCTGATGAAGGTTATAAGCGACCCTATGTGTACTTTCTGTTCTTCCAAAGTGGTTGGCACTTATTTTCACATGTTTTGGGAGTGTGACCCAGTGGCCAGCTTTTGGAAGATGGTTGCTATGAACCTGTCTAAGGTGTTTTAAGATCAAATTGCCATGTTCACCTTCCACGCTCATTCTGAATGACCTGTCAGGGCTGGGTTTATCACTGGTCGAGAGAAGGGCCTTGCTGGCAGGTCTTACAGCCGCTAAAAAAATGGTCGCTACTCGTTGGAAACCCCCGCACTCGCTCTCTTTTCGGGCATGGGTTCTAACATACCTGGATATTGTCTATTTGGAGCTGTCGACAGCTAGGGTCCACGGAGCAAAAGATTTAGCAATTCAGGCTTGGAACTCACTTCTAACTACTCTCCGTGGGCTGCAGGTGTAATTTGTGGGATGTGAAGTTCTGGATCCAGGGATTGGGTGTTTTTTTTTTATTTTATTTTATTTTTTTTTTTTATTTATTTATTTATTTTTTTCTCTTCCCTTATATTCTGTCTTGTTTTTTCCTTAGCTGCTGGTTTGTCTGTATGGTTTGCCTTTGTTGTGGTTGTTGTCATTTAAAAGAAAATAAAAACTTGATCACAAAAAAAAAAGGAAACCACCCAGATAGTAGGTCATATGACAGAACATTACACACATATAGAGAGACACAGGCAGATAGACACACAGAGACACAGACAGACACCCAAGCAGACAGAGCCCCAGTTACAGATACAGACAGACAGAACAAAGTCAGACAGACCGACCAACCGAGACACAAATAGACAGACAGACAGACAGACCCCCAAATAGAGACAGACAGACCCCCAAGCAAACAGACAGATGTCAGGTGTCTGTCTGTGTCTCTGTCTGTCTCTATCTCTATCGGGGGATAGAGATAGAGACAAACAGAGACACAGACAGACACCCAATCAAACAGACCCCCAGATAGAGACACAGACAGACAGCCGTAGACAGACAGAACAAAGTCAGACAGACAGACCGAGACACAGACAGACAGACAGACAGAGACATAGAGAAAGAGAAAGACAGCCCTCAGCGGGCTCAGGTCCTCTACACGACATTAAGCCTGGAGATTTTGTGGTGGTAAAGAACTTCAGGAGAAAGTCTTGGAGACATCGTCGCTGGTTAGGACCGTTCCAAGTCCTCCTGGTCACTCACACTGCTGTGAAGGTTGCAGAACGTGCCACTTGGATTCACGCAACACCCTGCAGAAGAGTTCCACAACCACAGCGACAGTAGGAGAATAATCAGTGATGTCCTAGTAACCTCTCGCTGTAGACTAGGCATACAGACGTGCCAAGGCCACACATACAGTCACACACACGGCCAGAAGAAGCTGACTTCAAACCCAGAATATGGAGAGACCATGCCCATGGCATCCGTTCAGACATCCAGGCCTCTGTGGCATCAGAGGAACTGTGAGCATTCTGATACTGTTAACCCTTCTTTTCACAGGTCCCATTTTGTGGTGGGAAAAGAGAAATGCTGAAACTGAATCAGCCCACTGACACTGACTCTGACACACGAGACAACCTCCCTTCTCTCAACATGACTAAAAGACTTTCAGCAAGATTGGTGGTATACACCCCAAGACTTCCAACTTCCTCCAGAGTGGAACACAAACAGATGGTTTCATTGGCTCATGTATAATGTCAGAGAAGTAGCTCCAAATTCTTCTTGCGTGGTTTGTTTTCCCCCTGCATTAAACCAAGATTCTGTGATTCCAGTTAATGCAGAGCCGGCATCTGAGGCCTTAACCAGATGTCTCCTCACGGTTGCAGATAACCTGACCGCAGTAGGTAGGGGACTGGAGACGTCAAACCAAACAGCATGCTGACAGAGCATTATGAACATAGGCCGTGGTAAAGATCAAAGGTATTACAATTCTGCCGTCTGCTTACAGTTTTGTGATCAGGACCTTCTACTTCCTGATATTTCAACAGATAAGAGTCTTAGATCTAAATCAGAAAAGGTGACGCAGCCATTTGGTATTTGCAGAGGGGTAAATCAGACATGTGCGAACCGCTCACACACCACTTCTGGTTTTAGTGCATCTGGTCAGTTTTTAGGCAATTCCTCTTGTGCTAAAGTGGAGGCCTCCGAGGGGTGCTCTCATTCTAGATCAGAGGTTTGCATGAAGGTAAATTTGATCCTACCAGGTGGTAACATAAGTGGAGTAAACGTGGTAAGGTCTACACCGGGTCTGGGTATGATGAAAGGATATGCTTGGGTTTGTGGTAATCAATATTACACATTTTTGCTCCCATGTATGCAAGGTACTGAGTAAAACCAAACAAGAGTATAAGGCACAACGTTTGTACTTAAAAACCTTTTGAAATATTACTGAGATCAAACATGGCTATATATGGTTATAAAAGATCACGCAATCATGTAATATAAATGTTCCATTACATTTCCCTCCTTTTGATTATAAAAATCATACTATAAGCAAAGAATATATATAGAAAAATTCAATTTCTCTACAACATCAAATGTGTCAAACAACGAGGATTCAAAACACATCATCATAATGAGAAACTGATCGACTTCATTTACAAACTGGTTTTGTCATTTTATTCTTGCAAGAGGAACAGTTCTACAAATGCACAAGACAGTCTGCAGAAAATGTTCAAGGTGGGGCAGTCCCACACTGATTCTTATACACTTCTAGGGAGTATTCGTTACTTATTATGATTTACTTATCTAACTGTTGTAGATACTGTAGCTACAATGGAATGTGCTCATCATTATCAAACCTCACTAACAAGCTGTGCTGGACCGTGTGAACCAAGGTCAAGTTTATACGTCAAACAACTACTGTTACAAACAACTTTCATAAATGAGAGAAATGTTTCTAAGTGCAAGGTACTGAGTAAAACCAAACAAGAGTATAAGGCACAACGTTTTGTACTTAAAACCCTTTTGAAATATTACGGAGATCAAACATGGCTATATATGGTTATAAAAGATCACGCAATCATGTAATATAAATTTTCCATTACAACCCAGACACAGTTCACCACTTGACATGCGAGATCCTGAGGAGTTGTTCCCCCTCCGTCCATTTTAAAGGACTTGCTCTCTTACTTCCTTCACTTCACCACCCTTTGGCTGCTGAGACGTCTCTGATTTGTTGAGTATGTCATGTGTCTTATAATGTTATATGAATTCATACTTGATTGTGATGATGAAACACAGGTTGACCACCCTATATATGAGAGCAGAAGGAGTTGTTTTTCCTCTGTCCCCTTTTGAGGACCTGCTTTGTCTCCTCCATCATTGACTGGGCCACTTCTGGGGTCCTGATGGGTTTCATGTGGTGAGAGGAATGCAATATGTGTATGTTTAAAGGTTTATATGAAGACGCATACTATATGTGATAAAATGACAATTGTTAATTCATAAATGTCTCTTTATATTCTGTGCTACCATCATCTCCTGTCAAACAGGTTTTGCTGACCTGCAGAGACAGAGAGAGAGAGAGAGAGGAGAGAGAGAGAGAGAGTCATCTTGACTTTGTGAGTTTATTGGGCAACTTGTTTTGTCTCAGATTGAAACAAAAAGTTTGATTATGCTTATTTCCTGGTCGAAGATTTTCATCTTTAAGTTCAATTGACAGCTGTGCAAGTAGGCCTTAGGGCTCTTTTGCGACTTAAGTCATCCTTCATGACAGATACATTTAACATAGACAGAGACCCAGCCGTACAGACAGAGACCCAAACACACAGACAGACGGAGAAAACAGGCCGACACACAGACAGACAGAGAAACAGGCCGACACCAAGACAGACAGACAGTCGGACAGCCAGACAGATAGAGGGAGATGCTGACCGACAGAGTGGATCACAGTTAAAGCCTGTTGCTTATTTTTCATGCACTCTTGATCCTGTTGCTAAGGCTTTACCTCATTGTTTGAGAGCTGTAGCAGCAGCAAAACGAGCCGTTCTGGCCTCACGTGATTTTGTGGGCTTTTCAGAATTAACATTACTTGTTCCACATGCAGTCTCGGCTCTCTTATCAGAACAGAAGACATCTCATCTTTCAGCAGCAAGATGGCTCAGGTACCACACCACACTTCTTGACCTGCCACATGTCACAATCAAAAGATGTATTGTCTTAAATCCAGCTACTCTTTTGCCTCTCCCAACCGATGGAGAGCCACATAGCTGTGAAGCTGAAGTTCAACAGATATGTACACCACGACCTGACCTTTCAGACACACCCCTGAACAACTCTGACCTAGTTTTCTATGTGGATGGGTCTGCTTGAAGAGACCCAGGCACAGGACAATGTCAGACTGGTTGTCCTGTTGTTGATGATCATGGTGTTGTACAATCTTCTCCTCTGCCTTCTCATTACTCAGCACAGGCAGCAGAGCTGGTGGCCTTGACAGAAGCGTGCAAATTGGCAGAAGGTAAAACAGTGACCATCTACACCGACTCAAGGTATGCTTTTGGTGTCGTTCACGATTTTGGAGCCTTGTGGAAACACAGAAAATTTCTAAAATCTGATGGCAAACCAATTTTGGATCATGATAAGATATCTGCTTTGTTAGAGGCTATTTTGCTTCCAAAACAGATCTCTGTCTGTAAATGTGCAGCACATACATCATCTGAGGATGTGATTTCCAGAGGAAATGCTCGAGCAGATTCAGCTGCCAAAGTAGCGGCTCGACTTCCCATTAATGTTAAACATGAAACCACCGCCCTATTGTCACATTCTGGTGCTTCTCTTTCTGATCTCAGCAGTTTTGTTACACCAGCAGAGAAGAAGCTGTGGATTCAGAATAACTGCTATCAGGAGGAGGGTGTGTGGTATGGACCAGATGATAAACCGTGTCTGCCAAAGAAGTTGCATCCATGCTTTGCAAAACTCTCACATGGTTTGGATCATGTCTCTAAAACAGGTATGTGTGCAGTCATTCAGGCTGATTGGTACACAAAAGGTTTTTCCACCTTTGCAGCAGATTTTTGCAGAAGTTGCATGATCTGTGCCAAAAATAATGTGGGCAAAACAAAACCATTGTCACAAACTGCAGCACATCCACCTACAATTAGACCATTTCAACATCTGATGATGGATTTCATTGAACTCAGCCCAGCTGAAGGGAAGAAATATTGTCTAACTATGGTTGATATGTTTTCTAAATGGTTTGAAGTGTTTCCGTCCAAACATGCCACTGCATCAGTTGTGGCAAAAGCATTACTCACAGAGATAATTCCTAGATGGGGAATTCCAGAGAAAATTTCATCAGACAACTGCGCCCATTTCGTGAACGAAGCAATGGCACAACTCTCTGAGTGTTTAGGTTTTGACCTCAAAACTCACTGTTCTTACTATCCACAAGCAGGTGGCACCATTGAATGCCAAAATCAGACCATCAAGACAAAATTGAGCAAATGCTGTGAGGAAACAGGTTTGTCATGGCCTAAAGCACTGCCTATTGTTTTGATGTACATGAGAATGCGCAAGCGTGAGCGACTTAACCTGTCCCCTTTTGAGATTCTGTTTGCAGTCCCACCTCGAGTGGGAACAGATTCACCTGGACGACAGATGGACACCACTCTCTGCGAGGACCAACTGGTGACATATTGCATATTCTTAACCAAATCTTTTTGTGACATCAGACGACAGGTCGCCAGTGCACAGCCCTCAGCGGGCTCAGGTCCTCTACACGACATTAAGCCTGGAGATTTTGTGGTGGTAAAGAACTTCAGGAGAAAGTCTTGGAGACATCGTCGCTGGTTAGGACTGTTCCAAGTCCTCCTGGTCACTCACACTGCTGTGAAGGTTGCAGAACGTGCCACTTGGATTCACGCAACACCCTGCAGAAGAGTTCCACAACCACAGCGACAGTAGGAGAACAATCAGTGATGTGCTAGTAACCTCTCACTGTAGACTAGGCATACAGACGTGCCAAGGCCACACATACAGTCACACACACGGCCAGAAGAAGCTGACTTCAAACCCAGAATATGGAGAGACCATGCCCATGGCATCCGTTCAGACATCCAGGCCTCTGTGGCATCAGAGGAACTGTGAGCATTCTGATACTGTTAACCCTTCTTTTCACAGGTCCCATTTTGTGGTGGGAAAAGAGAAATGCTGAAACTGAATCAGCCCACTGACACTGACTCTGACACACGAGACAACCTCCCTTCTCTCAACATGACTAAAAGACTTTCAGCAAGATTGGTGGGATACACCCCAAGACTTCCAACTTCCTCCAGAGTGGAACACAAACAGATGGTTTCATTGGCTCATGTATAATGTCAGAGAAGTAGCTCCAAATTCTTCTTGCATGGTTTGTTTTCCCCCTGCATTAAACCAAGATTCTGTGATTCCAGTTAATGCAGAGCCGGCATCTGAGGCCTTAACCAGATGTCTCCTCACAGTTGCAGATAACCTGACCGCAGTAGGTAGGGGACTGGAGACGTCAAACCAAACAGCATGCCGACAGAGCATTATGAACATAGGCCGTGGTAAAGATCAAAGGTATTACAATTCTGCCGTCTGCTTACAGTTTTGTGATCAGGACCTTCTACTTCCTGATATTTCAACAGATAAGAGTCTTAGATCTAAATCAGAAAAGGTGACGCAGCCATTTGGTATTTGCAGAGGGGTAAATCAGACATGTGCGAACCGCTCACACACCACTTCTGGTTTTAGTGCATCTGGTCAGTTTTTAGGCAATTCCTCTTGTGCTAAAGTGGAGGCCTCCGAGGGGTGCTCTCATTCTAGATCAGAGGTTTGCATGAAGGTAAATTTGATCCTACCAGGTGGTAACATAAGTGGAGTAAAGGTGGTAAGGTCTACACCGGGTCTGGGTATGATGAAAGGATATGCTTGGGTTTGTGGTAATCAATATTACACATTTTGCCTCCCATGTATGCAAGGTACTGAGTAAAACCAAACAAGAGTATAAGGCACAACGTTTTGTACTTAAAAACCTTTTGAAATATTACTGAGATCAAACATGGCTATATATGGTTATAAAAGATCACACAATCATGTAATATAAATGCTCCATTACATTTCCCTCCTTTTGATTATAAAAATCATACTATAAGCAAAGAATATATATAGAAAAATTCAATTTCTCTACAACATCAAATGTGTCAATTCACGAGGATTCATTGATCATCATAATGAGAAACTGATCAACTTCATTTACAAACTGGTTTTGTCATTTTATTCTTGCAAGAGGAACAGTTCTACAAATGCACAAGACAGTCTGCAGAAAATGTTCAGGGTGGGGCAGCCCCACGTTAGAGAAGCATTTACTTCTCTAACTGTTGTAGATACTGTAGCTACAATGGAATGTGCTCATCATTATCAAACCTCACTAACAAGCTGTGCTGGACCGTGTGAACCATCCTTCGTGTAGTACTGTGAGACACATTAACAGTTGTGATGAGTGGCCCTGTGGCACCATCTACAGGACAAAACAAGCTATTTCACCTACTGCGGGGGTAAAGTTTTTTTTACCATGACAATTATTCATCGTGAACTCATGTTTTAACATAAATGCATTTATTTATATTTCAAACAGCTCCTCTAATCACTATTTATCTTTTCAACTGCAGCCTATTTCTCTTTGTAACTCTTTCTATCTGTAAACGAACAGTATTTAAAAAGCTACAGTGCAATATAACACCTTATGTACTTAACAAATATCATAAAACATTCCTCATAAACTGACATCATATCAACACAAATTAGCATCCCACCCATACAGAACATCTGCAACATCCTGTCACAGACACTGAAGTAAAGGAAGTAAAGCCGACTCAGGCCCTTCTTATAAACGGCCTCTGTATTTGTGGACCAGTCCAGTATGTTGTCTAGTGAAATAATTGAAGTCTTGTTAACGTTAGATGAACAGTGATAGGGTTACAAAAAAGTTAGACACACAGAGACACAGACAGACACCCAAGCAGACAGAGCCCCAGTTACAGATACAGACAGACAGAACAAAGTCAGACAGACCGACCAACCGAGACACAAATAGACAGACAGACAGACCCCCAAATAGAGACAGACAGAACCCCAAGCAAACAGACAGATGTCAGGTGTCTGTCTGTGTCTCTGTCTGTCTCTATCTCTATCGGGGGATAGAGATAGAGACAAACAGAGACACAGACAGACACCCAATCAAACAGACCCCCAGATAGAGACACAGACAGACAGCCGTAGACAGACAGAACAAAGTCAGACAGACAGACCGAGACACAGACAGACAGACAGACAGACAGACAGAGACATAGAGAAAGACTTCCAGAAGAAGATACAGACAGGCACACAGTCACCAAGACAGACAGACAGCCCTCAGCGGGCTCAGGTCCTCTACACGACATTAAGCCTGGAGATTTTGTGGTGGTAAAGAACTTCAGGAGAAAGTCTTGGAGACATCGTCGCTGGTTAGGACCGTTCCAAGTCCTCCTGGTCACTCACACTGCTGTGAAGGTTGCAGAACGTGCCACTTGGATTCACGCAACACCCTGCAGAAGAGTTCCACAACCACAGCGACAGTAGGAGAATAATCAGTGATGTCCTAGTAACCTCTCGCTGTAGACTAGGCATACAGACGTGCCAAGGCCACACATACAGTCACACACACGGCCAGAAGAAGCTGACTTCAAACCCAGAATATGGAGAGACCATGCCCATGGCATCCGTTCAGACATCCAGGCCTCTGTGGCATCAGAGGAACTGTGAGCATTCTGATACTGTTAACCCTTCTTTTCACAGGTCCCATTTTGTGGTGGGAAAAGAGAAATGCTGAAACTGAATCAGCCCACTGACACTGACTCTGACACACGAGACAACCTCCCTTCTCTCAACATGACTAAAAGACTTTCAGCAAGATTGGTGGTATACACCCCAAGACTTCCAACTTCCTCCAGAGTGGAACACAAACAGATGGTTTCATTGGCTCATGTATAATGTCAGAGAAGTAGCTCCAAATTCTTCTTGCGTGGTTTGTTTTCCCCCTGCATTAAACCAAGATTCTGTGATTCCAGTTAATGCAGAGCCGGCATCTGAGGCCTTAACCAGATGTCTCCTCACGGTTGCAGATAACCTGACCGCAGTAGGTAGGGGACTGGAGACGTCAAACCAAACAGCATGCTGACAGAGCATTATGAACATAGGCCGTGGTAAAGATCAAAGGTATTACAATTCTGCCGTCTGCTTACAGTTTTGTGATCAGGACCTTCTACTTCCTGATATTTCAACAGATAAGAGTCTTAGATCTAAATCAGAAAAGGTGACGCAGCCATTTGGTATTTGCAGAGGGGTAAATCAGACATGTGCGAACCGCTCACACACCACTTCTGGTTTTAGTGCATCTGGTCAGTTTTTAGGCAATTCCTCTTGTGCTAAAGTGGAGGCCTCCGAGGGGTGCTCTCATTCTAGATCAGAGGTTTGCATGAAGGTAAATTTGATCCTACCAGGTGGTAACATAAGTGGAGTAAACGTGGTAAGGTCTACACCGGGTCTGGGTATGATGAAAGGATATGCTTGGGTTTGTGGTAATCAATATTACACATTTTTGCTCCCATGTATGCAAGGTACTGAGTAAAACCAAACAAGAGTATAAGGCACAACGTTTTGTACTTAAAAACCTTTTGAAATATTACTGAGATCAAACATGGCTATATATGGTTATAAAAGATCACGCAATCATGTAATATAAATGTTCCATTACATTTCCCTCCTTTTGATTATAAAAATCATACTATAAGCAAAGAATATATATAGAAAAATTCAATTTCTCTACAACATCAAATGTGTCAAACAACGAGGATTCAAAACACATCATCATAATGAGAAACTGATCGACTTCATTTACAAACTGGTTTTGTCATTTTATTCTTGCAAGAGGAACAGTTCTACAAATGCACAAGACAGTCTGCAGAAAATGTTCAAGGTGGGGCAGTCCCACACTGATTCTTATACACTTCTAGGGAGTATTCGTTACTTATTATGATTTACTTATCTAACTGTTGTAGATACTGTAGCTACAATGGAATGTGCTCATCATTATCAAACCTCACTAACAAGCTGTGCTGGACCGTGTGAACCAAGGTCAAGTTTATACGTCAAACAACTACTGTTACAAACAACTTTCATAAATGAGAGAAATGTTTCTAAGTGCAAGGTACTGAGTAAAACCAAACAAGAGTATAAGGCACAACGTTTTGTACTTAAAACCCTTTTGAAATATTACGGAGATCAAACATGGCTATATATGGTTATAAAAGATCACGCAATCATGTAATATAAATTTTCCATTACAACCCAGACACAGTTCACCACTTGACATGCGAGATCCTGAGGAGTTGTTCCCCCTCCGTCCATTTTAAAGGACTTGCTCTCTTACTTCCTTCACTTCACCACCCTTTGGCTGCTGAGACGTCTCTGATTTGTTGAGTATGTCATGTGTCTTATAATGTTATATGAATTCATACTTGATTTGTGATGAAACACAGGTTGACCACCCTATATATGAGAGCAGAAGGAGTTGTTTTTCCTCTGTCCCCTTTTGAGGACCTGCTTTGTCTCCTCCATCATTGACTGGGCCACTTCTGGGGTCCTGATGGGTTTCATGTGGTGAGAGGAATGCAATATGTGTATGTTTAAAGGTTTATATGAAGACGCATACTATATGTGATAAAATGACAATTGTTAATTCATAAATGTCTCTTTATATTCTGTGCTACCATCATCTCCTGTCAAACAGGTTTTGCTGACCTGCAGAGACAGAGAGAGAGAGAGAGAGAGAGAGAGAGAGAGAGTCATCTTGACTTTGTGAGTTTATTGGGCAACTTGTTTTGTCTCAGATTGAAACAAAAAGTTTGATTATGCTTATTTCCTGGTCGAAGATTTTCATCTTTAAGTTCAATTGACAGCTGTGCAAGTAGGCCTTAGGGCTCTTTTGCGACTTAAGTCATCCTTCATGACAGATACATTTAACATAGACAGAGACCCAGCCGTACAGACAGAGACCCAAACACACAGACAGACGGAGAAACAGGCCGACACACAGACAGACAGAGAAACAGGCCGACACCAAGACAGACAGACAGTCGGACAGCCAGACAGATAGAGGGAGATGCTGACCGACAGAGTGGATCACAGTTAAAGCCTGTTGCTTATTTTTCATGCACTCTTGATCCTGTTGCTAAGGCTTTACCTCATTGTTTGAGAGCTGTAGCAGCAGCAAAACGAGCCGTTCTGGCCTCACGTGATTTTGTGGGCTTTTCAGAATTAACATTACTTGTTCCACATGCAGTCTCGGCTCTCTTATCAGAACAGAAGACATCTCATCTTTCAGCAGCAAGATGGCTCAGGTACCACACCACACTTCTTGACCTGCCACATGTCACAATCAAAAGATGTATTGTCTTAAATCCAGCTACTCTTTTGCCTCTCCCAACCGATGGAGAGCCACATAGCTGTGAAGCTGAAGTTCAACAGATATGTACACCACGACCTGACCTTTCAGACACACCCCTGAACAACTCTGACCTAGTTTTCTATGTGGATGGGTCTGCTTGAAGAGACCCAGGCACAGGACAATGTCAGACTGGTTGTCCTGTTGTTGATGATCATGGTGTTGTACAATCTTCTCCTCTGCCTTCTCATTACTCAGCACAGGCAGCAGAGCTGGTGGCCTTGACAGAAGCGTGCAAATTGGCAGAAGGTAAAACAGTGACCATCTACACCGACTCAAGGTATGCTTTTGGTGTCGTTCACGATTTTGGAGCCTTGTGGAAACACAGAAAATTTCTAAAATCTGATGGCAAACCAATTTTGGATCATGATAAGATATCTGCTTTGTTAGAGGCTATTTTGCTTCCAAAACAGATCTCTGTCTGTAAATGTGCAGCACATACATCATCTGAGGATGTGATTTCCAGAGGAAATGCTCGAGCAGATTCAGCTGCCAAAGTAGCGGCTCGACTTCCCATTAATGTTAAACATGAAACCACCGCCCTATTGTCACATTCTGGTGCTTCTCTTTCTGATCTCAGCAGTTTTGTTACACCAGCAGAGAAGAAGCTGTGGATTCAGAATAACTGCTATCAGGAGGAGGGTGTGTGGTATGGACCAGATGATAAACCGTGTCTGCCAAAGAAGTTGCATCCATGCTTTGCAAAACTCTCACATGGTTTGGATCATGTCTCTAAAACAGGTATGTGTGCAGTCATTCAGGCTGATTGGTACACAAAAGGTTTTTCCACCTTTGCAGCAGATTTTTGCAGAAGTTGCATGATCTGTGCCAAAAATAATGTGGGCAAAACAAAACCATTGTCACAAACTGCAGCACATCCACCTACAATTAGACCATTTCAACATCTGATGATGGATTTCATTGAACTCAGCCCAGCTGAAGGGAAGAAATATTGTCTAACTATGGTTGATATGTTTTCTAAATGGTTTGAAGTGTTTCCGTCCAAACATGCCACTGCATCAGTTGTGGCAAAAGCATTACTCACAGAGATAATTCCTAGATGGGGAATTCCAGAGAAAATTTCATCAGACAACTGCGCCCATTTCGTGAACGAAGCAATGGCACAACTCTCTGAGTGTTTAGGTTTTGACCTCAAAACTCACTGTTCTTACTATCCACAAGCAGGTGGCACCATTGAATGCCAAAATCAGACCATCAAGACAAAATTGAGCAAATGCTGTGAGGAAACAGGTTTGTCATGGCCTAAAGCACTGCCTATTGTTTTGATGTACATGAGAATGCGCAAGCGTGAGCGACTTAACCTGTCCCCTTTTGAGATTCTGTTTGCAGTCCCACCTCGAGTGGGAACAGATTCACCTGGACGACAGATGGACACCACTCTCTGCGAGGACCAACTGGTGACATATTGCATATTCTTAACCAAATCTTTTTGTGACATCAGACGACAGGTCGCCAGTGCACAGCCCTCAGCGGGCTCAGGTCCTCTACACGACATTAAGCCTGGAGATTTTGTGGTGGTAAAGAACTTCAGGAGAAAGTCTTGGAGACATCGTCGCTGGTTAGGACTGTTCCAAGTCCTCCTGGTCACTCACACTGCTGTGAAGGTTGTAGAACGTGCCACTTGGATTCACGCAACACCCTGCAGAAGAGTTCCACAACCACAGCGACAGTAGGAGAACAATCAGTGATGTGCTAGTAACCTCTCACTGTAGACTAGGCATACAGACGTGCCAAGGCCACACATACAGTCACACACACGGCCAGAAGAAGCTGACTTCAAACCCAGAATATGGAGAGACCATGCCCATGGCATCCGTTCAGACATCCAGGCCTCTGTGGCATCAGAGGAACTGTGAGCATTCTGATACTGTTAACCCTTCTTTTCACAGGTCCCATTTTGTGGTGGGAAAAGAGAAATGCTGAAACTGAATCAGCCCACTGACACTGACTCTGACACACGAGACAACCTCCCTTCTCTCAACATGACTAAAAGACTTTCAGCAAGATTGGTGGGATACACCCCAAGACTTCCAACTTCCTCCAGAGTGGAACACAAACAGATGGTTTCATTGGCTCATGTATAATGTCAGAGAAGTAGCTCCAAATTCTTCTTGCATGGTTTGTTTTCCCCCTGCATTAAACCAAGATTCTGTGATTCCAGTTAATGCAGAGCCGGCATCTGAGGCCTTAACCAGATGTCTCCTCACAGTTGCAGATAACCTGACCGCAGTAGGTAGGGGACTGGAGACGTCAAACCAAACAGCATGCCGACAGAGCATTATGAACATAGGCCGTGGTAAAGATCAAAGGTATTACAATTCTGCCGTCTGCTTACAGTTTTGTGATCAGGACCTTCTACTTCCTGATATTTCAACAGATAAGAGTCTTAGATCTAAATCAGAAAAGGTGACGCAGCCATTTGGTATTTGCAGAGGGGTAAATCAGACATGTGCGAACCGCTCACACACCACTTCTGGTTTTAGTGCATCTGGTCAGTTTTTAGGCAATTCCTCTTGTGCTAAAGTGGAGGCCTCCGAGGGGTGCTCTCATTCTAGATCAGAGGTTTGCATGAAGGTAAATTTGATCCTACCAGGTGGTAACATAAGTGGAGTAAAGGTGGTAAGGTCTACACCGGGTCTGGGTATGATGAAAGGATATGCTTGGGTTTGTGGTAATCAATATTACACATTTTTGCCTCCCATGTATGCAAGGTACTGAGTAAAACCAAACAAGAGTATAAGGCACAACGTTTTGTACTTAAAAACCTTTTGAAATATTACTGAGATCAAACATGGCTATATATGGTTATAAAAGATCACACAATCATGTAATATAAATGCTCCATTACATTTCCCTCCTTTTGATTATAAAAATCATACTATAAGCAAAGAATATATATAGAAAAATTCAATTTCTCTACAACATCAAATGTGTCAATTCACGAGGATTCATTGATCATCATAATGAGAAACTGATCAACTTCATTTACAAACTGGTTTTGTCATTTTATTCTTGCAAGAGGAACAGTTCTACAAATGCACAAGACAGTCTGCAGAAAATGTTCAGGGTGGGGCAGCCCCACGTTAGAGAAGCATTTACTTCTCTAACTGTTGTAGATACTGTAGCTACAATGGAATGTGCTCATCATTATCAAACCTCACTAACAAGCTGTGCTGGACCGTGTGAACCATCCTTCGTGTAGTACTGTGAGACACATTAACAGTTGTGATGAGTGGCCCTGTGGCACCATCTACAGGACAAAACAAGCTATTTCACCTACTGCGGGGGTAAAGTTTTTTTTACCATGACAATTATTCATCGTGAACTCATGTTTTAACATAAATGCATTTATTTATATTTCAAACAGCTCCTCTAATCACTATTTATCTTTTCAACTGCAGCCTATTTCTCTTTGTAACTCTTTCTATCTGTAAACGAACAGTATTTAAAAAGCTACAGTGCAATATAACACCTTATGTACTTAACAAATATCATAAAACATTCCTCATAAACTGACATCATATCAACACAAATTAGCATCCCACCCATACAGAACATCTGCAACATCCTGTCACAGACACTGAAGTAAAGGAAGTAAAGCCGACTCAGGCCCTTCTTATAAACGGCCTCTGTATTTGTGGACCAGTCCAGTATGTTGTCTAGTGAAATAATTGAAGTCTTGTTAACGTTAGATGAACAGTGATAGGGTTACAAAAAAGTTAGACACACAGAGACACAGACAGACACCCAAGCAGACAGAGCCCCAGTTACAGATACAGACAGACAGAACAAAGTCAGACAGACCGACCAACCGAGACACAAATAGACAGACAGACAGACCCCCAAATAGAGACAGACAGAACCCCAAGCAAACAGACAGATGTCAGGTGTCTGTCTGTGTCTCTGTCTGTCTCTATCTCTATCGGGGGATAGAGATAGAGACAAACAGAGACACAGACAGACACCCAATCAAACAGACCCCCAGATAGAGACACAGACAGACAGCCGTAGACAGACAGAACAAAGTCAGACAGACAGACCGAGACACAGACAGACAGACAGACAGACAGACAGAGACATAGAGAAAGACTTCCAGAAGAAGATACAGACAGGCACACAGTCACCAAGACAGACAGACAGCCCTCAGCGGGCTCAGGTCCTCTACACGACATTAAGCCTGGAGATTTTGTGGTGGTAAAGAACTTCAGGAGAAAGTCTTGGAGACATCGTCGCTGGTTAGGACTGTTCCAAGTCCTCCTGGTCACTCACACTGCTGTGAAGGTTGCAGAACGTGCCACTTGGATTCACGCAACACCCTGCAGAAGAGTTCCACAACCACAGCGACAGTAGGAGAACAATCAGTGATGTGCTAGTAACCTCTCACTGTAGACTAGGCATACAGACGTGCCAAGGCCACACATACAGTCACACACACGGCCAGAAGAAGCTGACTTCAAACCCAGAATATGGAGAGACCATGCCCATGGCATCCGTTCAGACATCCAGGCCTCTGTGGCATCAGAGGAACTGTGAGCATTCTGATACTGTTAACCCTTCTTTTCACAGGTCCCATTTTGTGGTGGGAAAAGAGAAATGCTGAAACTGAATCAGCCCACTGACACTGACTCTGACACACGAGACAACCTCCCTTCTCTCAACATGACTAAAAGACTTTCAGCAAGATTGGTGGGATACACCCCAAGACTTCCAACTTCCTCCAGAGTGGAACACAAACAGATGGTTTCATTGGCTCATGTATAATGTCAGAGAAGTAGCTCCAAATTCTTCTTGCATGGTTTGTTTTCCCCCTGCATTAAACCAAGATTCTGTGATTCCAGTTAATGCAGAGCCGGCATCTGAGGCCTTAACCAGATGTCTCCTCACAGTTGCAGATAACCTGACCGCAGTAGGTAGGGGACTGGAGACGTCAAACCAAACAGCATGCCGACAGAGCATTATGAACATAGGCCGTGGTAAAGATCAAAGGTATTACAATTCTGCCGTCTGCTTACAGTTTTGTGATCAGGACCTTCTACTTCCTGATATTTCAACAGATAAGAGTCTTAGATCTAAATCAGAAAAGGTGACGCAGCCATTTGGTATTTGCAGAGGGGTAAATCAGACATGTGCGAACCGCTCACACACCACTTCTGGTTTTAGTGCATCTGGTCAGTTTTTAGGCAATTCCTCTTGTGCTAAAGTGGAGGCCTCCGAGGGGTGCTCTCATTCTAGATCAGAGGTTTGCATGAAGGTAAATTTGATCCTACCAGGTGGTAACATAAGTGGAGTAAAGGTGGTAAGGTCTACACCGGGTCTGGGTATGATGAAAGGATATGCTTGGGTTTGTGGTAATCAATATTACACATTTTTGCCTCCCATGTATGCAAGGTACTGAGTAAAACCAAACAAGAGTATAAGGCACAACGTTTTGTACTTAAAAACCTTTTGAAATATTACTGAGATCAAACATGGCTATATATGGTTATAAAAGATCACACAATCATGTAATATAAATGCTCCATTACATTTCCCTCCTTTTGATTATAAAAATCATACTATAAGCAAAGAATATATATAGAAAAATTCAATTTCTCTACAACATCAAATGTGTCAATTCACGAGGATTCATTGATCATCATAATGAGAAACTGATCAACTTCATTTACAAACTGGTTTTGTCATTTTATTCTTGCAAGAGGAACAGTTCTACAAATGCACAAGACAGTCTGCAGAAAATGTTCAGGGTGGGGCAGCCCCACGTTAGAGAAGCATTTACTTCTCTAACTGTTGTAGATACTGTAGCTACAATGGAATGTGCTCATCATTATCAAACCTCACTAACAAGCTGTGCTGGACCGTGTGAACCATCCTTCGTGTAGTACTGTGAGACACATTAACAGTTGTGATGAGTGGCCCTGTGGCACCATCTACAGGACAAAACAAGCTATTTCACCTACTGCGGGGGTAAAGTTTTTTTTACCATGACAATTATTCATCGTGAACTCATGTTTTAACATAAATGCATTTATTTATATTTCAAACAGCTCCTCTAATCACTATTTATCTTTTCAACTGCAGCCTATTTCTCTTTGTAACTCTTTCTATCTGTAAACGAACAGTATTTAAAAAGCTACAGTGCAATATAACACCTTATGTACTTAACAAATATCATAAAACATTCCTCATAAACTGACATCATATCAACACAAATTAGCATCCCACCCATACAGAACATCTGCAACATCCTGTCACAGACACTGAAGTAAAGGAAGTAAAGCCGACTCAGGCCCTTCTTATAAACGGCCTCTGTATTTGTGGACCAGTCCAGTATGTTGTCTAGTGAAATAATTGAAGTCTTGTTAACGTTAGATGAACAGTGATAGGGTTACAAAAAAGTTAGACACACAGAGACACAGACAGACACCCAAGCAGACAGAGCCCCAGTTACAGATACAGACAGACAGAACAAAGTCAGACAGACCGACCAACCGAGACACAAATAGACAGACAGACAGACCCCCAAATAGAGACAGACCCCCAGATAGAGACACAGACAGACAGCCGTAGACAGACAGAACAAAGTCAGACAGACAGACCGAGACACAGACAGACAGACCGAGACACAGACAGACAGACAGACAGACAGACAGACAGACAGACAGACAGACAGACAGACAGACAGACAGACAGACAGACAGACAGAGACATAGAGAAAGACTTCCAGAAGAAGATACAGACAGGCACACAGTCACCAAGACAGACAGACAGCCAGGCAGAAATCCAGACAGACAAACAAACAGAGACAAATAAACATACAGACACAGGTAGACAGACAGACAGACTCTGAAATAGAGAGATATCCATACAGAAAGACACCCAGACAGACAGAGACAGACAGCCAGGCAGACAGAGATACAGAAAGACACCTGGAAAAGACAGGCAGACTGAAAATGCCTTGTTGATGCCAGAGGTCAGAGGAGAGTGGCAAATGGAAATAAAAGATTGGAAACAAAATTGGAAATAGAAGAAGGTGCTGCTGTGGTCACTTAACCACCATGAATTCCTTACAATGATTGGAGCTTTACTGATTTTCTTCTTTTTGTCGTTGTTGTCCTTGTTTGTGTTTCTTCAGGCCTTACCATTTCACTTGAGCATGATTACCAGCAACAACCTGATGTTCAAGGGACAATTCAAGGGAGTACTGCTTTTCTTTATTTTTTGCTTTTTATTGTCATGGTAAAAATACTTATACATTAGTACTGCAAATGTATACAGACTCATTTACAATGACCCAAATTCGGTATGTCTTGCATCTTGAATAAAGAGTAATGGTTATGTTTTCTGCACTCTCTTAGGAGTTGATTCAGATCCGACTCCGTGGCGGTCTGGTGACGAGCCAGAAGGGCGAGCAATATGGACGGAACACGGCGCACAGTGTGACCAGTCGTGGTATCCATTCTGGAGAACCTAGACATCATCTCACCTCACTCACTGTCTCTGATACACGTAAGAAAAGAACACAGGAAACCACCCAGATAGTAGGTCATATGACAGAACATTACACACATATAGAGAGACACAGGCAGATAGACACACAGAGACACAGACAGACACCCAAGCAGACAGAGCCCCAGTTACAAATACAGACAGACAGAACAAAGTCAGACAGACCGACCAACCGAGACACAAATAGACAGACAGACAGACCCCCAAATAGAGACAGACAGACCCCCAAGCAAACAGACAGATGTCAGGTGTCTGTCTGTGTCTCTGTCTGTCTCTATCTCTATCGGGGGATAGAGATAGAGACAGACAGAGACTGTCTCTATCTCTATCGGGGGATAGAGATAGAGACAGACAGAGACACAGACAGACACCCAATCAAACAGACCCCCAGATAGAGACACAGACAGACAGCCGTAGACAGACAGAACAAAGTCAGACAGACAGACCGAGACACAGACAGACAGACCGAGACACAGACAGACAGACCGAGACACAGACAGACAGACCGAGACACAGACAGACAGACAGACAGAGACATAGAGAAAGACTTCCAGATGAAGATACAGACAGGCACACAGTCACCAAGACAGACAGACAGCCAGGCAGAAATACAGACAGACAAACAAACAGAGACAAATAAACATACAGACACAGGTAGACAGACAGACAGACTCTGAAATAGAGAGATATCCATACAGAAAGACACCCAGACAGACAGAGACAGACAGCCAGGCAGACAGAGATACAGAAAGACACCTGGAAAAGACAGGCAGACTGAAAATGCCTTGTTGATGCCAGAGGTCAGAGGAGAGTGGCCAGACTGGTTCAAGCTGATAGAACAGTAACTCAAATAACCACTTGTTACAACCGAGGCATGCAGAAGAGCATCTCTGAACGCGCAACACATTGAACCTTGACAGAGATTGGCTACAGCAGCAGAAGACCACACCGGGTGCCACTCCTGTCAACACACATATAGAGAGACACATCTCACCTCACTCACTGTCTCTGATACACGTAAGAAAAGAACACAGGAAACCACCCAGATAGTAGGTCATATGACAGAACATTACACACATATAGAGAGACACAGGCAGATAGACACACAGAGACACAGACAGACACCCAAGCAGACAGAGCCCCAGTTACAGATACAGACAGACAGAACAAAGTCAGACAGACCGACCAACCGAGACACAAATAGACAGACAGACAGACCCCCAAATAGAGACAGACAGACCCCCAAGCAAACAGACAGATGTCAGGTGTCTGTCTGTGTCTCTGTCTGTCTCTATCTCTATCGGGGGATAGAGATAGAGACAAACAGAGACACAGACAGACACCCAATCAAACAGACCCCCAGATAGAGACACAGACAGACAGCCGTAGACAGACAGAACAAAGTCAGACAGACAGACCGAGACACAGACAGACAGACAGACAGACAGACAGAGACATAGAGAAAGACTTCCAGAAGAAGATACAGACAGGCACACAGTCACCAAGACAGACAGACAGCCCTCAGCGGGCTCAGGTCCTCTACACGACATTAAGCCTGGAGATTTTGTGGTGGTAAAGAACTTCAGGAGAAAGTCTTGGAGACATCGTCGCTGGTTAGGACCGTTCCAAGTCCTCCTGGTCACTCACACTGCTGTGAAGGTTGCAGAACGTGCCACTTGGATTCACGCAACACCCTGCAGAAGAGTTCCACAACCACAGCGACAGTAGGAGAATAATCAGTGATGTGCTAGTAACCTCTCACTGTAGACTAGGCATACAGACGTGCCAAGGCCACACATACAGTCACACACACGGCCAGAAGAAGCTGACTTCAAACCCAGAATATGGAGAGACCATGCCCATGGCATCCGTTCAGACATCCAGGCCTCTGTGGCATCAGAGGAACTGTGAGCATTCTGATACTGTTAACCCTTCTTTTCACAGGTCCCATTTTGTGGTGGGAAAAGAGAAATGCTGAAACTGAATCAGCCCACTGACACTGACTCTGACACACGAGACAACCTCCCTTCTCTCAACATGACTAAAAGACTTTCAGCAAGATTGGTGGTATACACCCCAAGACTTCCAACTTCCTCCAGAGTGGAACACAAACAGATGGTTTCATTGGCTCATGTATAATGTCAGAGAAGTAGCTCCAAATTCTTCTTGCGTGGTTTGTTTTCCCCCTGCATTAAACCAAGATTCTGTGATTCCAGTTAATGCAGAGCCGGCATCTGAGGCCTTAACCAGATGTCTCCTCACGGTTGCAGATAACCTGACCGCAGTAGGTAGGGGACTGGAGACGTCAAACCAAACAGCATGCTGACAGAGCATTATGAACATAGGCCGTGGTAAAGATCAAAGGTATTACAATTCTGCCGTCTGCTTACAGTTTTGTGATCAGGACCTTCTACTTCCTGATATTTCAACAGATAAGAGTCTTAGATCTAAATCAGAAAAGGTGACGCAGCCATTTGGTATTTGCAGAGGGGTAAATCAGACATGTGCGAACCGCTCACACACCACTTCTGGTTTTAGTGCATCTGGTCAGTTTTTAGGCAATTCCTCTTGTGCTAAAGTGGAGGCCTCCGAGGGGTGCTCTCATTCTAGATCAGAGGTTTGCATGAAGGTAAATTTGATCCTACCAGGTGGTAACATAAGTGGAGTAAACGTGGTAAGGTCTACACCGGGTCTGGGTATGATGAAAGGATATGCTTGGGTTTGTGGTAATCAATATTACACATTTTTGCTCCCATGTATGCAAGGTACTGAGTAAAACCAAACAAGAGTATAAGGCACAACGTTTTGTACTTAAAAACCTTTTGAAATATTACTGAGATCAAACATGGCTATATATGGTTATAAAAGATCACGCAATCATGTAATATAAATGTTCCATTACATTTCCCTCCTTTTGATTATAAAAATCATACTATAAGCAAAGAATATATATAGAAAAATTCAATTTCTCTACAACATCAAATGTGTCAAACAACGAGGATTCAAAACACATCATCATAATGAGAAACTGATCGACTTCATTTACAAACTGGTTTTGTCATTTTATTCTTGCAAGAGGAACAGTTCTACAAATGCACAAGACAGTCTGCAGAAAATGTTCAAGGTGGGGCAGTCCCACACTGATTCTTATACACTTCTAGGGAGTATTCGTTACTTATTATGATTTACTTATCTAACTGTTGTAGATACTGTAGCTACAATGGAATGTGCTCATCATTATCAAACCTCACTAACAAGCTGTGCTGGACCGTGTGAACCAAGGTCAAGTTTATACGTCAAACAACTACTGTTACAAACAACTTTCATAAATGAGAGAAATGTTTCTAAGTGCAAGGTACTGAGTAAAACCAAACAAGAGTATAAGGCACAACGTTTTGTACTTAAAACCCTTTTGAAATATTACGGAGATCAAACATGGCTATATATGGTTATAAAAGATCACGCAATCATGTAATATAAATTTTCCATTACAACCCAGACACAGTTCACCACTTGACATGCGAGATCCTGAGGAGTTGTTCCCCCTCCGTCCATTTTAAAGGACTTGCTCTCTTACTTCCTTCACTTCACCACCCTTTGGCTGCTGAGACGTCTCTGATTTGTTGAGTATGTCATGTGTCTTATAATGTTATATGAATTCATACTTGATTTGTGATGAAACACAGGTTGACCACCCTATATATGAGAGCAGAAGGAGTTGTTTTTCCTCTGTCCCCTTTTGAGGACCTGCTTTGTCTCCTCCATCATTGACTGGGCCACTTCTGGGGTCCTGATGGGTTTCATGTGGTGAGAGGAATGCAATATGTGTATGTTTAAAGGTTTATATGAAGACGCATACTATATGTGATAAAATGACAATTGTTAATTCATAAATGTCTCTTTATATTCTGTGCTACCATCATCTCCTGTCAAACAGGTTTTGCTGACCTGCAGAGACAGAGAGAGAGAGAGAGAGAGAGAGAGAGAGAGAGAGTCATCTTGACTTTGTGAGTTTATTGGGCAACTTGTTTTGTCTCAGATTGAAACAAAAAGTTTGATTATGCTTATTTCCTGGTCGAAGATTTTCATCTTTAAGTTCAATTGACAGCTGTGCAAGTAGGCCTTAGGGCTCTTTTGCGACTTAAGTCATCCTTCATGACAGATACATTTAACATAGACAGAGACCCAGCCGTACAGACAGAGACCCAAACACACAGACAGACGGAGAAACAGGCCGACACACAGACAGACAGAGAAACAGGCCGACACCAAGACAGACAGACAGTCGGACAGCCAGACAGATAGAGGGAGATGCTGACCGACAGAGTGGATCACAGTTAAAGCCTGTTGCTTATTTTTCATGCACTCTTGATCCTGTTGCTAAGGCTTTACCTCATTGTTTGAGAGCTGTAGCAGCAGCAGAACGAGCCGTTCTGGCCTCACGTGATTTTGTGGGCTTTTCAGAATTAACATTACTTGTTCCACATGCAGTCTCGGCTCTCTTATCCGAACAGAAGACATCTCATCTTTCAGCAGCAAGATGGCTCAGGTACCACACCACACTTCTTGACCTGCCACATGTCACAATCAAAAGATGTATTGTCTTAAATCCAGCTACTCTTTTGCCTCTCCCAACCGATGGAGAGCCACATAGCTGTGAAGCTGAAGTTCAACAGATATGTACACCACGACCTGACCTTTCAGACACACCCCTGAACAACTCTGACCTAGTTTTCTATGTGGATGGGTCTGCTTGAAGAGACCCAGGCACAGGACAATGTCAGACTGGTTGTCCTGTTGTTGATGATCATGGTGTTGTACAATCTTCTCCTCTGCCTTCTCATTACTCAGCACAGGCAGCAGAGCTGGTGGCCTTGACAGAAGCGTGCAAATTGGCAGAAGGTAAAACAGTGACCATCTACACCGACTCAAGGTATGCTTTTGGTGTCGTTCACGATTTTGGAGCCTTGTGGAAACACAGAAAATTTCTAAAATCTGATGGCAAACCAATTTTGGATCATGATAAGATATCTGCTTTGTTAGAGGCTATTTTGCTTCCAAAACAGATCTCTGTCTGTAAATGTGCAGCACATACATCATCTGAGGATGTGATTTCCAGAGGAAATGCTCGAGCAGATTCAGCTGCCAAAGTAGCGGCTCGACTTCCCATTAATGTTAAACATGAAACCACCGCCCTATTGTCACATTCTGGTGCTTCTCTTTCTGATCTCAGCAGTTTTGTTACACCAGCAGAGAAGAAGCTGTGGATTCAGAATAACTGCTATCAGGAGGAGGGTGTGTGGTATGGACCAGATGATAAACCGTGTCTGCCAAAGAAGTTGCATCCATGCTTTGCAAAACTCTCACATGGTTTGGATCATGTCTCAAAAACAGGTATGTGTGCAGTCATTCAGGCTGATTGGTACACAAAAGGTTTTTCCACCTTTGCAGCAGATTTTTGCAGAAGTTGCATGATCTGTGCCAAAAATAATGTGGGCAAAACAAAACCATTGTCACAAACTGCAGCACATCCACCTACAATTAGACCATTTCAACATCTGATGATGGATTTCATTGAACTCAGCCCAGCTGAAGGGAAGAAATATTGTCTAACTATGGTTGATATGTTTTCTAAATGGGTTGAAGTGTTTCCGTCCAAACATGCCACTGCATCAGTTGTGGCAAAAGCATTACTCACAGAGATAATTCCTAGATGGGGAATTCCAGAGAAAATTTCATCAGACAACTGCGCCCATTTCGTGAACGAAGCAATGGCACAACTCTCTGAGTGTTTAGGTTTTGACCTCAAAACTCACTGTTCTTACTATCCACAAGCAGGTGGCACCATTGAATGCCAAAATCAGACCATCAAGACAAAATTGAGCAAATGCTGTGAGGAAACAGGTTTGTCATGGCCTAAAGCACTGCCTATTGTTTTGATGTACATGAGAATGCGCAAGCGTGAGCGACTTAACCTGTCCCCTTTTGAGATTCTGTTTGCAGTCCCACCTCGAGTGGGAACAGATTCACCTGGACGACAGATGGACACCACTCTCTGCGAGGACCAACTGGTGACATATTGCATATTCTTAACCAAATCTTTTTGTGACATCAGACGACAGGTCGCCAGTGCACAGCCCTCAGCGGGCTCAGGTCCTCTACACGACATTAAGCCTGGAGATTTTGTGGTGGTAAAGAACTTCAGGAGAAAGTCTTGGAGACATCGTCGCTGGTTAGGACCGTTCCAAGTCCTCCTGGTCACTCACACTGCTGTGAAGGTTGCAGAACGTGCCACTTGGATTCACGCAACACCCTGCAGAAGAGTTCCACAACCACAGCGACAGTAGGAGAATAATCAGTGATGTGCTAGTAACCTCTCACTGTAGACTAGGCATACAGACGTGCCAAGGCCACACATACAGTCACACACACGGCCAGAAGAAGCTGACTTCAAACCCAGAATATGGAGAGACCATGCCCATGGCATCCGTTCAGACATCCAGGCCTCTGTGGCATCAGAGGAACTGTGAGCATTCTGATACTGTTAACCCTTCTTTTCACAGGTCCCATTTTGTGGTGGGAAAAGAGAAATGCTGAAACTGAATCAGCCCACTGACACTGACTCTGACACACGAGACAACCTCCCTTCTCTCAACATGACTAAAAGACTTTCAGCAAGATTGGTGGTATACACCCCAAGACTTCCAACTTCCTCCAGAGTGGAACACAAACAGATGGTTTCATTGGCTCATGTATAATGTCAGAGAAGTAGCTCCAAATTCTTCTTGCGTGGTTTGTTTTCCCCCTGCATTAAACCAAGATTCTGTGATTCCAGTTAATGCAGAGCCGGCATCTGAGGCCTTAACCAGATGTCTCCTCACGGTTGCAGATAACCTGACCGCAGTAGGTAGGGGACTGGAGACGTCAAACCAAACAGCATGCTGACAGAGCATTATGAACATAGGCCGTGGTAAAGATCAAAGGTATTACAATTCTGCCGTCTGCTTACAGTTTTGTGATCAGGACCTTCTACTTCCTGATATTTCAACAGATAAGAGTCTTAGATCTAAATCAGAAAAGGTGACGCAGCCATTTGGTATTTGCAGAGGGGTAAATCAGACATGTGCGAACCGCTCACACACCACTTCTGGTTTTAGTGCATCTGGTCAGTTTTTAGGCAATTCCTCTTGTGCTAAAGTGGAGGCCTCCGAGGGGTGCTCTCATTCTAGATCAGAGGTTTGCATGAAGGTAAATTTGATCCTACCAGGTGGTAACATAAGTGGAGTAAACGTGGTAAGGTCTACACCGGGTCTGGGTATGATGAAAGGATATGCTTGGGTTTGTGGTAATCAATATTACACATTTTTGCTCCCATGTATGCAAGGTACTGAGTAAAACCAAACAAGAGTATAAGGCACAACGTTTTGTACTTAAAAACCTTTTGAAATATTACTGAGATCAAACATGGCTATATATGGTTATAAAAGATCACGCAATCATGTAATATAAATGTTCCATTACATTTCCCTCCTTTTGATGATAAAAATCATACTATAAGCAAAGAATATATATAGAAAAATTCAATTTCTCTACAACATCAAATGTGTCAAACAACGAGGATTCAAAACACATCATCATAATGAGAAACTGATCGACTTCATTTACAAACTGGTTTTGTCATTTTATTCTTGCAAGAGGAACAGTTCTACAAATGCACAAGACAGTCTGCAGAAAATGTTCAAGGTGGGGCAGTCCCACACTGATTCTTATACACTTCTAGGGAGTATTCGTTACTTATTATGATTTACTTATCTAACTGTTGTAGATACTGTAGCTACAATGGAATGTGCTCATCATTATCAAACCTCACTAACAAGCTGTGCTGGACCGTGTGAACCAAGGTCAAGTTTATACGTCAAACAACTACTGTTACAAACAACTTTCATAAATGAGAGAAATGTTTCTAAGTGCAAGGTACTGAGTAAAACCAAACAAGAGTATAAGGCACAACGTTTTGTACTTAAAACCCTTTTGAAATATTACGGAGATCAAACATGGCTATATATGGTTATAAAAGATCACGCAATCATGTAATATAAATTTTCCATTACAACCCAGACACAGTTCACCACTTGACATGCGAGATCCTGAGGAGTTGTTCCCCCTCCGTCCATTTTAAAGGACTTGCTCTCTTACTTCCTTCACTTCACCACCCTTTGGCTGCTGAGACGTCTCTGATTTGTTGAGTATGTCATGTGTCTTATAATGTTATATGAATTCATACTTGATTTGTGATGAAACACACAAAAGAGATATGTTTCCATGTCTCTTTTAGGTTGACCACCTTATATATGAGAGCAGAAGGAGTTGTTTTTCCTCTGTCCCCTTTTGAGGACCTGCTTTGTCTCCTCCATCATTGACTGGGCCACTTCTGGGGTCCTGATGGGTTTCATGTGGTGAGAGGAATGCAATATGTGTATGTTTAAAGGTTTATTATTATTATTATTATTATTATTATCATTATTATTGTTGGTTTTTTTGTTCTCTAGTGATCCACATCTCATTGTGTATGCAATATTATTATTATTTTTCCATTATTTAAAAAACTGTATCAATACAATATAACAAACAGAAAAAAGCCTATCTGTGGTTGTGATCCTTTCCACTCTGCCCACTCAATGCTCATTGCCGAGACCCACTTTCTCCTTTTAATCGGTCTAGTCTTCTGAGCTGCTGGTCCACAAGGTGAACTGGTAAATGTTGATAACTACATATTCTGACTCTCACAGTTTTTTAATCAGCACACTGTTAGAGCTGCGGAAGGTTACATTCATGACAGATAAATTTAACATAGACAGACACTAAGCCATACAGACAGAGACCCAAACACACAGACAGAGAGAGAAACAGGCCGACACCAAGACAGACAGACACAAAGTCAGACAGACAGTCAGACACCCAAATAGAGAGCGAGCCAGACAGATAGACGGAGATGCTGACCGACAGACAGACAGACAGACAGACAGACCAGGAGACAGAGATATAGAAAGACAGACAGACAGAGACACAGGCAGATAGACCAATAGACAGATGGACAGACACATTCCCAGACAGACAGATATACAGACACCCACCCAGACAGAGAGAGAGACACAGGACATAAAGACACCCACCCAGACCCAGACATAGACAGAGACACAAACAGACACCCAGACATAGACACAGACAGTCAGACAGATAGACGAAGAGACAGGGATATAGAAAGACACCTGAAAAAAACATAGACAGATAGACAAACACCAAGACAGACAGACAGATAGATAGACACCCAAATAGAGAGATACCCACACAGACGACAGACACCCAAATAGAGACACCCAGACAGACAGTCACACAGAGACATAAACACACAATCAAACATACACAGCGACAGACAGCCAGACAGAAAGACACATCAGACAGACAGAGATAGAGAAAGACTTACAGCAGAAGCTACAGACAGAGACACAGGCAGACAGACAGACAGAGACACAGACACACACCCAGAAAGACAAAGATACAGAAACACTCCCAGGAAAGACACAGACAGGTAGACACCAAGACAGACAGATCCTCACCTAGATAAACAGACAAATAGACAGCCAGGTTGACAGAGATACAGGAAGACACCCGAAAAAGACACAGATACGCAGACAGACACCAAGTCAGACAGACTCAAACACACACACACCCAGACAGACTCCCAGACAGAGAGAGACACAGGCAGACACCCAGAGAGACAGGCCGAGACACAGAAAGGTAGACAAAGACATATGGACAGACATAAAGACAGACAGACCGGGACACAGATAGACAGAGACAAACAGACACCAAGACAAACAAACATACAGAGAGACACACACTGACACAAACAGGCAGCCACGTACACAGACAGGCAGACAGCTAGACAGACACCAGACACAGTTCACCACTTGACATTCGAGAGCCTGAGGAGTTGTTCCCCCTCCGTCCATTTTAAAGGACTTGCTCTCTTACTTCCTCCACTTCACCACCCTTTGGCTGCTGAGACGTCTCTGATTTGTTGAGTATGTCATGTGTCTTATAATGTTATATGAATTCATACTTGATTTGTGATGAAACACACAAAAGAGATATGTTTCCATGTCTCTTTTAGGTTGACCACCCTATATATGAGAGCAGAAGGAGTTGTTTTTCCTCTGTCCCCTTTTGAGGACCTGCTTTGTCTCCTCCATCATTGACTGGGCCACTTCTGGGGTCCTGATGGGTTTCATGTGGTGAGAGGAATGCAATATGTGTATGTTTAAAGGTTTATATGAAGACGCATACTATATGTGATAAAATGACAATTGTTAATTCATAAATGTCTCTTTATATTCTGTGCTACCATCATCTCCTGTCAAACAGGTTTTGCTGACCTGCAGAGACAGAGAGAGAGAGAGAGAGAGAGAGAGAGAGAGAGTCATCTTGACTTTGTGAGTTTATTGGGCAACTTGTTTTGTCTCAGATTGAAACAAAAAGTTTGATTATGCTTATTTCCTGGTCGAAGATTTTCATCTTTAAGTTCAATTGACAGCTGTGCAAGTAGGCCTTAGGGCTCTTTTGCGACTTAAGTCATCCTTCATGACAGATACATTTAACATAGACAGAGACCCAGCCGTACAGACAGAGACCCAAACACACAGACAGACGGAGAAACAGGCCGACACACAGACAGACAGAGAAACAGGCCGACACCAAGACAGACAGACAGTCGGACAGCCAGACAGATAGAGGGAGATGCTGACCGACAGAGTGGATCACAGTTAAAGCCTGTTGCTTATTTTTCATGCACTCTTGATCCTGTTGCTAAGGCTTTACCTCATTGTTTGAGAGCTGTAGCAGCAGCAGAACGAGCCGTTCTGGCCTCACGTGATTTTGTGGGCTTTTCAGAATTAACATTACTTGTTCCACATGCAGTCTCGGCTCTCTTATCCGAACAGAAGACATCTCATCTTTCAGCAGCAAGATGGCTCAGGTACCACACCACACTTCTTGACCTGCCACATGTCACAATCAAAAGATGTATTGTCTTAAATCCAGCTACTCTTTTGCCTCTCCCAACCGATGGAGAGCCACATAGCTGTGAAGCTGAAGTTCAACAGATATGTACACCACGACCTGACCTTTCAGACACACCCCTGAACAACTCTGACCTAGTTTTCTATGTGGATGGGTCTGCTTGAAGAGACCCAGGCACAGGACAATGTCAGACTGGTTGTCCTGTTGTTGATGATCATGGTGTTGTACAATCTTCTCCTCTGCCTTCTCATTACTCAGCACAGGCAGCAGAGCTGGTGGCCTTGACAGAAGCGTGCAAATTGGCAGAAGGTAAAACAGTGACCATCTACACCGACTCAAGGTATGCTTTTGGTGTCGTTCACGATTTTGGAGCCTTGTGGAAACACAGAAAATTTCTAAAATCTGATGGCAAACCAATTTTGGATCATGATAAGATATCTGCTTTGTTAGAGGCTATTTTGCTTCCAAAACAGATCTCTGTCTGTAAATGTGCAGCACATACATCATCTGAGGATGTGATTTCCAGAGGAAATGCTCGAGCAGATTCAGCTGCCAAAGTAGCGGCTCGACTTCCCATTAATGTTAAACATGAAACCACCGCCCTATTGTCACATTCTGGTGCTTCTCTTTCTGATCTCAGCAGTTTTGTTACACCAGCAGAGAAGAAGCTGTGGATTCAGAATAACTGCTATCAGGAGGAGGGTGTGTGGTATGGACCAGATGATAAACCGTGTCTGCCAAAGAAATTGCATCCATGCTTTGCAAAACTCTCACATGGTTTGGATCATGTCTCAAAAACAGGTATGTGTGCAGTCATTCAGGCTGATTGGTACACAAAAGGTTTTTCCACCTTTGCAGCAGATTTTTGCAGAAGTTGCATGATCTGTGCCAAAAATAATGTGGGCAAAACAAAACCATTGTCACAAACTGCAGCACATCCACCTACAATTAGACCATTTCAACATCTGATGATGGATTTCATTGAACTCAGCCCAGCTGAAGGGAAGAAATATTGTCTAACTATGGTTGATATGTTTTCTAAATGGGTTGAAGTGTTTCCGTCCAAACATGCCACTGCATCAGTTGTGGCAAAAGCATTACTCACAGAGATAATTCCTAGATGGGGAATTCCAGAGAAAATTTCATCAGACAACTGCGCCCATTTCGTGAACGAAGCAATGGCACAACTCTCTGAGTGTTTAGGTTTTGACCTCAAAACTCACTGTTCTTACTATCCACAAGCAGGTGGCACCATTGAATGCCAAAATCAGACCATCAAGACAAAATTGAGCAAATGCTGTGAGGAAACAGGTTTGTCATGGCCTAAAGCACTGCCTATTGTTTTGATGTACATGAGAATGCGCAAGCGTGAGCGACTTAACCTGTCCCCTTTTGAGATTCTGTTTGCAGTCCCACCTCGAGTGGGAACAGATTCACCTGGACGACAGATGGACACCACTCTCTGCGAGGACCAACTGGTGACATATTGCATATTCTTAACCAAATCTTTTTGTGACATCAGACGACAGGTCGCCAGTGCACAGCCCTCAGCGGGCTCAGGTCCTCTACACGACATTAAGCCTGGAGATTTTGTGGTGGTAAAGAACTTCAGGAGAAAGTCTTGGAGACATCGTCGCTGGTTAGGACCGTTCCAAGTCCTCCTGGTCACTCACACTGCTGTGAAGGTTGCAGAACGTGCCACTTGGATTCACGCAACACCCTGCAGAAGAGTTCCACAACCACAGCGACAGTAGGAGAATAATCAGTGATGTGCTAGTAACCTCTCACTGTAGACTAGGCATACAGACGTGCCAAGGCCACACATACAGTCACACACACGGCCAGAAGAAGCTGACTTCAAACCCAGAATATGGAGAGACCATGCCCATGGCATCCGTTCAGACATCCAGGCCTCTGTGGCATCAGAGGAACTGTGAGCATTCTGATACTGTTAACCCTTCTTTTCACAGGTCCCATTTTGTGGTGGGAAAAGAGAAATGCTGAAACTGAATCAGCCCACTGTCACTGACTCTGACACACGAGACAACCTCCCTTCTCTCAACATGACTAAAAGACTTTCAGCAAGATTGGTGGTATACACCCCAAGACTTCCAACTTCCTCCAGAGTGGAACACAAACAGATGGTTTCATTGGCTCATGTATAATGTCAGAGAAGTAGCTCCAAATTCTTCTTGCGTGGTTTGTTTTCCCCCTGCATTAAACCAAGATTCTGTGATTCCAGTTAATGCAGAGCCGGCATCTGAGGCCTTAACCAGATGTCTCCTCACGGTTGCAGATAACCTGACCGCAGTAGGTAGGGGACTGGAGACGTCAAACCAAACAGCATGCTGACAGAGCATTATGAACATAGGCCGTGGTAAAGATCAAAGGTATTACAATTCTGCCGTCTGCTTACAGTTTTGTGATCAGGACCTTCTACTTCCTGATATTTCAACAGATAAGAGTCTTAGATCTAAATCAGAAAAGGTGACGCAGCCATTTGGTATTTGCAGAGGGGTAAATCAGACATGTGCGAACCGCTCACACACCACTTCTGGTTTTAGTGCATCTGGTCAGTTTTTAGGCAATTCCTCTTGTGCTAAAGTGGAGGCCTCCGAGGGGTGCTCTCATTCTAGATCAGAGGTTTGCATGAAGGTAAATTTGATCCTACCAGGTGGTAACATAAGTGGAGTAAACGTGGTAAGGTCTACACCGGGTCTGGGTATGATGAAAGGATATGCTTGGGTTTGTGGTAATCAATATTACACATTTTTGCTCCCATGTATGCAAGGTACTGAGTAAAACCAAACAAGAGTATAAGGCACAACGTTTTGTACTTAAAAACCTTTTGAAATATTACTGAGATCAAACATGGCTATATATGGTTATAAAAGATCACGCAATCATGTAATATAAATGCTCCATTACATTTCCCTCCTTTTGATGATAAAAATCATACTATAAGCAAAGAATATATATAGAAAAATTCAATTTCTCTACAACATCAAATGTGTCAAACAACGAGGATTCAAAACACATCATCATAATGAGAAACTGATCGACTTCATTTACAAACTGGTTTTGTCATTTTATTCTTGCAAGAGGAACAGTTCTACAAATGCACAAGACAGTCTGCAGAAAATGTTCAAGGTGGGGCAGTCCCACACTGATTCTTATACACTTCTAGGGAGTATTCGTTACTTATTATGATTTACTTATCTAACTGTTGTAGATACTGTAGCTACAATGGAATGTGCTCATCATTATCAAACCTCACTAACAAGCTGTGCTGGACCGTGTGAACCAAGGTCAAGTTTATACGTCAAACAACTACTGTTACAAACAACTTTCATAAATGAGAGAAATGTTTCTAAGTGCAAGGTACTGAGTAAAACCAAACAAGAGTATAAGGCACAACGTTTTGTACTTAAAACCCTTTTGAAATATTACGGAGATCAAACATGGCTATATATGGTTATAAAAGATCACGCAATCATGTAATATAAATTTTCCATTACAACCCAGACACAGTTCACCACTTGACATGCGAGATCCTGAGGAGTTGTTCCCCCTCCGTCCATTTTAAAGGACTTGCTCTCTTACTTCCTTCACTTCACCACCCTTTGGCTGCTGAGACGTCTCTGATTTGTTGAGTATGTCATGTGTCTTATAATGTTATATGAATTCATACTTGATTTGTGATGAAACACACAAAAGAGATATGTTTCCATGTCTCTTTTAGGTTGACCACCTTATATATGAGAGCAGAAGGAGTTGTTTTTCCTCTGTCCCCTTTTGAGGACCTGCTTTGTCTCCTCCATCATTGACTGGGCCACTTCTGGGGTCCTGATGGGTTTCATGTGGTGAGAGGAATGCAATATGTGTATGTTTAAAGGTTTATTATTATTATTATTATTATTATTATCATTATTATTGTTGGTTTTTTTGTTCTCTAGTGATCCACATCTCATTGTGTATGCAATATTATTATTATTTTTCCATTATTTAAAAAACTGTATCAATACAATATAACAAACAGAAAAAAGCCTATCTGTGGTTGTGATCCTTTCCACTCTGCCCACTCAATGCTCATTGCCGAGACCCACTTTCTCCTTTTAATCGGTCTAGTCTTCTGAGCTGCTGGTCCACAAGGTGAACTGGTAAATGTTGATAACTACATATTCTGACTCTCACAGTTTTTTAATCAGCACACTGTTAGAGCTGCGGAAGGTTACATTCATGACAGATAAATTTAACATAGACAGACACTAAGCCATACAGACAGAGACCCAAACACACAGACAGAGAGAGAAACAGGCCGACACCAAGACAGACAGACACAAAGTCAGACAGACAGTCAGACACCCAAATAGAGAGCGAGCCAGACAGATAGACGGAGATGCTGACCGACAGACAGACAGACAGACAGACCAGGAGACAGAGATATAGAAAGACAGACAGACAGAGACACAGGCAGATAGACCAATAGACAGATGGACAGACACATTCCCAGACAGACAGATATACAGACACCCACCCAGACAGAGAGAGAGACACAGGACATAAAGACACCCACCCAGACCCAGACATAGACAGAGACACAAACAGACACCCAGACATAGACACAGACAGTCAGACAGATAGACGAAGAGACAGGGATATAGAAAGACACCTGAAAAAAACATAGACAGATAGACAAACACCAAGACAGACAGACAGATAGATAGACACCCAAATAGAGAGATACCCACACAGACGACAGACACCCAAATAGAGACACCCAGACAGACAGTCACACAGAGACATAAACACACAATCAAACATACACAGCGACAGACAGCCAGACAGAAAGACACATCAGACAGACAGAGATAGAGAAAGACTTACAGCAGAAGCTACAGACAGAGACACAGGCAGACAGACAGACAGAGACACAGACACACACCCAGAAAGACAAAGATACAGAAACACTCCCAGGAAAGACACAGACAGGTAGACACCAAGACAGACAGATCCTCACCTAGATAAACAGACAAATAGACAGCCAGGTTGACAGAGATACAGGAAGACACCCGAAAAAGACACAGATACGCAGACAGACACCAAGTCAGACAGACTCAAACACACACACACCCAGACAGACTCCCAGACAGAGAGAGACACAGGCAGACACCCAGAGAGACAGGCCGAGACACAGAAAGGTAGACAAAGACATATGGACAGACATAAAGACAGACAGACCGGGACACAGATAGACAGAGACAAACAGACACCAAGACAAACAAACATACAGAGAGACACACACTGACACAAACAGGCAGCCACGTACACAGACAGGCAGACAGCTAGACAGACACCAGACACAGTTCACCACTTGACATTCGAGAGCCTGAGGAGTTGTTCCCCCTCCGTCCATTTTAAAGGACTTGCTCTCTTACTTCCTCCACTTCACCACCCTTTGGCTGCTGAGACGTCTCTGATTTGTTGAGTATGTCATGTGTCTTATAATGTTATATGAATTCATACTTGATTTGTGATGAAACACACAAAAGAGATATGTTTCCATGTCTCTTTTAGGTTGACCACCCTATATATGAGAGCAGAAGGAGTTGTTTTTCCTCTGTCCCCTTTTGAGGACCTGCTTTGTCTCCTCCATCATTGACTGGGCCACTTCTGGGGTCCTGATGGGTTTCATGTGGTGAGAGGAATGCAATATGTGTATGTTTAAAGGTTTATATGAAGACGCATACTATATGTGATAAAATGACAATTGTTAATTCATAAATGTCTCTTTATATTCTGTGCTACCATCATCTCCTGTCAAACAGGTTTTGCTGACCTGCAGAGACAGAGAGAGAGAGAGAGAGAGAGAGAGAGAGAGAGTCATCTTGACTTTGTGAGTTTATTGGGCAACTTGTTTTGTCTCAGATTGAAACAAAAAGTTTGATTATGCTTATTTCCTGGTCGAAGATTTTCATCTTTAAGTTCAATTGACAGCTGTGCAAGTAGGCCTTAGGGCTCTTTTGCGACTTAAGTCATCCTTCATGACAGATACATTTAACATAGACAGAGACCCAGCCGTACAGACAGAGACCCAAACACACAGACAGACGGAGAAAACAGGCCGACACACAGACAGACAGAGAAACAGGCCGACACCAAGACAGACAGACAGTCGGACAGCCAGACAGATAGAGGGAGATGCTGACCGACAGAGTGGATCACAGTTAAAGCCTGTTGCTTATTTTTCATGCACTCTTGATCCTGTTGCTAAGGCTTTACCTCATTGTTTGAGAGCTGTAGCAGCAGCAGAACGAGCCGTTCTGGCCTCACGTGATTTTGTGGGCTTTTCAGAATTAACATTACTTGTTCCACATGCAGTCTCGGCTCTCTTATCCGAACAGAAGACATCTCATCTTTCAGCAGCAAGATGGCTCAGGTACCACACCACACTTCTTGACCTGCCACATGTCACAATCAAAAGATGTATTGTCTTAAATCCAGCTACTCTTTTGCCTCTCCCAACCGATGGAGAGCCACATAGCTGTGAAGCTGAAGTTCAACAGATATGTACACCACGACCTGACCTTTCAGACACACCCCTGAACAACTCTGACCTAGTTTTCTATGTGGATGGGTCTGCTTGAAGAGACCCAGGCACAGGACAATGTCAGACTGGTTGTCCTGTTGTTGATGATCATGGTGTTGTACAATCTTCTCCTCTGCCTTCTCATTACTCAGCACAGGCAGCAGAGCTGGTGGCCTTGACAGAAGCGTGCAAATTGGCAGAAGGTAAAACAGTGACCATCTACACCGACTCAAGGTATGCTTTTGGTGTCGTTCACGATTTTGGAGCCTTGTGGAAACACAGAAAATTTCTAAAATCTGATGGCAAACCAATTTTGGATCATGATAAGATATCTGCTTTGTTAGAGGCTATTTTGCTTCCAAAACAGATCTCTGTCTGTAAATGTGCAGCACATACATCATCTGAGGATGTGATTTCCAGAGGAAATGCTCGAGCAGATTCAGCTGCCAAAGTAGCGGCTCGACTTCCCATTAATGTTAAACATGAAACCACCGCCCTATTGTCACATTCTGGTGCTTCTCTTTCTGATCTCAGCAGTTTTGTTACACCAGCAGAGAAGAAGCTGTGGATTCAGAATAACTGCTATCAGGAGGAGGGTGTGTGGTATGGACCAGATGATAAACCGTGTCTGCCAAAGAAATTGCATCCATGCTTTGCAAAACTCTCACATGGTTTGGATCATGTCTCAAAAACAGGTATGTGTGCAGTCATTCAGGCTGATTGGTACACAAAAGGTTTTTTCCACCTTTGCAGCAGATTTTTGCAGAAGTTGCATGATCTGTGCCAAAAATAATGTGGGCAAAACAAAACCATTGTCACAAACTGCAGCACATCCACCTACAATTAGACCATTTCAACATCTGATGATGGATTTCATTGAACTCAGCCCAGCTGAAGGGAAGAAATATTGTCTAACTATGGTTGATATGTTTTCTAAATGGGTTGAAGTGTTTCCGTCCAAACATGCCACTGCATCAGTTGTGGCAAAAGCATTACTCACAGAGATAATTCCTAGATGGGGAATTCCAGAGAAAATTTCATCAGACAACTGCGCCCATTTCGTGAACGAAGCAATGGCACAACTCTCTGAGTGTTTAGGTTTTGACCTCAAAACTCACTGTTCTTACTATCCACAAGCAGGTGGCACCATTGAATGCCAAAATCAGACCATCAAGACAAAATTGAGCAAATGCTGTGAGGAAACAGGTTTGTCATGGCCTAAAGCACTGCCTATTGTTTTGATGTACATGAGAATGCGCAAGCGTGAGCGACTTAACCTGTCCCCTTTTGAGATTCTGTTTGCAGTCCCACCTCGAGTGGGAACAGATTCACCTGGACGACAGATGGACACCACTCTCTGCGAGGACCAACTGGTGACATATTGCATATTCTTAACCAAATCTTTTTGTGACATCAGACGACAGGTCGCCAGTGCACAGCCCTCAGCGGGCTCAGGTCCTCTACACGACATTAAGCCTGGAGATTTTGTGGTGGTAAAGAACTTCAGGAGAAAGTCTTGGAGACATCGTCGCTGGTTAGGACCGTTCCAAGTCCTCCTGGTCACTCACACTGCTGTGAAGGTTGCAGAACGTGCCACTTGGATTCACGCAACACCCTGCAGAAGAGTTCCACAACCACAGCGACAGTAGGAGAATAATCAGTGATGTGCTAGTAACCTCTCACTGTAGACTAGGCATACAGACGTGCCAAGGCCACACATACAGTCACACACACGGCCAGAAGAAGCTGACTTCAAACCCAGAATATGGAGAGACCATGCCCATGGCATCCGTTCAGACATCCAGGCCTCTGTGGCATCAGAGGAACTGTGAGCATTCTGATACTGTTAACCCTTCTTTTCACAGGTCCCATTTTGTGGTGGGAAAAGAGAAATGCTGAAACTGAATCAGCCCACTGTCACTGACTCTGACACACGAGACAACCTCCCTTCTCTCAACATGACTAAAAGACTTTCAGCAAGATTGGTGGTATACACCCCAAGACTTCCAACTTCCTCCAGAGTGGAACACAAACAGATGGTTTCATTGGCTCATGTATAATGTCAGAGAAGTAGCTCCAAATTCTTCTTGCGTGGTTTGTTTTCCCCCTGCATTAAACCAAGATTCTGTGATTCCAGTTAATGCAGAGCCGGCATCTGAGGCCTTAACCAGATGTCTCCTCACGGTTGCAGATAACCTGACCGCAGTAGGTAGGGGACTGGAGACGTCAAACCAAACAGCATGCTGACAGAGCATTATGAACATAGGCCGTGGTAAAGATCAAAGGTATTACAATTCTGCCGTCTGCTTACAGTTTTGTGATCAGGACCTTCTACTTCCTGATATTTCAACAGATAAGAGTCTTAGATCTAAATCAGAAAAGGTGACGCAGCCATTTGGTATTTGCAGAGGGGTAAATCAGACATGTGCGAACCGCTCACACACCACTTCTGGTTTTAGTGCATCTGGTCAGTTTTTAGGCAATTCCTCTTGTGCTAAAGTGGAGGCCTCCGAGGGGTGCTCTCATTCTAGATCAGAGGTTTGCATGAAGGTAAATTTGATCCTACCAGGTGGTAACATAAGTGGAGTAAACGTGGTAAGGTCTACACCGGGTCTGGGTATGATGAAAGGATATGCTTGGGTTTGTGGTAATCAATATTACACATTTTTGCTCCCATGTATGCAAGGTACTGAGTAAAACCAAACAAGAGTATAAGGCACAACGTTTTGTACTTAAAAACCTTTTGAAATATTACTGAGATCAAACATGGCTATATATGGTTATAAAAGATCACGCAATCATGTAATATAAATGCTCCATTACATTTCCCTCCTTTTGATGATAAAAATCATACTATAAGCAAAGAATATATATAGAAAAATTCAATTTCTCTACAACATCAAATGTGTCAAACAACGAGGATTCAAAACACATCATCATAATGAGAAACTGATCGACTTCATTTACAAACTGGTTTTGTCATTTTATTCTTGCAAGAGGAACAGTTCTACAAATGCACAAGACAGTCTGCAGAAAATGTTCAAGGTGGGGCAGTCCCACACTGATTCTTATACACTTCTAGGGAGTATTCGTTACTTATTATGATTTACTTATCTAACTGTTGTAGATACTGTAGCTACAATGGAATGTGCTCATCATTATCAAACCTCACTAACAAGCTGTGCTGGACCGTGTGAACCAAGGTCAAGTTTATACGTCAAACAACTACTGTTACAAACAACTTTCATAAATGAGAGAAATGTTTCTAAGTGCAAGGTACTGAGTAAAACCAAACAAGAGTATAAGGCACAACGTTTTGTACTTAAAACCCTTTTGAAATATTACGGAGATCAAACATGGCTATATATGGTTATAAAAGATCACGCAATCATGTAATATAAATTTTCCATTACAACCCAGACACAGTTCACCACTTGACATGCGAGATCCTGAGGAGTTGTTCCCCCTCCGTCCATTTTAAAGGACTTGCTCTCTTACTTCCTTCACTTCACCACCCTTTGGCTGCTGAGACGTCTCTGATTTGTTGAGTATGTCATGTGTCTTATAATGTTATATGAATTCATACTTGATTTGTGATGAAACACACAAAAGAGATATGTTTCCATGTCTCTTTTAGGTTGACCACCTTATATATGAGAGCAGAAGGAGTTGTTTTTCCTCTGTCCCCTTTTGAGGACCTGCTTTGTCTCCTCCATCATTGACTGGGCCACTTCTGGGGTCCTGATGGGTTTCATGTGGTGAGAGGAATGCAATATGTGTATGTTTAAAGGTTTATTATTATTATTATTATTATTATTATCATTATTATTGTTGGTTTTTTTGTTCTCTAGTGATCCACATCTCATTGTGTATGCAATATTATTATTATTTTTCCATTATTTAAAAAACTGTATCAATACAATATAACAAACAGAAAAAAGCCTATCTGTGGTTGTGATCCTTTCCACTCTGCCCACTCAATGCTCATTGCCGAGACCCACTTTCTCCTTTTAATCGGTCTAGTCTTCTGAGCTGCTGGTCCACAAGGTGAACTGGTAAATGTTGATAACTACATATTCTGACTCTCACAGTTTTTTAATCAGCACACTGTTAGAGCTGCGGAAGGTTACATTCATGACAGATAAATTTAACATAGACAGACACTAAGCCATACAGACAGAGACCCAAACACACAGACAGAGAGAGAAACAGGCCGACACCAAGACAGACAGACACAAAGTCAGACAGACAGTCAGACACCCAAATAGAGAGCGAGCCAGACAGATAGACGGAGATGCTGACCGACAGACAGACAGACAAGGAGACAGAGATATAGAAAGACACCTGAAAAAACCATAGACAGAAAGACAAACACCAAGATAGACAGGTTGACAGACAGATAGATAGATAGGTACCCGAATAGAGAGATACCCAGACAGATAGACACCCAAATAGAGACACCCAGACAGACAGATAGACACCCAGACAGGCAGATAGACACCCAGACAGGCAGATAGACACCCAGACAGACAGAGACACAGGCAGACAGAGACACAGGCAGACAGAGACACAGACAGACAAACACCAAGACAGACAGACAGACACCCAAATAGAGAGATACCCACACAGACAGACACCCAAATAGAGAGATACCCACACAGACAGACACCCAAATAGAGACACCCAGACAGACAAACATACACCCAGACAGACAGAGACACCCAGACAGACAAGAGATGGAGAAAGACTTCCAGAAGAAGATACAGATAGGCAGACCAAGACAGACAGAGAGAGACAGAGACAAACAAACATACAGGGACACAGGCAGACCGATCAACAGACAGACACCGAAATAGAGAGATACCCAGACAGACTGAGACAAAGGCAGATAGACACACAGACAGAGACAGACATCCAAGCAAATAGACACAGAGAGACACCCAAGTAAACAGACCCCCAGATAGAGACACAGACAAACAGACAGAGACATAGACAGACAGAACAGAGTCAGACATCCAGACAGAGACACAGAAAGACACCCAAACAGATGGACACAGACATACACCTAGACAGACAGAGACACAGACAAATACACAGAAAGACAGTCACACAGAGACATAAACATAGACGGAAACAGACACCCAGACATACAGTCACACAGAGACCTAAACACACACCCAAACATTGACGGAGACAGACACCCAGACAGACAGAGACAGCCAGATAGGCAAACAGAGATACAGAAAGACACCTGGAAAAGACCGACAGATAAACATCCAGAAATACAGACAACACAGGAAGACAGACCCATAGACAGACATAGACAGAGACACAAACAGACACCCAGACATAGACACAGACAGTCAGACAGATAGACGAAGAGACAGGGATATAGAAAGACACCTGAAAAAAACATAGACAGATAGACAAACACCAAGACAGACAGACAGATAGATAGACACCCAAATAGAGAGATACCCACACAGACGACAGACACCCAAATAGAGACACCCAGACAGACAGTCACACAGAGACATAAACACACAATCAAACATACACAGCGACAGACAGCCAGACAGAAAGACACACCAGACAGACAGAGATAGAGAAAGACTTCCAGCAGAAGCTACAGACAGAGACACAGGCAGACAGACAGACAGACAGAGACACAGTCACACACCCAGAAAGACAAAGATACAGAAACACTCCCAGGAAAGACACAGACAGGTAGACACCAAGATCCTCACCAAGATAAACAGACAAATAGACAGCCAGGTTGACAGAGATACAGGAAGACACCCGAAAAAGACACAGATACGCAGACAGACAGACTCAAACACACACACCCAGACAGACTCCCAGACAGAGAGAGACACAGGCAGACACCCAGAGAGACAGACCGAGACACAGAAAGGTAGACAAAGACATATGGACAGACATAAAGACAGACAGACCGGGACACAGATAGACAGAGACAAACAGACACCAAGACAAACAAACATACAGAGAGACACACACTGACAAACAGGCAGCCACGTACACAGACAGGCAGACAGCTAGACAGACACCCAGACACAGTTCACCACTTGACATTCGAGATCCTGAGGAGTTGTTCCCCCTCCGTCCATTTTAAAGGACTTGCTCTCTTACTTCCTCCACTTCACCACCCTTTGGCTGCTGAGACGTCTCTGATTTGTTGAGTATGTCATGTGTCTTATAATGTTATATTTATTCATACTTGATTTGTGATGAAACAATAAAACAAATTTCAAAGACTGCATTCTTCCACTTACGCAACATTACCAAAATCAGACGCATCCTGTCCCAAGCGGATGCAGAAAAACTAGTCCATGCATTTGTTACTTCTAGGCTGGACTACTGTAACTCTTTATTATCAGGCTGCCCCAATAAGTCTCTTAGGACCTTGCAGCTAATTCAGAATGCTGCTGCTGTCTTGACAGGAACCAAGATCAGAGATCACATCTCTCCCATTTTGGCTTCCTTGCATTGGCTACCTGTTAAATCTAGAATAGAATTTAAAATTCTTCTCCTTACTTACAAAGCTCTTCATGGCCAGGCACCATCATATCTAAAAGAACTCATAGTACCTTACTACCCCTCTAGACCACTGCGCTCTCAGAATGCTGGGTTCCTTGTGGTTCCTATAGTTTCCAAAAGTAGACAGGGAGCCAGAGCTTTCGGCTATCAAGCTCCTCTTCTGTGGAACAAACTACCTTTCTGGGTTCGGGAGGCAGACACAGTCACCACCTTCAAGAGTAGACTTAAGACTTTCCTTTTTGATAGAGCTTATAGTTAGGGCTGGCTCAGGCCTTCCCTTAGTTATGCTGCCATAGGACTAGACTGCCGGGGTTATCTGGGTTATGCCGTCAGGCATGGTATTGGTTGAAGATGTAGTCACATCTCCCTTTACTGAAAAACCCTCCCTCTCCCTCTCTCTGTCTCTCTCTCTGTCTCTCTCTCTCTCTCTCTCTCCCTCTCCCTCCTTCCCTCTCTCCCACCAATCGTCATTATCATCAATGCATGTTACTAACTAAACTTCTTCCCCGAAGTTTCTGTGCTTTGTCATCCAGCAGGTTCTTATGGATCGTGGCTGCTGCTGTGGTCAGCTGCTGACGTCCACTTGACGTCCCTTTGCTGAAAACCTTCTCTCACTCCCTCTCTCTCTCTCCAATCATCATTATCATCAATGCATGTTTCTAACTAAACTTCTTCCCCGGAGTTTCTGTGCTTTCTCGTCCAGCAGGTTCTCATGGATCGTGACTGCTGCTGTGATCTGCTGCTGACGTCCACAATATATAGCATTACTGTCATTGCTACCATCTCCACTACAGCTTAGTTGGTTAATGACTTATTGCTGTTGTGCATCTGTCTATCTCTACCTCTATCACAGATTCCACTGCTACTGTAATTAACTCTACCATCTATTGTAATTCATTGTAATTGTACAATATGTTTGTGTTGATTGTTCTGTACATGTGACATCCATTGCACGTCTGTCCGTCCTGGAAGAGGGATCCCTCCTCTGTGGCTCTTCCTGAGGTTTCTTCCACATTTTTTCCCTGTTAAAAGGGTTTTTTTGTGGGCAAGTTTTTCCTCACTCGAACCGAGGGTCGAAGGACAGAGGGTGTCACTCCCTGTACAGACTGTAAAGCCCTCTGAGGCAAAATGTGTTTTGTGACTTTGGGCTATACAAATAAAATTTGATTTGATTTGATTTGACAAAAGAGAAAAAGAGATATGTTTCCATGTCTCTTTTAGGTTGACCACCCTATATATGAGAGCCGAAGGAGCTGTCCCCTTTTGAGGACCTGCTTTGTCTCCTCCATCATTGACTGGGCCACTTCACTATCACTATCACACTATCACTATATGTGATAAAATGACAATTGTTAATTCATAAATGTCTCTTTATATTCTGTGCTACCATCATCTCCTGTCAAACAGGTTTTGCTGACCTGCAGAGACAGAGAGAGAGAGAGAGAGAGAGTCATCTTGACTTTGTGAGTTTAGTTGCTTTGTGGCAACTTGTTTTGTCTCAGATTGAAACAAAAAGTTTGATTATGATTATTTAGTGGCCAAAGATTTTCATCTTTTAAAGTCAATTGACAGCTGTGCAGGTAGGCCTTAGGGCTCTTTTGAGACTTAAGTCATCCTTCATGACAGATAAATTTAACATAGACAGAGACCCAGCCATACAGACAGAGACCCAAACACACAGACAGACAGAGAAACAGGCCGACACCAAGACAGACAGACAGTCAGACAGCCAGATTCGCAGTTCTGGTTTGCATTCCTGTTTGATGGAAAACGTTACACTTTCACTAGAATGTGTCAAGGCTTCACCTCCTCTCCGTCTCTCTACAATGCAGCCTTGTCCAGAAGCTTATCGACATTGTCTCTTTCTGAAGGCTCTGCTCTCTTGCAGTATGTTGATGACCTACATATTGCTTCTCCCACCAAGGAGCAGTGTGAGACAGACACTGTTGCCCTCCTGCAACATCTGTGTCGGGAAGGACACAAAGCTAGCCTGAGTAAGCTACAGTTCGTACAGCAGAAGGTCACCTTTTTGGGTCACGTGCTAACCCCAAACGGCAAGTCTCTCTCTCCGGTACGCATATCTGCTATCGTCATCACACTTAAGCCACTCACAAAGAAACAAGCTATGTCTTTTTTGGGCATGTGTTCATATTGCAGACATTTCATTCCTAACTTCTCTGTGCTTGAACGTCCTTTAAGAGATGCCACACATGCTAGGGGCCTCACAGCCTCCTCCAAACTGACCTGGACACCAGAGGCTGAGACATCTTTTGTCAACTTGAAGAAAGCTCTACAGTCCGCTCCAACTTTAGAGGTTCCAAACCCTGATAAACCATTCGTCCAGTGTGTGGACGAAAAGGAGGGATGTATGACAAGTGTTCTGTTACAAAAACATGGATCACAGTTAAAGCCTGTTGCTTATTTTTCATGCACTCTTGATCCTGTTGCTAAGGCTTTACCTCATTGTTTGAGAGCTGTAGCAGCAGCAAAACGAGCCATTCTGGCCTCACGTGATTTTGTGGGCTTTTCAGAATTAACATTACTTGTTCCACATGCAGTCTCGGCTCTCTTATCAGAACAGAAGACATCTCATCTTTCAGCAGCAAACCACACTTCTTGACCTGCCACATGTCACAATCAAAAGATGTACTGTCTTAAATCCAGCTACTCTTTTGCCTCTCCCAACCGATGGAGAGCCACATAGCTGTGAAGCTGAAGTTCAACAGATATGTACACCACGACCTGACCTTTCAGACACACCCCTGAACAACTCTGACCTAGTTTTCTATGTGGATGGGTCTGCTTGAAGAGACCCAGGCACAGGACAATGCCAGACTGGTTATGCTGTTGTTGATGATCATGGTGTTGTACAATCTTCTCCTCTGTCTTCTCATTACTCAGCACAGGCAGCAGAGCTGGTGGCCTTGACAGAAGCATGCAAATTGGCAGAAGGTAAAACAGTGACCATCTACGCCGACTCAAGGTATGCTTTTGGTGTCGTTCACGATTTTGGAGCCTTGTGGAAACACAGAAAATTTCTAAAATCTGATGGCAAACCAATTTTGGAGGGTTTGTGGTATGGACCAGATGACAAACCGTGTCTGCCAAAGAAATTGCATCCATGCTTTGCAAAACTCTCACATGGTTTGGATCATGTCTCTAAAACAGGTATGTGTGCAGTCATTCAGGCTGATTGGTACACAAAAGGTTTTTCCACCTTTGCAGCAGATTTTTGCAGAAGTTGCATGATCTGTGCCAAAAATAATGTGGGCAAAACAAAACCATTGTCACAAACTGCAGCACATCCACCTACAATTAGACCATTTCAACATCTGATGATGGATTTCATTGAACTCAGCCCAGCTGAAGGGAAGAAATATTGTCTAACTATGGTTGATATGTTTTCTAAATGGGTTGAAGTGTTTCCGTCCAAACATGCCACTGCATCAGTTGTGGCAAAAGCATTACTCACAGAGATAATTCCTAGATGGGGAATTCCAGAGAAAATTTCATCAGACAACTGCGCCCATTTCGTGAACGAAGCAATGGCACAACTCTCTGAGTGTTTAGGTTTTGACCTCAAAACTCACTGTTCTTACTATCCACAAGCAGGTGGCACCATTGAATGCCAAAATCAGACCATCAAGACAAAATTGAGCAAATGCTGTGAGGAAACAGGTTTGTCATGGCCTAAAGCACTGCCTATTGTTTTGATGTACATGAGAATGCGCAAGCGTGAGCGACTTAACCTGTCCCCTTTTGAGATTCTGTTTGCAGTCCCACCTCGAGTGGGAACAGATTCACCTGGACGACAGATGGACACCACTCTCTGCGAGGACCAACTGGTGACATATTGCATATTCTTAACCAAATCTTTTTGTGACATCAGACGACAGGTCGCCAGTGCACAGCCCTCAGCGGGCTCAGGTCCTCTACACGACATTAAGCCTGGAGATTTTGTGGTGGTAAAGAACTTCAGGAGAAAGTCTTGGAGACATCGTCGCTGGTTAGGACTGTTCCAAGTCCTCCTGGTCACTCACACTGCTGTGAAGGTTGCAGAACGTGCCACTTGGATTCACGCAACACCCTGCAGAAGAGTTCCACAACCACAGCGACAGTAGGAGAATAATCAGTGATGTGCTAGTAACCTCTCACTGTAGACTAGGCATACAGACGTGCCAAGGCCACACATACAGTCACACACACGGCCAGAAGAAGCTGACTTCAAACCCAGAATATGGAGAGACCATGCCCATGGCATCCGTTCAGACATCCAGGCCTCTGTGGCATCAGAGGAACTGTGAGCATTCTGATACTGTTAACCCTTCTTTTCACAGGTCCCATTTTGTGGTGGGAAAAGAGAAATGCTGAAACTGAATCAGCCCACTGACACTGACTCTGACACACGAGACAACCTCCCTTCTCTCAACATGACTAAAAGACTTTCAGCAAGATTGGTGGTATACACCCCAAGACTTCCAACTTCCTCCAGAGTGGAACACAAACAGATGGTTTCATTGGCTCATGTATAATGTCAGAGAAGTAGCTCCAAATTCTTCTTGCGTGGTTTGTTTTCCCCCTGCATTAAACCAAGATTCTGTGATTCCAGTTAATGCATCTGAGGCCTTAACCAGATGTCTCCTCACGGTTGCAGATAACCTGACCGCAGTAGGCAGGGGACTGGAGACGTCAAACCAAACAGCATGCTGACAGAGCATTATGAACATAGGCCGTGGTAAAGATCAAAGGTATTACAATTCTGCCGTCTGCTTACAGTTTTGTGATCAGGACCTTCTACTTCCTGATATTTCAACAGATAAGAGTCTTAGATCTAAATCAGAAAAGGTGACGCAGCCATTTGGTATTTGCAGAGGGGTAAATCAGACATGTGCGAACCGCTCACACACCACTTCTGGTTTTAGTGCATCTGGTCAGTTTTTAGGCAATTCCTCTTGTGCTAAAGTGGAGGCCTCCGAGGGGTGCTCTCATTCTAGATCAGAGGTTTGCATGAAGGTAAATTTGATCCTACCAGGTGGTAACATAAGTGGAGTAAAGGTGGTAAGGTCTACACCGGGTCTGTGTCTGATGAAAGGATATGCTTGGGTTTGTGGTAATCAATATTACACATTTTTGCTCCCATGTATGCAAGGTACTGAGTAAAACCAAACAAGAGTATAAGGCACAACGTTTTGTACTTAAAAACCTTTTGAAATATTACTGAGATCAAACATGGCTATATATGGTTATAAAAGATCACGCAATCATGTAATATAAATGTTCCATTACATTTCCCTCCTTTTGATTATAAAAATCATACTATAAGCAAAGAATATATATAGAAAAATTCAATTTCTCTACAACATCAAATGTGTCAAACAACGAGGATTCAAAACACATCATCATAATGAGAAACTGATCGACTTCATTTACAAACTGGTTTTGTCATTTTATTCTTGCAAGAGGAACAGTTCTACAAATGCACAAGACAGTCTGCAGAAAATGTTAAAGGTGGGGCAGTCCCACACTGATTCTTATACACTTCTAGGGAGTATTCGTTACTTATTATGATTTACTTATCTAACTGTTGTAGATACTGTAGCTACAATGGAATGTGCTCATCATTATCAAACCTCACTAACAAGGTGTGCTGGACCGTGTGAACCAAGGTCAAGTTTATACGTCAAACAACTACTGTTACAAACAACTTTCATAAATGAGAGAAATGTTTCTAAGTGCAAGATACTGAGTAAAACCAAACAAGAGTATAAGGCACAACGTTTTGTACTTAAAACCCTTTTGAAATATTACGGAGATCAAACATGGCTATATATGGTTATAAAAGATCACGCAATCATGTAATATAAATTTTCCATTACAACCCAGACACAGTTCACCACTTGACATGCGAGATCCTGAGGAGTTGTTCCCCCTCCGTCCATTTTAAAGGACTTGCTCTCTTACTTCCTTCACTTCACCACCCTTTGGCTGCTGAGACGTCTCTGATTTGTTGAGTATGTCATGTGTCTTATAATGTTATATGAATTCATACTTGATTTGTGATGAAACACAGGTTGACCACCCTATATATGAGAGCAGAAGGAGTTGTTTTTCCTCTGTCCCCTTTTGAGGACCTGCTTTGTCTCCTCCATCATTGACTGGGCCACTTCTGGGGTCCTGATGGGTTTCATGTGGTGAGAGGAATGCAATATGTGTATGTTTAAAGGTTTATATGAAGACGCATACTATATGTGATAAAATGACAATTGTTAATTCATAAATGTCTCTTTATAGTCTGTGCTACCATCATCTCCTGTCAAACAGGTTTTGCTGACCTGCAGAGACAGAGAGAGAGAGAGAGAGAGAGAGAGAGAGAGAGAGAGAGTCATCTTGACTTTGTGAGTTTATTGGGCAACTTGTTTTGTCTCAGATTGAAACAAAAAGTTTGATTATGCTTATTTCCTGGTCGAAGATTTTCATCTTTAAGTTCAATTGACAGCTGTGCAAGTAGGCCTTAGGGCTCTTTTGCGACTTAAGTCATCCTTCATGACAGATACATTTAACATAGACAGAGACCCAGCCGTACAGACAGAGACCCAAACACACAGACAGACGGAGAAACAGGCCGACACACAGACAGACAGAGAAACAGGCCGACACCAAGACAGACAGACAGTCGGACAGCCAGACAGATAGAGGGAGATGCTGACCGACAGAGTGGATCACAGTTAAAGCCTGTTGCTTATTTTTCATGCACTCTTGATCCTGTTGCTAAGGCTTTACCTCATTGTTTGAGAGCTGTAGCAGCAGCAGAACGAGCCGTTCTGGCCTCACGTGATTTTGTGGGCTTTTCAGAATTAACATTACTTGTTCCACATGCAGTCTCGGCTCTCTTATCAGAACAGAAGACATCTCATCTTTCAGCAGCAAGATGGCTCAGGTACCACACCACACTTCTTGACCTGCCACATGTCACAATCAAAAGATGTATTGTCTTAAATCCAGCTACTCTTTTGCCTCTCCCAACCGATGGAGAGCCACATAGCTGTGAAGCTGAAGTTCAACAGATATGTACACCACGACCTGACCTTTCAGACACACCCCTGAACAACTCTGACCTAGTTTTCTATGTGGATGGGTCTGCTTGAAGAGACCCAGGCACAGGACAATGTCAGACTGGTTGTCCTGTTGTTGATGATCATGGTGTTGTACAATCTTCTCCTCTGCCTTCTCATTACTCAGCACAGGCAGCAGAGCTGGTGGCCTTGACAGAAGCGTGCAAATTGGCAGAAGGTAAAACAGTGACCATCTACGCCGACTCAAGGTATGCTTTTGGTGTCGTTCACGATTTTGGAGCCTTGTGGAAACACAGAAAATTTCTAAAATCTGATGGCAAACCAATTTTGGATCATGATAAGATATCTGCTTTGTTAGAGGCTATTTTGCTTCCAAAACAGATCTCTGTCTGTAAATGTGCAGCACATACATCATCTGAGGATGTGATTTCCAGAGGAAATGCTCGAGCAGATTCAGCTGCCAAAGTAGCGGCTCGACTTCCCATTAATGTTAAACATGAAACCACCGCCCTATTGTCACATTCTGGTGCTTCTCTTTCTGATCTCAGCAGTTTTGTTACACCAGCAGAGAAGAAGCTGTGGATTCAGAATAACTGCTATCAGGAGGAGGGTGTGTGGTATGGACCAGATGATAAACCGTGTCTGCCAAAGAAATTGCATCCATGCTTTGCAAAACTCTCACATGGTTTGGATCATGTCTCTAAAACAGGTATGTGTGCAGTCATTCAGGCTGATTGGTACACAAAAGGTTTTTCCACCTTTGCAGCAGATTTTTGCAGAAGTTGCATGATCTGTGCCAAAAATAATGTGGGCAAAACAAAACCATTGTCACAAACTGCAGCACATCCACCTACAATTAGACCATTTCAACATCTGATGATGGATTTCATTGAACTCAGCCCAGCTGAAGGGAAGAAATATTGTCTAACTATGGTTGATATGTTTTCTAAATGGGTTGAAGTGTTTCCGTCCAAACATGCCACTGCATCAGTTGTGGCAAAAGCATTACTCACAGAGATAATTCCTAGATGGGGAATTCCAGAGAAAATTTCATCAGACAACTGCGCCCATTTCGTGAACGAAGCAATGGCACAACTCTCTGAGTGTTTAGGTTTTGACCTCAAAACTCACTGTTCTTACTATCCACAAGCAGGTGGCACCATTGAATGCCAAAATCAGACCATCAAGACAAAATTGAGCAAATGCTGTGAGGAAACAGGTTTGTCATGGCCTAAAGCACTGCCTATTGTTTTGATGTACATGAGAATGCGCAAGCGTGAGCGACTTAACCTGTCCCCTTTTGAGATTCTGTTTGCAGTCCCACCTCGAGTGGGAACAGATTCACCTGGACGACAGATGGACACCACTCTCTGCGAGGACCAACTGGTGACATATTGCATATTCTTAACCAAATCTTTTTGTGACATCAGACGACAGGTCGCCAGTGCACAGCCCTCAGCGGGCTCAGGTCCTCTACACGACATTAAGCCTGGAGATTTTGTGGTGGTAAAGAACTTCAGGAGAAAGTCTTGGAGACATCGTCGCTGGTTAGGACTGTTCCAAGTCCTCCTGGTCACTCACACTGCTGTGAAGGTTGCAGAACGTGCCACTTGGATTCACGCAACACCCTGCAGAAGAGTTCCACAACCACAGCGACAGTAGGAGAATAATCAGTGATGTGCTAGTAACCTCTCACTGTAGACTAGGCATACAGACGTGCCAAGGCCACACATACAGTCACACACACGGCCAGAAGAAGCTGACTTCAAACCCAGAATATGGAGAGACCATGCCCATGGCATCCGTTCAGACATCCAGGCCTCTGTGGCATCAGAGGAACTGTGAGCATTCTGATACTGTTAACCCTTCTTTTCACAGGTCCCATTTTGTGGTGGGAAAAGAGAAATGCTGAAACTGAATCAGCCCACTGACACTGACTCTGACACACGAGACAACCTCCCTTCTCTCAACATGACTAAAAGACTTTCAGCAAGATTGGTGGTATACACCCCAAGACTTCCAACTTCCTCCAGAGTGGAACACAAACAGATGGTTTCATTGGCTCATGTATAATGTCAGAGAAGTAGCTCCAAATTCTTCTTGCGTGGTTTGTTTTCCCCCTGCATTAAACCAAGATTCTGTGATTCCAGTTAATGCATCTGAGGCCTTATACAGATGTCTCCTCACGGTTGCAGATAACCTGACCGCAGTAGGTAGGGGACTGGAGACGTCAAACCAAACAGCATGCTGACAGAGCATTATGAACATAGGCCGTGGTAAAGATCAAAGGTATTACAATTCTGCCGTCTGCTTACAGTTTTGTGATCAGGACCTTCTACTTCCTGATATTTCAACAGATAAGAGTCTTAGATCTAAATCAGAAAAGGTGACGCAGCCATTTGGTATTTGCAGAGGGGTAAATCAGACATGTGCGAACCGCTCACACACCACTTCTGGTTTTAGTGCATCTGGTCAGTTTTTAGGCAATTCCTCTTGTGCTAAAGTGGAGGCCTCCGAGGGGTGCTCTCATTCTAGATCAGAGGTTTGCATGAAGGTAAATTTGATCCTACCAGGTGGTAACATAAGTGGAGTAAACGTGGTAAGGTCTACACCGGGTCTGGGTATGATGAAAGGATATGCTTGGGTTTGTGGTAATCAATATTACACATTTTTGCTCCCATGTATGCAAGGTACTGAGTAAAACCAAACAAGAGTATAAGGCACAACGTTTTGTACTTAAAAACCTTTTGAAATATTACTGAGATCAAACATGGCTATATATGGTTATAAAAGATCACGCAATCATGTAATATAAATGTTCCATTACATTTCCCTCCTTTTGATTATAAAAATCATACTATAAGCAAAGAATATATATAGAAAAATTCAATTTCTCTACAACATCAAATGTGTCAAACAACGAGTATTCAAAACACATCATCATAATGAGAAACTGATCGACTTCATTTACAAACTGGTTTTGTCATTTTATTCTTGCAAGAGGAACAGTTCTACAAATGCACAAGACAGTCTGCAGAAAATGTTCAAGGTGGGGCAGTCCCACACTGATTCTTATACACTTCTAGGGAGTATTCGTTACTTATTATGATTTACTTATCTAACTGTTGTAGATACTGTAGCTACAATGGAATGTGCTCATCATTATCAAACCTCACTAACAAGGTGTGCTGGACCGTGTGAACCAAGGTCAAGTTTATACGTCAAACAACTACTGTTACAAACAACTTTCATAAATGAGAGAAATGTTTCTAAGTGCAAGGTACTGAGTAAAACCAAACAAGAGTATAAGGCACAACGTTTTGTACTTAAAACCCTTTTGAAATATTACGGAGATCAAACATGGCTATATATGGTTATAAAAGATCACGCAATCATGTAATATAAATTTTCCATTACAACCCAGACACAGTTCACCACTTGACATGCGAGATCCTGAGGAGTTGTTCCCCCTCCGTCCATTTTAAAGGACTTGCTCTCTTACTTCCTTCACTTCACCACCCTTTGGCTGCTGAGACGTCTCTGATTTGTTGAGTATGTCATGTGTCTTATAATGTTATATGAATTCATACTTGATTTGTGATGAAACACACAAAAGAGATATGTTTCCATGTCTCTTTTAGGTTGACCACCTTATATATGAGAGCAGAAGGAGTTGTTTTTCCTCTGTCCCCTTTTGAGGACCTGCTTTGTCTCCTCCATCATTGACTGGGCCACTTCTGGGGTCCTGATGGGTTTCATGTGGTGAGAGGAATGCAATATGTGTATGTTTAAAGGTTTATTATTATTATTATTATTATTATTATTATTATCATTATTATTGTTGGTTTTTTTGTTCTCTAGTGATCCACATCTCATTGTGTATGCAATATTATTATTATTTTTCCATTATTTAAAAAACTGTATCAATACAATATAACAAACAGAAAAAAGCCTATCTGTGGTTGTGATCCTTTCCACTCTGCCCACTCAATGCTCATTGCCGAGACCCACTTTCTCCTTTTAATCGGTCTAGTCTTCTGAGCTGCTGGTCCACAAGGTGAACTGGTAAATGTTGATAACTACATATTCTGACTCTCACAGTTTTTTAATCAGCACACTGTTAGAGCTGCGGAAGGTTACATTCATGACAGATAAATTTAACATAGACAGACACTAAGCCATACAGACAGAGACCCAAACACACAGACAGAGAGAGAAACAGGCCGACACCAAGACAGACAGACACAAAGTCAGACAGACAGTCAGACACCCAAATAGAGAGCGAGCCAGACAGATAGACGGAGATGCTGACCGACCGACAGACAGACAGACAGACAGACAGACCAGGAGACAGAGATATAGAAAGACAGACAGACAGAGACACAGGCAGATAGACCAATAGACAGATGGACAGACACATTCCCAGACAGACAGATATACAGACACCCACCCAGACAGAGAGAGAGACACAGGACATAAAGACACCCACCCAGACCCAGACATAGACAGAGACACAAACAGACACCCAGACATAGACACAGACAGTCAGACAGATAGACGAAGAGACAGGGATATAGAAAGACACCTGAAAAAAACATAGACAGATAGACAAACACCAAGACAGACAGACAGATAGATAGACACCCAAATAGAGAGATACCCACACAGACGACAGACACCCAAATAGAGACACCCAGACAGACAGTCACACAGAGACATAAACACACAATCAAACATACACAGCGACAGACAGCCAGACAGAAAGACACATCAGACAGACAGAGATAGAGAAAGACTTACAGCAGAAGCTACAGACAGAGACACAGGCAGACAGACAGACAGAGACACAGACACACACCCAGAAAGACAAAGATACAGAAACACTCCCAGGAAAGACACAGACAGGTAGACACCAAGACAGACAGATCCTCACCTAGATAAACAGACAAATAGACAGCCAGGTTGACAGAGATACAGGAAGACACCCGAAAAAGACACAGATACGCAGACAGACACCAAGTCAGACAGACTCAAACACACACACACCCAGACAGACTCCCAGACAGAGAGAGACACAGGCAGACACCCAGAGAGACAGGCCGAGACACAGAAAGGTAGACAAAGACATATGGACAGACATAAAGACAGACAGACCGGGACACAGATAGACAGAGACAAACAGACACCAAGACAAACAAACATACAGAGAGACACACACTGACACAAACAGGCAGCCACGTACACAGACAGGCAGACAGCTAGACAGACACCAGACACAGTTCACCACTTGACATTCGAGAGCCTGAGGAGTTGTTCCCCCTCCGTCCATTTTAAAGGACTTGCTCTCTTACTTCCTCCACTTCACCACCCTTTGGCTGCTGAGACGTCTCTGATTTGTTGAGTATGTCATGTGTCTTATAATGTTATATGAATTCATACTTGATTTGTGATGAAACACACAAAAGAGATATGTTTCCATGTCTCTTTTAGGTTGACCACCCTATATATGAGAGCAGAAGGAGTTGTTTTTCCTCTGTCCCCTTTTGAGGACCTGCTTTGTCTCCTCCATCATTGACTGGGCCACTTCTGGGTTCCTGATGGGTTTCATGTGGTGAGAGGAATGCAATATGTGTATGTTTAAAGGTTTATATGAAGACGCATACTATATGTGATAAAATGACAATTGTTAATTCATAAATGTCTCTTTATATTCTGTGCTACCATCATCTCCTGTCAAACAGGTTTTGCTGACCTGCAGAGACAGAGAGAGAGAGAGAGAGAGAGAGAGAGAGAGAGAGAGTCATCTTGACTTTGTGAGTTTATTGGGCAACTTGTTTTGTCTCAGATTGAAACAAAAAGTTTGATTATGCTTATTTCCTGGTCGAAGATTTTCATCTTTAAGTTCAATTGACAGCTGTGCAAGTAGGCCTTAGGGCTCTTTTGCGACTTAAGTCATCCTTCATGACAGATACATTTAACATAGACAGAGACCCAGCCGTACAGACAGAGACCCAAACACACAGACAGACGGAGAAACAGGCCGACACACAGACAGACAGAGAAACAGGCCGACACCAAGACAGACAGACAGTCGGACAGCCAGACAGATAGAGGGAGATGCTGACCGACAGAGTGGATCACAGTTAAAGCCTGTTGCTTATTTTTCATGCACTCTTGATCCTGTTGCTAAGGCTTTACCCCATTGTTTGAGAGCTGTAGCAGCAGCAGAACGAGCCGTTCTGGCCTCACGTGATTTTGTGGGCTTTTCAGAATTAACATTACTTGTTCCACATGCAGTCTCGGCTCTCTTATCAGAACAGAAGACATCTCATCTTTCAGCAGCAAGATGGCTCAGGTACCACACCACACTTCTTGACCTGCCACATGTCACAATCAAAAGATGTATTGTCTTAAATCCAGCTACTCTTTTGCCTCTCCCAACCGATGGAGAGCCACATAGCTGTGAAGCTGAAGTTCAACAGATTCACCACGACCTGACCTTTCAGACACACCCCTGAACAACTCTGACCTAGTTTTCTATGTGGATGGGTCTGCTTGAAGAGACCCAGGCACAGGACAATGCCAGACTGGTTATGCTGTTGTTGATGATCATGGTGTTGTACAATCTTCTCCTCTGTCTTCTCATTACTCAGCACAGGCAGCAGAGCTGGTGGCCTTGACAGAAGCATGCAAATTGGCAGAAGGTAAAACAGTGACCATCTACGCCGACTCAAGGTATGCTTTTGGTGTCGTTCACGATTTTGGAGCCTTGTGGAAACACAGAAAATTTCTAAAATCTGATGGCAAACCAATTTTGGATCATGATAAGATATCTGCTTTGTTAGAGGCTATTTTGCTTCCAAAACAGATCTCTGTCTGTAAATGTGCAGCACATACATCATCTGAGGATGTGATTTCCAGAGGAAATGCTCGAGCAGATTCAGCTGCCAAAGTAGCGGCTCGACTTCCCATTAATGTTAAACATGAAACCACCGCCCTATTGTCACATTCTGGTGCTTCTCTTTCTGATCTCAGCAGTTTTGTTACACCAGCAGAGAAGAAGCTGTGGATTCAGAATAACTGCTATCAGGAGGAGGGTGTGTGGTATGGACCAGATGATAAACCGTGTCTGCCAAAGAAATTGCATCCATGCTTTGCAAAACTCTCACATGGTTTGGATCATGTCTCTAAAACAGGTATGTGTGCAGTCATTCAGGCTGATTGGTACACAAAAGGTTTTTCCACCTTTGCAGCAGATTTTTGCAGAAGTTGCATGATCTGTGCCAAAAATAATGTGGGCAAAACAAAACCATTGTCACAAACTGCAGCACATCCACCTACAATTAGACCATTTCAACATCTGATGATGGATTTCATTGAACTCAGCCCAGCTGAAGGGAAGAAATATTGTCTAACTATGGTTGATATGTTTTCTAAATGGGTTGAAGTGTTTCCGTCCAAACATGCCACTGCATCAGTTGTGGCAAAAGCATTACTCACAGAGATAATTCCTAGATGGGGAATTCCAGAGAAAATTTCATCAGACAACTGCGCCCATTTCGTGAACGAAGCAATGGCACAACTCTCTGAGTGTTTAGGTTTTGACCTCAAAACTCACTGTTCTTACTATCCACAAGCAGGTGGCACCATTGAATGCCAAAATCAGACCATCAAGACAAAATTGAGCAAATGCTGTGAGGAAACAGGTTTGTCATGGCCTAAAGCACTGCCTATTGTTTTGATGTACATGAGAATGCGCAAGCGTGAGCGACTTAACCTGTCCCCTTTTGAGATTCTGTTTGCAGTCCCACCTCGAGTGGGAACAGATCCACCTGGACGACAGATGGACACCACTATCTGCGAGGACCAACTGGTGACATATTGCATATTCTTAACCAAATCTTTTTGTGACATCAGACGACAGGTCGCCAGTGCACAGCTCTCAGTGGGCTCAGGTCCTCTACACGACATTAAGCCTGGAGATTTTGTGGTGGTAAAGAACTTCAGGAGAAAGTCTTGGAGACATCGTCGCTGGTTAGGACCGTTCCAAGTCCTCCTGGTCACTCACACTGCTGTGAAGGTTGCAGAACGTGCCACTTGGATTCACGCAACACCCTGCAGAAGAGTTCCACAACCACAGCGACAGTAGGAGAATAATCAGTGATGTGCTAGTAACCTCTCACTGTAGACTAGGCATACAGACGTGCCAAGGCCACACATGCAGTCACACACACGGCCAGAAGAAGCTGACTTCAAACCCAGAATATGGAGAGACCATGCCCATGGCATCCGTTCAGACATCCAGGCCTCTGTGGCATCAGAGGAACTGTGAGCATTCTGATACTGTTAACCCTTCTTTTCACAGGTCCCATTTTGTGGTGGGAAAAGAGAAATGCTGAAACTGAATCAGCCCACTGACACTGACTCTGACACACGAGACAACCTCCCTTCTCTCAACATGACTAAAAGACTTTCAGCAAGATTGGTGGTATACACCCCAAGACTTCCAACTTCCTCCAGAGTGGAACACAAACAGATGGTTTCATTGGCTCATGTATAATGTCAGAGAAGTAGCTCCAAATTCTTCTTGCGTGGTTTGTTTTCCCCCTGCATTAAACCAAGATTCTGTGATTCCAGTTAATGCATCTGAGGCCTTATACAGATGTCTCCTCACGGTTGCAGATAACCTGACCGCAGTAGGTAGGGGACTGGAGACGTCAAACCAAACAGCATGCTGACAGAGCATTATGAACATAGGCCGTGGTAAAGATCAAAGGTATTACAATTCTGCCGTCTGCTTACAGTTTTGTGATCAGGACCTTCTACTTCCTGATATTTCAACAGATAAGAGTCTTAGATCTAAATCAGAAAAGGTGACGCAGCCATTTGGTATTTGCAGAGGGGTAAATCAGACATGTGCGAACCGCTCACACACCACTTCTGGTTTTAGTGCATCTGGTCAGTTTTTAGGCAATTCCTCTTGTGCTAAAGTGGAGGCCTCCGAGGGGTGCTCTCATTCTAGATCAGAGGTTTGCATGAAGGTAAATTTGATCCTACCAGGTGGTAACATAAGTGGAGTAAACGTGGTAAGGTCTACACCGGGTCTGGGTATGATGAAAGGATATGCTTGGGTTTGTGGTAATCAATATTACACATTTTTGCTCCCATGTATGCAAGGTACTGAGTAAAACCAAACAAGAGTATAAGGCACAACGTTTTGTACTTAAAAACCTTTTGAAATATTACTGAGATCAAACATGGCTATATATGGTTATAAAAGATCACGCAATCATGTAATATAAATGTTCCATTACATTTCCCTCCTTTTGATTATAAAAATCATACTATAAGCAAAGAATATATATAGAAAAATTCAATTTCTCTACAACATCAAATGTGTCAAACAACGAGTATTCAAAACACATCATCATAATGAGAAACTGATCGACTTCATTTACAAACTGGTTTTGTCATTTTATTCTTGCAAGAGGAACAGTTCTACAAATGCACAAGACAGTCTGCAGAAAATGTTCAAGGTGGGGCAGTCCCACACTGATTCTTATACACTTCTAGGGAGTATTCGTTACTTATTATGATTTACTTATCTAACTGTTGTAGATACTGTAGCTACAATGGAATGTGCTCATCATTATCAAACCTCACTAACAAGGTGTGCTGGACCGTGTGAACCAAGGTCAAGTTTATACGTCAAACAACTACTGTTACAAACAACTTTCATAAATGAGAGAAATGTTTCTAAGTGCAAGGTACTGAGTAAAACCAAACAAGAGTATAAGGCACAACGTTTTGTACTTAAAACCCTTTTGAAATATTACGGAGATCAAACATGGCTATATATGGTTATAAAAGATCACGCAATCATGTAATATAAATTTTCCATTACAACCCAGACACAGTTCACCACTTGACATGCGAGATCCTGAGGAGTTGTTCCCCCTCCGTCCATTTTAAAGGACTTGCTCTCTTACTTCCTTCACTTCACCACCCTTTGGCTGCTGAGACGTCTCTGATTTGTTGAGTATGTCATGTGTCTTATAATGTTATATGAATTCATACTTGATTTGTGATGAAACACACAAAAGAGATATGTTTCCATGTCTCTTTTAGGTTGACCACCTTATATATGAGAGCAGAAGGAGTTGTTTTTCCTCTGTCCCCTTTTGAGGACCTGCTTTGTCTCCTCCATCATTGACTGGGCCACTTCTGGGGTCCTGATGGGTTTCATGTGGTGAGAGGAATGCAATATGTGTATGTTTAAAGGTTTATTATTATTATTATTATTATTATTATTATCATTATTATTGTTGGTTTTTTTGTTCTCTAGTGATCCACATCTCATTGTGTATGCAATATTATTATTATTTTTCCATTATTTAAAAAACTGTATCAATACAATATAACAAACAGAAAAAAGCCTATCTGTGGTTGTGATCCTTTCCACTCTGCCCACTCAATGCTCATTGCCGAGACCCACTTTCTCCTTTTAATCGGTCTAGTCTTCTGAGCTGCTGGTCCACAAGGTGAACTGGTAAATGTTGATAACTACATATTCTGACTCTCACAGTTTTTTAATCAGCACACTGTTAGAGCTGCGGAAGGTTACATTCATGACAGATAAATTTAACATAGACAGACACTAAGCCATACAGACAGAGACCCAAACACACAGACAGAGAGAGAAACAGGCCGACACCAAGACAGACAGACACAAAGTCAGACAGACAGTCAGACACCCAAATAGAGAGCGAGCCAGACAGATAGACGGAGATGCTGACCGACCGACAGACAGACAGACAGACAGACAGACCAGGAGACAGAGATATAGAAAGACAGACAGACAGAGACACAGGCAGATAGACCAATAGACAGATGGACAGACACATTCCCAGACAGACAGATATACAGACACCCACCCAGACAGAGAGAGAGACACAGGACATAAAGACACCCACCCAGACCCAGACATAGACAGAGACACAAACAGACACCCAGACATAGACACAGACAGTCAGACAGATAGACGAAGAGACAGGGATATAGAAAGACACCTGAAAAAAACATAGACAGATAGACAAACACCAAGACAGACAGACAGATAGATAGACACCCAAATAGAGAGATACCCACACAGACGACAGACACCCAAATAGAGACACCCAGACAGACAGTCACACAGAGACATAAACACACAATCAAACATACACAGCGACAGACAGCCAGACAGAAAGACACATCAGACAGACAGAGATAGAGAAAGACTTACAGCAGAAGCTACAGACAGAGACACAGGCAGACAGACAGACAGAGACACAGACACACACCCAGAAAGACAAAGATACAGAAACACTCCCAGGAAAGACACAGACAGGTAGACACCAAGACAGACAGATCCTCACCTAGATAAACAGACAAATAGACAGCCAGGTTGACAGAGATACAGGAAGACACCCGAAAAAGACACAGATACGCAGACAGACACCAAGTCAGACAGACTCAAACACACACACACCCAGACAGACTCCCAGACAGAGAGAGACACAGGCAGACACCCAGAGAGACAGGCCGAGACACAGAAAGGTAGACAAAGACATATGGACAGACATAAAGACAGACAGACCGGGACACAGATAGACAGAGACAAACAGACACCAAGACAAACAAACATACAGAGAGACACACACTGACACAAACAGGCAGCCACGTACACAGACAGGCAGACAGCTAGACAGACACCAGACACAGTTCACCACTTGACATTCGAGAGCCTGAGGAGTTGTTCCCCCTCCGTCCATTTTAAAGGACTTGCTCTCTTACTTCCTCCACTTCACCACCCTTTGGCTGCTGAGACGTCTCTGATTTGTTGAGTATGTCATGTGTCTTATAATGTTATATGAATTCATACTTGATTTGTGATGAAACACACAAAAGAGATATGTTTCCATGTCTCTTTTAGGTTGACCACCCTATATATGAGAGCAGAAGGAGTTGTTTTTCCTCTGTCCCCTTTTGAGGACCTGCTTTGTCTCCTCCATCATTGACTGGGCCACTTCTGGGTTCCTGATGGGTTTCATGTGGTGAGAGGAATGCAATATGTGTATGTTTAAAGGTTTATATGAAGACGCATACTATATGTGATAAAATGACAATTGTTAATTCATAAATGTCTCTTTATATTCTGTGCTACCATCATCTCCTGTCAAACAGGTTTTGCTGACCTGCAGAGACAGAGAGAGAGAGAGAGAGAGAGAGAGAGAGAGAGAGAGAGTCATCTTGACTTTGTGAGTTTATTGGGCAACTTGTTTTGTCTCAGATTGAAACAAAAAGTTTGATTATGCTTATTTCCTGGTCGAAGATTTTCATCTTTAAGTTCAATTGACAGCTGTGCAAGTAGGCCTTAGGGCTCTTTTGCGACTTAAGTCATCCTTCATGACAGATACATTTAACATAGACAGAGACCCAGCCGTACAGACAGAGACCCAAACACACAGACAGACGGAGAAACAGGCCGACACACAGACAGACAGAGAAACAGGCCGACACCAAGACAGACAGACAGTCGGACAGCCAGACAGATAGAGGGAGATGCTGACCGACAGAGTGGATCACAGTTAAAGCCTGTTGCTTATTTTTCATGCACTCTTGATCCTGTTGCTAAGGCTTTACCCCATTGTTTGAGAGCTGTAGCAGCAGCAGAACGAGCCGTTCTGGCCTCACGTGATTTTGTGGGCTTTTCAGAATTAACATTACTTGTTCCACATGCAGTCTCGGCTCTCTTATCAGAACAGAAGACATCTCATCTTTCAGCAGCAAGATGGCTCAGGTACCACACCACACTTCTTGACCTGCCACATGTCACAATCAAAAGATGTATTGTCTTAAATCCAGCTACTCTTTTGCCTCTCCCAACCGATGGAGAGCCACATAGCTGTGAAGCTGAAGTTCAACAGATTCACCACGACCTGACCTTTCAGACACACCCCTGAACAACTCTGACCTAGTTTTCTATGTGGATGGGTCTGCTTGAAGAGACCCAGGCACAGGACAATGCCAGACTGGTTATGCTGTTGTTGATGATCATGGTGTTGTACAATCTTCTCCTCTGTCTTCTCATTACTCAGCACAGGCAGCAGAGCTGGTGGCCTTGACAGAAGCATGCAAATTGGCAGAAGGTAAAACAGTGACCATCTACGCCGACTCAAGGTATGCTTTTGGTGTCGTTCACGATTTTGGAGCCTTGTGGAAACACAGAAAATTTCTAAAATCTGATGGCAAACCAATTTTGGATCATGATAAGATATCTGCTTTGTTAGAGGCTATTTTGCTTCCAAAACAGATCTCTGTCTGTAAATGTGCAGCACATACATCATCTGAGGATGTGATTTCCAGAGGAAATGCTCGAGCAGATTCAGCTGCCAAAGTAGCGGCTCGACTTCCCATTAATGTTAAACATGAAACCACCGCCCTATTGTCACATTCTGGTGCTTCTCTTTCTGATCTCAGCAGTTTTGTTACACCAGCAGAGAAGAAGCTGTGGATTCAGAATAACTGCTATCAGGAGGAGGGTGTGTGGTATGGACCAGATGATAAACCGTGTCTGCCAAAGAAATTGCATCCATGCTTTGCAAAACTCTCACATGGTTTGGATCATGTCTCTAAAACAGGTATGTGTGCAGTCATTCAGGCTGATTGGTACACAAAAGGTTTTTCCACCTTTGCAGCAGATTTTTGCAGAAGTTGCATGATCTGTGCCAAAAATAATGTGGGCAAAACAAAACCATTGTCACAAACTGCAGCACATCCACCTACAATTAGACCATTTCAACATCTGATGATGGATTTCATTGAACTCAGCCCAGCTGAAGGGAAGAAATATTGTCTAACTATGGTTGATATGTTTTCTAAATGGGTTGAAGTGTTTCCGTCCAAACATGCCACTGCATCAGTTGTGGCAAAAGCATTACTCACAGAGATAATTCCTAGATGGGGAATTCCAGAGAAAATTTCATCAGACAACTGCGCCCATTTCGTGAACGAAGCAATGGCACAACTCTCTGAGTGTTTAGGTTTTGACCTCAAAACTCACTGTTCTTACTATCCACAAGCAGGTGGCACCATTGAATGCCAAAATCAGACCATCAAGACAAAATTGAGCAAATGCTGTGAGGAAACAGGTTTGTCATGGCCTAAAGCACTGCCTATTGTTTTGATGTACATGAGAATGCGCAAGCGTGAGCGACTTAACCTGTCCCCTTTTGAGATTCTGTTTGCAGTCCCACCTCGAGTGGGAACAGATCCACCTGGACGACAGATGGACACCACTATCTGCGAGGACCAACTGGTGACATATTGCATATTCTTAACCAAATCTTTTTGTGACATCAGACGACAGGTCGCCAGTGCACAGCTCTCAGTGGGCTCAGGTCCTCTACACGACATTAAGCCTGGAGATTTTGTGGTGGTAAAGAACTTCAGGAGAAAGTCTTGGAGACATCGTCGCTGGTTAGGACCGTTCCAAGTCCTCCTGGTCACTCACACTGCTGTGAAGGTTGCAGAACGTGCCACTTGGATTCACGCAACACCCTGCAGAAGAGTTCCACAACCACAGCGACAGTAGGAGAATAATCAGTGATGTGCTAGTAACCTCTCACTGTAGACTAGGCATACAGACGTGCCAAGGCCACACATGCAGTCACACACACGGCCAGAAGAAGCTGACTTCAAACCCAGAATATGGAGAGACCATGCCCATGGCATCCGTTCAGACATCCAGGCCTCTGTGGCATCAGAGGAACTGTGAGCATTCTGATACTGTTAACCCTTCTTTTCACAGGTCCCATTTTGTGGTGGGAAAAGAGAAATGCTGAAACTGAATCAGCCCACTGACACTGACTCTGACACACGAGACAACCTCCCTTCTAAAAGACTTTCAGCAAGATTGGTGGTATACACCCCAAGACTTCCAACTTCCTCCAGAGTGGAACACAAACAGATGGTTTCATTGGCTCATGTATAATGTCAGAGAAGTAGCTCCAAATTCTTCTTGCATGGTTTGTTTTCCCCCTGCATTAAACCAAGATTCTGTGATTCCAGTTAATGCAGAGCCGGCATCTGAGGCCTTAACCAGATGTCTCCTCACGGTTGCAGATAACCTGACCGCAGTAGGTAGGGGACTGGAGACGTCAAACCAAACAGCATGCTGACAGAGCATTATGAACATAGGCCGTGGTAAAGATCAAAGGTATTACAATTCTGCCGTCTGCTTACAGTTTTGTGATCAGGACCTTCTACTTCCTGATATTTCAACAGATAAGAGTCTTAGATCTAAATCAGAAAAGGTGACGCAGCCATTTGGTATTTGCAGAGGGGTAAATCAGACATGTGCGAACCGCTCACACACCACTTCTGGTTTTAGTGCATCTGGTCAGTTTTTAGGCAATTCCTCTTGTGCTAAAGTGGAGGCCTCCGAGGGGTGCTCTCATTCTAGATCAGAGGTTTGCATGAAGGTAAATTTGATCCTACCAGGTGGTAACATAAGTGAAGTAAAGGTGGTAAGGTCTACACCGGGTCTGGGTATGATGAAAGGATATGCTTGGGTTTGTGGTAATCAATATTACACATTTTTGCCTCCCATGTATGCAAGGTACTGAGTAAAACCAAACAAGAGTATAAGACGCAACGTTTTGTACTTAAAAACCTTTTGAAATATTACTGAGATCAAACATGGCTATATATGGTTATAAAAGATCACGCAATCATGTAATATAAATGCTCCATTACATTTCCCTCCTTTTGATTATAAAAATCATACTATAAGCAAAGAATATATATAGAAAAATTCAATTTCTCTACAACATCAAATGTGTCAATTCACGAGGATTCATTGATCATCATAATGAGAAACTGATCAACTTCATTTACAAACTGGTTTTGTCATTTTATTCTTGCAAGAGGAACAGTTCTACAAATGCACAAGACAGTCTGCAGAAAATGTTCAGGGTGGGGCAGTCCCACGTTAGAGAAGCATTTACTTCTCTAACTGTTGTAGATACTGTAGCTACAATGGAATGTGCTCATCATTATCAAACCTCACTAACAAGCTGTGCTGGACCGTGTGAACCATCCTTCGTGTAGTACTGTGAGACACATTAACAGTTGTGATGAGTGGCCCTGTGGCACCATCTACAGGACAAAACAAGCTATTTCACCTACTGCGGGGGTAAAGTTTTTTTTACCATGACAATTATTCATCGTGAACTCATGTTTTAACATAAATGCACTTATTTATATTTCAAACAGCTCCTCTAATCACTATTTATCTTTTCAACTGCAGCCTATTTCTCTTTGTAACTCTTTCTATCTGTAAACGAACAGTATTTAAAAAGCTACAGTGCAATATAACACCTTATGTACTTAACAAATATCATAAAACATTCCTCATAAACTGACATCATATCAACACAAATTAGCATCCCACCCATACAGAACATCTGCAACATCCTGTCACAGACACTGAAGTAAAGGAAGTAAAGCCGACTCAGGCCCTTCTTATAAACGGCCTCTGTATTTGTGGACCAGTCCAGTATGTTGTCTAGTGAAATAATTGAAGCCCTTTTAACGTTAGATGAACAGTGATAGGGTTACAAAAAAGTTAGACACACAGAGACACAGACAGACACCCAAGCAGACAGAGCCCCAGTTACAGATACAGACAGACAGAACAAAGTCAGACAGACCGACCAACCGAGACACAAATAGACAGACAGACAGACCCCCAAATAGAGACAGATAGAGACACAGACAGACAGCCGTAGACAGACAGAACAAAGTCAGACAGACAGACCGAGACACAGACAGACAGACCGAGACACAGACAGACAGACAGACAGACAGACAGACAGACAGACAGACAGACAGACAGACAGACAGAGACATAGAGAAAGACTTCCAGAAGAAGATACAGACAGGCACACGGTCACCAAGACAGACAGACAGCCAGGCAGAAATCCAGACAGACAAACAAACAGAGACAAATAAACATACAGACACAGGTAGACAGACAGACAGACTCTGAAATAGAGAGATATCCATACAGAAAGACACCCAGACAGACAGAGACAGACAGCCAGGCAGACAGAGATACAGAAAGACACCTGGAAAAGACAGGCAGACTGAAAATGCTTTGTTGATGCCAGAGGTCAGAGGAGAGTGGCAAATGGAAATAAAAGATTGGAAACAAAATTGGAAATAGAAGAAGGTGCTGCTGTGGTCACTTAACCACCATGAATTCCTTACAATGATTGGAGCTTTACTGATTTTCTTCTTTTTGTCGTTGTTGTCCTTGTTTGTGTTTCTTCAGGCCTTACCATTTCACTTGAACATGATTACCACCAACAACCTGATGTTCAAGGGACAATTCAAGGGAGTACTGCTTTTCTTTATTTTTTGCTTTTTATTGTCATGGTAAAAATACTTATACATTAGTACTGCAAATGTATACAGACTCATTTACAATGACCCAAATTCGGTATATCTTGCATCTTGAATAAAGAGTAATGGTTATGTTTTCTGCACTCTCTTAGGAGTTGATTCAGATCCGACTCCGTGGCGGTCTGGTGACGAGCCAGAAGGGCGAGCAATATGGACGGAACACGGCGCACAGTGTGACCAGTCGTGGTATCCATTCTGGAGAACCTAGACATCATCTCACCTCACTCACTGTCTCTGATACACGTAAGAAAAGAACACAGGAAACCACCCAGATAGTAGGTCATATGACAGAACATTACACACATATAGAGAGACACAGGCAGATAGACACACAGAGACACAGACAGACACCCAAGCAGACAGAGCCCCAGTTACAAATACAGACAGACAGAACAAAGTCAGACAGACCGACCAACCGAGACACAAATAGACAGACAGACAGACCCCCAAATAGAGACAGACAGACCCCCAAGCAAACAGACAGATGTCAGGTGTCTGTCTGTGTCTCTGTCTGTCTCTATCTCTATCGGGGGATAGAGATAGAGACAGACAGAGACACAGACAGACACCCAATCAAACAGACCCCCAGATAGAGACACAGACAGACAGCCGTAGACAGACAGAACAAAGTCAGACAGACAGACCGAGACACAGACAGACAGACCGAGACACAGACAGACAGACCGAGACACAGACAGACAGACAGACAGAGACATAGAGAAAGACTTCCAGATGAAGATACAGACAGGCACACAGTCACCAAGACAGACAGACAGCCAGGCAGAAATCCAGACAGACAAACAAACAGAGACAAATAAACATACAGACACAGGTAGACAGACAGACAGACTCTGAAATAGAGAGATATCCATACAGAAAGACACCCAGACAGACAGAGACAGACAGCCAGGCAGACAGAGATACAGAAAGACACCTAGAAAAGACAGGCAGACTGAAAATGCCTTGTTGATGCCAGAGGTCAGAGGAGAGTGGCAAATGGAAATAAAAGATTGGAAACAAAATTGGAAATAGAAGAAGGTGCTGCTGTGGTCACTTAACCACCATGAATTCCTTACAATGATTGGAGCTTTACTGATTTTCTTCTTTTTGTCGTTGTTGTCCTTGTTTGTGTTTCTTCAGGCCTTACCATTTCACTTGAGCATGATTACCAGCAACAACCTGATGTTCAAGGGACAATTCAAGGGAGTACTGCTTTTCTTTATTTTTCGCTTTTTATTGTCATGGTAAAAATACTCATACAGTACTGCAAATGTATACAGACTCATTTACAATGACCCGAATTCTGTATGTCTTGCATCTTGAATAGAGAGTAATGGTTATGTTTTCTGCACTCTCTTAGGAGTTGATTCAGATCCGACTCCGTGGCGGTCTGGTGACGAGCCAGAAGGGCGAGCAATATGGACGGAACACGGCGCACAGTGTGACCAGTCGTGGTATCCATTCTGGAGAACCTAGACATCATCTCACCTCACTCACTGTCTCTGATACACGTAAGAAAAGAACACAGGAAACCACCCAGATAGTAGGTCATATGACAGAACATTACACACATATAGAGAGACACAGGCAGATAGACACACAGAGACACAGACAGACACCCAAGCAGACAGAGCCCCAGTTACAAATACAGACAGACAGAACAAAGTCAGACAGACCGACCAACCGAGACACAAATAGACAGACAGACAGACCCTCAAATAGAGACAGACAGACCCCCAAGCAAACAGACAGATGTCAGGTGTCTGTCTGTGTCTCTGTCTGTCTCTATCTCTATCGGGGGATAGAGATAGAGACAGACAGAGACACAGACAGACACCCAATCAAACAGACCCCCAGATAGAGACACAGACAGACACCCAATCAAACAGACCCCCAGATAGAGACACAGACAGACAGCCGTAGACAGACAGAACAAAGTCAGACAGACAGACCGAGACACAGACAGACAGACCGAGACACAGACAGACAGACCGAGACACAGACAGACAGACCGAGACACAGACAGACAGACAGACAGAGACATAGAGAAAGACTTCCAGATGAAGATACAGACAGGCACACAGTCACCAAGACAGACAGACAGCCAGGCAGAAATCCAGACAGACAAACAAACAGAGACAAATAAACATACAGACACAGGTAGACAGACAGACAGACTCTGAAATAGAGAGATATCCATACAGAAAGACACCCAGACAGACAGAGACAGACAGCCAGGCAGACAGAGATACAGAAAGACACCTGGAAAAGACAGGCAGACTGAAAATGCCTTGTTGATGCCAGAGGTCAGAGGAGAGTGGCCAGACTGGTTCAAGCTGATAGAACAGTAACTCAAATAACCACTTGTTACAACCGAGGCATGCAGAAGAGCATCTCTGAACGCGCAACACATTGAACCTTGACAGAGATTGGCTACAGCAGCAGAAGACCACACCGGGTGCCACTCCTGTCAACACACATATAGAAAGACACATCTCACCTCACTCACTGTCTCTGATACACGTAAGAAAAGAACACAGGAAACCACCCAGATAGTAGGTCATATGACAGAACATTACACACATATAGAGAGACACAGGCAGATAGACACACAGAGACACAGACAGACACCCAAGCAGACAGAGCCCCAGTTACAGATACAGACAGACAGAACAAAGTCAGACAGACCGACCAACCGAGACACAAATAGACAGACAGACAGACCCCCAAATAGAGACAGACAGACCCCCAAGCAAACAGACAGATGTCAGGTGTCTGTCTGTGTCTCTGTCTGTCTCTATCTCTATCGGGGGATAGAGATAGAGACAAACAGAGACACAGACAGACACCCAATCAAACAGACCCCCAGATAGAGACACAGACAGACAGCCGTAGACAGACAGAACAAAGTCAGACAGACAGACCGAGACACAGACAGACAGACAGACAGACAGACAGAGACATAGAGAAAGACTTCCAGAAGAAGATACAGACAGGCACACAGTCACCAAGACAGACAGACAGCCCTCAGCGGGCTCAGGTCCTCTACACGACATTAAGCCTGGAGATTTTGTGGTGGTAAAGAACTTCAGGAGAAAGTCTTGGAGACATCGTCGCTGGTTAGGACCGTTCCAAGTCCTCCTGGTCACTCACACTGCTGTGAAGGTTGCAGAACGTGCCACTTGGATTCACGCAACACCCTGCAGAAGAGTTCCACAACCACAGCGACAGTAGGAGAACAATCAGTGATGTGCTAGTAACCTCTCACTGTAGACTAGGCATACAGACGTGCCAAGGCCACACATACAGTCACACACACGGCCAGAAGAAGCTGACTTCAAACCCAGAATATGGAGAGACCATGCCCATGGCATCCGTTCAGACATCCAGGCCTCTGTGGCATCAGAGGAACTGTGAGCATTCTGATACTGTTAACCCTTCTTTTCACAGGTCCCATTTTGTGGTGGGAAAAGAGAAATGCTGAAACTGAATCAGCCCACTGACACTGACTCTGACACACGAGACAACCTCCCTTCTCTCAACATGACTAAAAGACTTTCAGCAAGATTGGTGGTATACACCCCAAGACTTCCAACTTCCTCCAGAGTGGAACACAAACAGATGGTTTCATTGGCTCATGTATAATGTCAGAGAAGTAGCTCCAAATTCTTCTTGCGTGGTTTGTTTTCCCCCTGCATTAAACCAAGATTCTGTGATTCCAGTTAATGCAGAGCCGGCATCTGAGGCCTTAACCAGATGTCTCCTCACGGTTGCAGATAACCTGACCGCAGTAGGTAGGGGACTGGAGACGTCAAACCAAACAGCATGCCGACAGAGCATTATGAACATAGGCCGTGGTAAAGATCAAAGGTATTACAATTCTGCCGTCTGCTTACAGTTTTGTGATCAGGACCTTCTACTTCCTGATATTTCAACAGATAAGAGTCTTAGATCTAAATCAGAAAAGGTGACGCAGCCATTTGGTATTTGCAGAGGGGTAAATCAGACATGTGCGAACCGCTCACACACCACTTCTGGTTTTAGTGCATCTGGTCAGTTTTTAGGCAATTCCTCTTGTGCTAAAGTGGAGGCCTCCGAGGGGTGCTCTCATTCTAGATCAGAGGTTTGCATGAAGGTAAATTTGATCCTACCAGGTGGTAACATAAGTGGAGTAAAGGTGGTAAGGTCTACACCGGGTCTGGGTATGATGAAAGGATATGCTTGGGTTTGTGGTAATCAATATTACACATTTTTGCCTCCCATGTATGCAAGGTACTGAGTAAAACCAAACAAGAGTATAAGGCGCAACATTTTGTACTTAAAAACCTTTTGAAATATTACTGAGATCAAACATGGCTATATATGGTTATAAAAGATCACGCAATCATGTAATATAAATGCTCCATTACATTTCCCTCCTTTTGATTATAAAAATCATACTATAAGCAAAGAATATATATAGAAAAATTCAATTTCTCTACAACATCAAATGTGTCAATTCACGAGGATTCATTGATCATCATAATGAGAAACTGATCAACTTCATTTACAAACTGGTTTTGTCATTTTATTCTTGCAAGAGGAACAGTTCTACAAATGCACAAGACAGTCTGCAGAAAATGTTCAGGGTGGGGCAGCCCCACGTTAGAGAAGCATTTACTTCTCTAACTGTTGTAGATACTGTAGCTACAATGGAATGTGCTCATCATTATCAAACCTCACTAACAAGCTGTGCTGGACCGTGTGAACCATCCTTCGTGTAGTACTGTGAGACACATTAACAGTTGTGATGAGTGGCCCTGTGGCACCATCTACAGGACAAAACAAGCTATTTCACCTACTGCGGGGGTAAAGTTTTTTTTACCATGACAATTATTCATCGTGAACTCATGTTTTAACATAAATGCACTTATTTATATTTCAAACAGCTCCTCTAATCACTATTTATCTTTTCAACTGCAGCCTATTTCTCTTTGTAACTCTTTCTATCTGTAAACGAACAGTATTTAAAAAGCTACAGTGCAATATAACACCTTATGTACTTAACAAATATCATAAAACATTCCTCATAAACTGACATCATATCAACACAAATTTGCATCCCACCCATACAGAACATCTGCAACATCCTGTCACAGACACTGAAGTAAAGGAAGTAAAGCCGACTCAGGCCCTTCTTATAAACGGCCTCTGTATTTGTGGACCAGTCCAGTATGTTGTCTAGTGAAATAATTGAAGTCTTGTTAACGTTAGATGAACAGTGATAGGGTTACAAAAAAGTTAGACACACAGAGACACAGACAGACACCCAAGCAGACAGAGCCCCAGTTACAGATACAGACAGACAGAACAAAGTCAGACAGACCGACCAACCGAGACACAAATAGACAGACAGACAGACCCCCAAATAGAGACAGACCCCCAGATAGAGACACAGACAGACAGCCGTAGACAGACAGAACAAAGTCAGACAGACAGACCGAGACACAGACAGACAGACCGAGACACAGACAGACAGACAGACAGACAGACAGACAGACAGACAGAGACATAGAGAAAGACTTCCAGAAGAAGATACAGACAGGCACACAGTCACCAAGACAGACAGACAGCCAGGCAGAAATCCAGACAGACAAACAAACAGAGACAAATAAACATACAGACACAGGTAGACAGACAGACAGACTCTGAAATAGAGAGATATCCATACAGAAAGACACCCAGACAGACAGAGACAGACAGCCAGGCAGACAGAGATACAGAAAGACACCTGGAAAAGACAGGCAGACTGAAAATGCCTTGTTGATGCCAGAGGTCAGAGGAGAGTGGCAAATGGAAATAAAAGATTGGAAACAAAATTGGAAATAGAAGAAGGTGCTGCTGTGGTCACTTAACCACCATGAATTCCTTACAATGATTGGAGCTTTACTGATTTTCTTCTTTTTGTCGTTGTTGTCCTTGTTTGTGTTTCTTCAGGCCTTACCATTTCACTTGAGCATGATTACCAGCAACAACCTGATGTTCAAGGGACAATTCAAGGGAGTACTGCTTTTCTTTATTTTTTGCTTTTTATTGTCATGGTAAAAATACTTATACATTAGTACTGCAAATGTATACAGACTCATTTACAATGACCCGAATTCTGTATGTCTTGCATCTTGAATAGAGAGTAATGGTTATGTTTTCTGCACTCTCTTAGGAGTTGATTCAGATCCGACTCCGTGGCGGTCTGGTGACGAGCCAGAAGGGCGAGCAATATGGACGGAACACGGCGCACAGTGTGACCAGTCGTGGTATCCATTCTGGAGAACCTAGACATCATCTCACCTCACTCACTGTCTCTGATACACGTAAGAAAAGAACACAGGAAACCACCCAGATAGTAGGTCATATGACAGAACATTACACACATATAGAGAGACACAGGCAGATAGACACACAGAGACACAGACAGACACCCAAGCAGACAGAGCCCCAGTTACAAATACAGACAGACAGAACAAAGTCAGACAGACCGACCAACCGGGACACAAATAGACAGACAGACAGACAGACCCCCAAGCAAACAGACAGATGTCAGGTGTCTGTCTGTGTCTCTGTCTGTCTCTATCTCTATCGGGGGATAGAGATAGAGACAGACAGAGACACAGACAGACACCCAATCAAACAGACCCCCAGATAGAGACACAGACAGACAGCCGTAGACAGACAGAACAAAGTCAGACAGACAGACCGAGACACAGACAGACAGACCGAGACACAGACAGACAGACAGACAAATAGACAGACAGAGACATAGAGAAAGACTTCCAGAAGAAGATACAGACAGGCACACAGTCACCAAGACAGACAGACAGCCAGGCAGAAATCCAGACAGACAAACAAACAGAGACAAATAAACATACAGACACAGGTAGACAGACAGACAGACTCTGAAATAGAGAGATATCCATACAGAAAGACACCCAGACAGACAGAGACAGACAGCCAGGCAGACAGAGATACAGAAAGACACCTGGAAAAGACAGGCAGACTGAAAAAGCCTTGTTGATGCCAGAGGTCAGAGGAGAGTGGCCAGACTGGTTCAAGCTGATAGAACAGTAACTCAAATAACCACTTGTTACAACCGAGGCATGCAGAAGAGCATCTCTGAACGCGCAACACATTGAACCTTGACAGAGATTGGCTACAGCAGCAGAAGACCACACCGAGTGCCACTCCTGTCAACACACATATAGAGAGACACATCTCACCTCACTCACTGTCTCTGATACACGTAAGAAAAGAACACAGGAAACCACCCAGATAGTAGGTCATATGACAGAACATTACACACATATAGAGAGACACAGGCAGATAGACACACAGAGACACAGACAGACACCCAAGCAGACAGAGCCCCAGTTACAGATACAGACAGACAGAACAAAGTCAGACAGACCGACCAACCGAGACACAAATAGACAGACAGACAGACCCCCAAATAGAGACAGACAGACCCCCAAGCAAACAGACAGATGTCAGGTGTCTGTCTGTGTCTCTGTCTGTCTCTATCTCTATCGGGGGATAGAGATAGAGACAAACAGAGACACAGACAGACACCCAATCAAACAGACCCCCAGATAGAGACACAGACAGACAGCCGTAGACAGGCAGAACAAAGTCAGACAGACAGACCGAGACACAGACAGACAGACAGACAGACAGACAGAGACATAGAGAAAGACTTCCAGAAGAAGATACAGACAGGCACACAGTCACCAAGACAGACAGACAGCCCTCAGCGGGCTCAGGTCCTCTACACGACATTAAGCCTGGAGATTTTGTGGTGGTAAAGAACTTCAGGAGAAAGTCTTGGAGACATCGTCGCTGGTTAGGACCGTTCCAAGTCCTCCTGGTCACTCACACTGCTGTGAAGGTTGCAGAACGTGCCACTTGGATTCACGCAACACCCTGCAGAAGAGTTCCACAACCACAGCGACAGTAGGAGAACAATCAGTGATGTGCTAGTAACCTCTCACTGTAGACTAGGCATACAGACGTGCCAAGGCCACACATACAGTCACACACACGGCCAGAAGAAGCTGACTTCAAACCCAGAATATGGAGAGACCATGCCCATGGCATCCGTTCAGACATCCAGGCCTCTGTGGCATCAGAGGAACTGTGAGCATTCTGATACTGTTAACCCTTCTTTTCACAGGTCCCATTTTGTGGTGGGAAAAGAGAAATGCTGAAACTGAATCAGCCCACTGACACTGACTCTGACACACGAGACAACCTCCCTTCTCTCAACATGACTAAAAGACTTTCAGCAAGATTGGTGGTATACACCCCAAGACTTCCAACTTCCTCCAGAGTGGAACACAAACAGATGGTTTCATTGGCTCATGTATAATGTCAGAGAAGTAGCTCCAAATTCTTCTTGCGTGGTTTGTTTTCCCCCTGCATTAAACCAAGATTCTGTGATTCCAGTTAATGCAGAGCCGGCATCTGAGGCCTTAACCAGATGTCTCCTCACGGTTGCAGATAACCTGACCGCAGTAGGTAGGGGACTGGAGACGTCAAACCAAACAGCATGCCGACAGAGCATTATGAACATAGGCCGTGGTAAAGATCAAAGGTATTACAATTCTGCCGTCTGCTTACAGTTTTGTGATCAGGACCTTCTACTTCCTGATATTTCAACAGATAAGAGTCTTAGATCTAAATCAGAAAAGGTGACGCAGCCATTTGGTATTTGCAGAGGGGTAAATCAGACATGTGCGAACCGCTCACACACCACTTCTGGTTTTAGTGCATCTGGTCAGTTTTTAGGCAATTCCTCTTGTGCTAAAGTGGAGGCCTCCGAGGGGTGCTCTCATTCTAGATCAGAGGTTTGCATGAAGGTAAATTTGATCCTACCAGGTGGTAACATAAGTGGAGTAAAGGTGGTAAGGTCTACACCGGGTCTGGGTATGATGAAAGGATATGCTTGGGTTTGTGGTAATCAATATTACACATTTTTGCCTCCCATGTATGCAAGGTACTGAGTAAAACCAAACAAGAGTATAAGGCGCAACGTTTTGTACTTAAAAACCTTTTGAGGGGGGCGCTGCTGAGCAATGAAGGAGTAAAGACGTGTTCACGAGTGCTCTGACACTTTTGATTGAATTAAAACACAAAACTTCATCAACTCCCTTTTATGCAGTGCGAAGAGACGTATTAAGTCTTATACGAGCGAAATACAAACTTTCACTGAGGTAAATGATGTCGAAGAAGGTGAAATGCAGAAAAACCGACCAGCCTGAAGTAGGCCCCGACCAGCCCACGGACTCGAGTGAATCGCCGATACACACGGGTAGGGATGAAGAGCCCGACCCCTCAAACCGCGCAGTACTCGCTGCAATTACGGCATTACGAGACGAAGTCACCCGGATTAAAAATGATATATGCACTTCCATAGATGCACGCATACAAATAATCTACAATGAGCTGAAAGAGGAGCTGGTAACAATGAAAAGAGAGACGCAGAAGTCCATTACGGCTCTTGAAGAAACTACGGCCTCGCAGGGGAAAACTATCACAGAGATTGAAAAGTCAGCCTCCTTTCACTCTGATGAAGTCACTACTCTCCGACGTCAAGTCACAAGGCTCAACTCAGAAGTGGAGAAACTAACCGGGAAATGCGAGGACCTGGAGGGGCGCTCCAGGAGACACAACATTAGGATCATCGGAGTCCCCGAGGGGGCAGAGGGGCCCCGGCCCCGGGACTTCATCGCAGGCCTGCTGCAAGACGCGCTGTCCCTGGAGGATAAACCCCTAATTGACCGAGCTCACCGGACCCTCCGGAAGAAACCTGATCCACATGAACCTCCAAGACCCTTCGTCCTGAGACTACATTATTTTCACGTGCTTGAAGATATTCTCCGGAGAGCATCTGTGGCGAAACAACTTCACTACGGCGGTAAGAGGATCCAAATCTTCCCCGATTACCCCCCGGCTGTGGCCAAGCGGAGGGCGCTGTTCAACCGCTCCAGGGAGCTACTCCGAAACATACCTGGGGTCAGGTATGGACTGCTATACCCTGCAAGACTCTTGATCACCTACGATGGTAAGCAAACCTCTTTCACTGACCCAACAAAAGCAGAGGAATATGCAGAGCAACTGCCCGTCCCAGGCTCGTCCTCTCCGGGACAGGTCAGTTAAGATAGCGCGGCGGCTCTGAACATGGATATATTTTTTTTTTTGTACTGTTGCTAACCGGCTAGTTCGGTAGCTAACTCAGACGTAACACTAAACAGCTGACTGTGGATATGCGCGTATGAGTACGCGCTCAGATACATTTACACATGTATCCCGCCATGCACACACATGCACACATGTGCATAAACATACACACACGCGGGTATAACCCGTGCCCTTCGGCAACGTTTTTTTCTTGTTTATGCTTTGGATTGTTGCCATGGATACCGCGTGCTCCTTGTGCCTTGTTTCAACTTTTTTGACACCCAGGCGTTTGACTCTCTTTCTGTATAATATGGGTGCTGGTGTGCTTCTGTTTATCTGTTTATTTGTTTTATAAATTGCACATCCATGGCATAGTTAAGATTTGCTGTAAAGAAGGGGGAAAACGGAAGGGAAAAAGGAGACAGATCTGCTGTAAACTTTCAATCAGAGAATATATTTAGAGGAAAGAGGCAATATTTCACCTGTTGGTGCAGTTCATTTGCTGTGTTTGATTTACAATACGATACTTCAGTGTATTTACTGATGTTTTTGATATTACTATCTCTAGTGCTTACATATAGTACTTACTGTTTATGATTATTGACTTGATCACTCTCTCACATACTTTATTTAAATCCACCTGTTACTAAGTGTCAGAGCCGATGGGCCAATTTGGAAGCTGACAGGCCACCAGTAGTGTGGGGAGGTAGTTTTAGTTTGTGGTAACTTTATTTCACTTCCCTAAGAAGGCTCGCGCCAGTCCGTTTGACTGGCTAGAGTAGTTTTGTTTTTCTTCTTGTTAATCAATATGTGGTTTCGGTTGGCATGGGCTAGGGATGGGATGGGAGGGGGGAGGGCAAGAAGAAGACTTCTTAAAGAAATCCTACAGAACAGCAGCGGAAAATATGTACAGATAGGACCTACTGATGCATAACGCTAATACTGATCATAGTGGGGGAATGAGGAATCTCACCTTTTCCAGCTGGAATGTGCGTGGACTGAATGATCCAGTTAAAAGAGGAAAGGTGTTATCTCATCTAAAAAAATTGGCCTCGGACATTATATTTGTACAAGAAACTCATCTGAATAATAAATCACACAACAGACTTAAGGCTGGTTGGATTGGGGAAGTGTATCACTCTGCTTTCTCATCTAAGGCGAGAGGAGCAGCGATCTTACTTAGAAAGGGCTTGCCCTTCATACAGAAACAGACGATTGCTGATAAGGAGGGCCGGTACGTTATACTAATTGGGGAAATATACAACCTCTCCCTTACACTTGTGAACCTGTACGCTCCTAACACGGATAACCCTGTATTTTTTCAAAAAGTATTTTCCTTGATTCCAGATATTTCTCAAACTAATTTGATAGTTGGAGGGGATTTTAATACTGTATTAGATACATATCTCGATAGATCCTCTAAAAGGCATTTCCCCAAGAACGCCTCAAGTGAGTTTTTGAATGTGTTTATAAAAAACTCGAATGTTCTGGATATGTGGAGGGCACTGAACCCCTCAGGTAGGGATTATTCATTCTACTCACCTGTACACAATTCCTATAGTAGGATAGATTACTTCCTGGTAGATGCTAAACTAGCACCTTTTGCACTGAATGCGCAATATCACAGCATTGTGATCTCAGACCATAGTCCCCTCTCTTTCTCAATGCGATTGGACCACATAGATAAACCACATAACTCATGGAGATTAAATCCACAACTACTCACGGATAAGAAATTTTGCGAATACTTGACTGAACAGATGTCCCTCTATTTTGAATGCAACGATATTCCGGGGACCTCTTCCTCCATCCTCTGGGAGGCGTTCAAAGCTTTCATCAGAGGCAGTATAATTTCGTTTGAAGCTTCCAGAAAGAAAGAAAATTTGGCTAAACTACAAGATCTGGAGAAACAAATTAAAGCACTGGATAACGAAAATTCTTGTACACCGTCTACGATCTTGCACAATAAAATTTCAAATCTGAAATATGAATATAATAAAATTATGTCTGCAAAAATTAGCAAAGCATTCCTATATACCAGGCAGAGATTCTTTGAATTTGGTGATAAACCAGACAAGCTCCTAGCGCGACAACTACGAAAAGTGGAAAGTGACAGGACAATACATAAAATCAAGGCCCAAGACAATACAATTCTAACAAAACTGAAAGATGTAAACAATAGATTTTTTGAATTTTATACTGAATTGTATACCTCAAAGGCTACGCCAGATTCAGCAGCTATAAATCACTTCCTAGATAGATGTGACCTTCCTAAGCTTGACCCCAAGGATTGTGATTCGCTTAATGCTGAAATCACAGCTGCGGAAATCCGAAATGCCATTGCATCACTGAAGGGAAATAAAACACCAGGCCCTGATGGGCTCCCTGGGGAACTATATAAGAAGTACTGTGAAAAGCTATCCCCATATTTACTAAGAGTATTCTTACAGGCGCAGAATGATGATGCCCTACCGCCTACTTTAACTGAGGCCACAATCACACTAATCCATAAAAAAGGGAAGGACCCATTGGAGGTAGGTGCGTACCGCCCTATTTCACTCCTCAACGTTGACGGAAAGCTGTTTGCCAAACTTTTGGCCAATAGATTGAGCCCGCTCCTGGAGAGGATAGTCCACCCAGACCAGACAGGGTTTATACCCAATAGGAACTCCTTTTTTAATCTCAGGCGTCTTTTTAATATCATGTATACAAAGCGAGATCCAACCTCGAATCTTGTTATAGTAGCCCTCGATGCTGAGAAAGCCTTTGATCAGATCGAGTGGCATTATCTATTTGAGGTCCTTAGCAGATTTAATCTTGGTTCTAAATTCCTGTCACTAGTCAAACTTATTTATAAACATCCCACAGCAAGAATACTAACTAATCGAACACTGTCCGCTCCATTTAAGCTACATAGGGGGACTAGACAGGGTTGTCCCCTCTCCCCATTAATCTTCGCTCTCGCTATTGAACCGTTAGCTCAAAATATTAGACTCGACCCTCAGATGCAGGGATACACCACTAAAGGAACAATTAATAAAATATCGCTCTACGCGGATGATATCCTTTTATTTATAACACACCCACAATCCACCATTCCAGTTCTCCTGAACAAGATTAATCTATTTGGAACCTTCTCAGGCTATCGAATCAACTGGACAAAAAGCGTCCTAATGCCAATGTTCGCGGATGACACAACATCCCTGGTTAATTTTCCATTCACGATCAATTCAAATAAACTTACCTATTTGGGGATAGAAGTCACAAAACATTACACTTACCTCTTCCAAGAAAACTATCTGCCTTTAGTAGAAAGATTGCGCTCTAAATTGCTGTTCTGGGACACACTTCCCATTTCTTTGATTGGTAGAATAAACGCGATCAAGATGATCTTTCTTCCACAACTATTATATTTGTTTCAAAACATTCCAATCTTCCTGAAAAAAGTATTTTTTAAAAGGTTAGATTCTTTAATTGTCCCCTTCTTGTGGAGACACAAACCTCCTAGAATTAGCAAGAAATATCTTTGTAAATCGAAGATGACGGGAGGATTAGCGCTCCCCAACTTCATACATTACTATTGGGCATCTATGATTAGGACTTCGCTCTTTTGGCTAAAAGACTTATCCTCTACGCCTACTTGGCTCTTGATAGAACAGGAAGACTGTTATCCATTTGCATTGTCCTCTATCTTACTAGCCCCAATACGGATCAATAAATCGTTATATAACAACAACCCTATTATTCACAACACGATTCGCATATGGAAACAAATTCAGTCCAGTTTCGATCTCAAGCCTATATCCCCTATGTTACCCATAGATAAGAATCCCACTTTTGTGCCATCTGGTCTTAGTGGAGTTTTCTCCACGTGGAGTCAGAAGGGTATTAAACTTATTGGGGATTTGTACGTGGGAGGTGTGTTCGCTTCATTTTCGCAACTACAACAGAAGTTTGGATTAGTATCGAAAAATTTCTTTCAATATCTGCAAATTAGGGATTATATACGAAAGCATCTGAAGGATTTTGAATCAGAACCTAAATCATTAATCTACGATTGTATGAAATTTTACCCAAATGAGACGAAACTGATATCTCGTATCTATAATACCCTCATTTCGCTAAGCTCCCCCTCTGTCCACATACATAAATCCAAGTGGGAGGTGGAAATTGGTGAGCCTATCGCTGATGAGATGTGGGAAAGGGGTTTGGAGAAGGTTAATACCTGCTCATACAGTGCAAAACACTGCCTAATCCAATTTAAAATCATACATATGCTCCATTATACTAAAGAGAAGTTGCATAGAATATTTCCAGAAGTATCAGACCTGTGTGACAAATGTAAATCCTCTGTAGGAACTCCTCTTCATAGTTATGTGTTGTGCCCAAAGATCTACTCCTTTTGGATTGATGTGTTTCATATAATGTCTGAGGTCATGAAAACTGCTATCAAACCAGAACCTTTGCCAATCATACTGGGTATACTTGACTCCTCTATTAATCTAAGCCATGCACAACAGTGCTTTGTCTCTTATGGCATCATAATAGCAAAGAAACTGATTCTCACAATGTGGAAGAGTGAGAGAGCACCTACCTCTAAAATGTGGTTACAAGAATTAACTGCCACACTTCACATGGAAAGAATCAGGCACATTTTAAAAGATAAACTCCAATTTTTTGATAAGACTTGGCAGCCCCTGTTGTCATATCTCACAGCTACAATTCCACCTAACGGCTAGCAACTTAACACACACCGCACACTGTCGATTTAGGTATGTAGTTTAAGTCTTCTAGGGATGGACGGGGACCCTGGGTAGAGGGTCAGAAGTTGGGATGGGGTGGGATAATCCAGCCAACCTGTTTTGTTGTCTTTGTTTTTGTTCTTGTTTTATATGTTATGACTGTTTATGTTGATATTTTGCACATGTTGATTTTTATTTCATTTTTTCTTGTTAAAACTCTTTACAATATCCTGTATCCTTGAATCCTCCATATGTGACAAAGTGAAAAAGAGAGCTGCAATTGTCTCATGCAGATTGTATTTTATACTTGAATGCTCAATAAAAGACATGTTTAAAAAAAAAAAAAAAAAAACCTTTTGAAATATTACTGAGATCAAACATGGCTATATATGGTTATAAAAGATCACGCAATCATGTAATATAAATGCTCCATTACATTTCCCTCCTTTTGATTATAAAAATCATACTATAAGCAAAGAATATATATAGAAAAATTCAATTTCTCTACAACATCAAATGTGTCAATTCACGAGGATTCATTGATCATCATAATGAGAAACTGATCAACTTCATTTACAAACTGGTTTTGTCATTTTATTCTTGCAAGAGGAACAGTTCTACAAATGCACAAGACAGTCTGCAGAAAATGTTCAAGGTGGGGCAGCCCCACGTTAGAGAAGCATTTACTTCTCTAACTGTTGTAGATACTGTAGCTACAATGGAATGTGCTCATCATTATCAAACCTCACTAACAAGCTGTGCTGGACCGTGTGAACCATCCTTCGTGTAGTACTGTGAGACACATTAACAGTTGTGATGAGTGGCCCTGTGGCACCATCTACAGGACAAAACAAGCTATTTCACCTACTGCGGGGGTAAAGTTTTTTTTACCATGACAATTATTCATCGTGAACTCATGTTTTAACATAAATGCACTTATTTATATTTCAAACAGCTCCTCTAATCACTATTTATCTTTTCAACTGCAGCCTATTTCTCTTTGTAACTCTTTCTATCTGTAAACGAACAGTATTTAAAAAGCTACAGTGCAATATAACACCTTATGTACTTAACAAATATCATAAAACATTCCTCATAAACTGACATCATATCAACACAAATTTGCATCCCACCCATACAGAACATCTGCAACATCCTGTCACAGACACTGAAGTAAAGGAAGTAAAGCCGACTCAGGCCCTTCTTATAAACGGCCTCTGTATTTGTGGACCAGTCCAGTATGTTGTCTAGTGAAATAATTGAAGTCTTGTTAACGTTAGATGAACAGTGATAGGGTTACAAAAAAGTTAGACACACAGAGACACAGACAGACACCCAAGCAGACAGAGCCCCAGTTACAGATACAGACAGACAGAACAAAGTCAGACAGACCGACCAACCGAGACACAAATAGACAGACAGACAGACCCCCAAATAGAGACAGACCCCCAGATAGAGACACAGACAGACAGCCGTAGACAGACAGAACAAAGTCAGACAGACAGACCGAGACACAGACAGACAGACCGAGACACAGACAGACAGACAGACAGACAGACAGAGACATAGAGAAAGACTTCCAGAAGAAGATACAGACAGGCACACAGTCACCAAGACAGACAGACAGCCAGGCAGAAATCCAGACAGACAAACAAACAGAGACAAATAAACATACAGACACAGGTAGACAGACAGACAGACTCTGAAATAGAGAGATATCCATACAGAAAGACACCCAGACAGACAGAGACAGACAGCCAGGCAGACAGAGATACAGAAAGACACCTGGAAAAGACAGGCAGACTGAAAATGCCTTGTTGATGCCAGAGGTCAGAGGAGAGTGGCAAATGGAAATAAAAGATTGGAAACAAAATTGGAAATAGAAGAAGGTGCTGCTGTGGTCACTTAACCACCATGAATTCCTTACAATGATTGGAGCTTTACTGATTTTCTTCTTTTTGTCGTTGTTGTCCTTGTTTGTGTTTCTTCAGGCCTTACCATTTCACTTGAGCATGATTACCAGCAACAACCTGATGTTCAAGGGACAATTCAAGGGAGTACTGCTTTTCTTTATTTTTTGCTTTTTATTGTCATGGTAAAAATACTTATACATTAGTACTGCAAATGTATACAGACTCATTTACAATGACCCGAATTCTGTATGTCTTGCATCTTGAATAGAGAGTAATGGTTATGTTTTCTGCACTCTCTTAGGAGTTGATTCAGATCCGACTCCGTGGCGGTCTGGTGACGAGCCAGAAGGGCGAGCAATATGGACGGAACACGGCGCACAGTGTGACCAGTCGTGGTATCCATTCTGGAGAACCTAGACATCATCTCACCTCACTCACTGTCTCTGATACACGTAAGAAAAGAACACAGGAAACCACCCAGATAGTAGGTCATATGACAGAACATTACACACATATAGAGAGACACAGGCAGATAGACACACAGAGACACAGACAGACACCCAAGCAGACAGAGCCCCAGTTACAAATACAGACAGACAGAACAAAGTCAGACAGACCGACCAACCGAGACACAAATAGACAGACAGACAGACAGACCCCCAAGCAAACAGACAGATGTCAGGTGTCTGTCTGTGTCTCTGTCTGTCTCTATCTCTATCGGGGGATAGAGATAGAGACAGACAGAGACACAGACAGACACCCAATCAAACAGACCCCCAGATAGAGACACAGACAGACAGCCGTAGACAGACAGAACAAAGTCAGACAGACAGACCGAGACACAGACAGACAGACCGAGACACAGACAGACAGACAGACAAATAGACAGACAGAGACATAGAGAAAGACTTCCAGAAGAAGATACAGACAGGCACACAGTCACCAAGACAGACAGACAGCCAGGCAGAAATCCAGACAGACAAACAAACAGAGACAAATAAACATACAGACACAGGTAGACAGACAGACAGACTCTGAAATAGAGAGATATCCATACAGAAAGACACCCAGACAGACAGAGACAGACAGCCAGGCAGACAGAGATACAGAAAGACACCTGGAAAAGACAGGCAGACTGAAAAAGCCTTGTTGATGCCAGAGGTCAGAGGAGAGTGGCCAGACTGGTTCAAGCTGATAGAACAGTAACTCAAATAACCACTTGTTACAACCGAGGCATGCAGAAGAGCATCTCTGAACGCGCAACACATTGAACCTTGACAGAGATTGGCTACAGCAGCAGAAGACCACACCGAGTGCCACTCCTGTCAACACACATATAGAGAGACACATCTCACCTCACTCACTGTCTCTGATACACGTAAGAAAAGAACACAGGAAACCACCCAGATAGTAGGTCATATGACAGAACATTACACACATATAGAGAGACACAGGCAGATAGACACACAGAGACACAGACAGACACCCAAGCAGACAGAGCCCCAGTTACAGATACAGACAGACAGAACAAAGTCAGACAGACCGACCAACCGAGACACAAATAGACAGACAGACAGACCCCCAAATAGAGACAGACAGACCCCCAAGCAAACAGACAGATGTCAGGTGTCTGTCTGTGTCTCTGTCTGTCTCTATCTCTATCGGGGGATAGAGATAGAGACAAACAGAGACACAGACAGACACCCAATCAAACAGACCCCCAGATAGAGACACAGACAGACAGCCGTAGACAGGCAGAACAAAGTCAGACAGACAGACCGAGACACAGACAGACAGACAGACAGACAGACAGAGACATAGAGAAAGACTTCCAGAAGAAGATACAGACAGGCACACAGTCACCAAGACAGACAGACAGCCCTCAGCGGGCTCAGGTCCTCTACACGACATTAAGCCTGGAGATTTTGTGGTGGTAAAGAACTTCAGGAGAAAGTCTTGGAGACATCGTCGCTGGTTAGGACCGTTCCAAGTCCTCCTGGTCACTCACACTGCTGTGAAGGTTGCAGAACGTGCCACTTGGATTCACGCAACACCCTGCAGAAGAGTTCCACAACCACAGCGACAGTAGGAGAACAATCAGTGATGTGCTAGTAACCTCTCACTGTAGACTAGGCATACAGACGTGCCAAGGCCACACATACAGTCACACACACGGCCAGAAGAAGCTGACTTCAAACCCAGAATATGGAGAGACCATGCCCATGGCATCCGTTCAGACATCCAGGCCTCTGTGGCATCAGAGGAACTGTGAGCATTCTGATACTGTTAACCCTTCTTTTCACAGGTCCCATTTTGTGGTGGGAAAAGAGAAATGCTGAAACTGAATCAGCCCACTGACACTGACTCTGACACACGAGACAACCTCCCTTCTCTCAACATGACTAAAAGACTTTCAGCAAGATTGGTGGTATACACCCCAAGACTTCCAACTTCCTCCAGAGTGGAACACAAACAGATGGTTTCATTGGCTCATGTATAATGTCAGAGAAGTAGCTCCAAATTCTTCTTGCGTGGTTTGTTTTCCCCCTGCATTAAACCAAGATTCTGTGATTCCAGTTAATGCAGAGCCGGCATCTGAGGCCTTAACCAGATGTCTCCTCACGGTTGCAGATAACCTGACCGCAGTAGGTAGGGGACTGGGGACGTCAAACCAAACAGCATGCCGACAGAGCATTATGAACATAGGCCGTGGTAAAGATCAAAGGTATTACAATTCTGCCGTCTGCTTACAGTTTTGTGATCAGGACCTTCTACTTCCTGATATTTCAACAGATAAGAGTCTTAGATCTAAATCAGAAAAGGTGACGCAGCCATTTGGTATTTGCAGAGGGGTAAATCAGACATGTGCGAACCGCTCACACACCACTTCTGGTTTTAGTGCATCTGGTCAGTTTTTAGGCAATTCCTCTTGTGCTAAGGTGGAGGCCTCCGAGGGGTGCTCTCATTCTAGATCAGAGGTTTGCATGAAGGTAAATTTGATCCTACCAGGTGGTAACATAAGTGGAGTAAAGGTGGTAAGGTCTACACCGGGTCTGGGTATGATGAAAGGATATGCTTGGGTTTGTGGTAATCAATATTACACATTTTTGCCTCCCATGTATGCAAGGTACTGAGTAAAACCAAACAAGAGTATAAGGCGCAACGTTTTGTACTTAAAAACCTTTTGAAATATTACTGAGATCAAACATGGCTATATATGGTTATAAAAGATCACGCAATCATGTAATATAAATGCTCCATTACATTTCCCTCCTTTTGATTATAAAAATCATACTATAAGCAAAGAATATATATAGAAAAATTCAATTTCTCTACAACATCAAATGTGTCAATTCACGAGGATTCATTGATCATCATAATGAGAAACTGATCAACTTCATTTACAAACTGGTTTTGTCATTTTATTCTTGCAAGAGGAACAGTTCTACAAATGCACAAGACAGTCTGCAGAAAATGTTCAGGGTGGGGCAGCCCCACGTTAGAGAAGCATTTACTTCTCTAACTGTTGTAGATACTGTAGCTACAATGGAATGTGCTCATCATTATCAAACCTCACTAACAAGCTGTGCTGGACCGTGTGAACCATCCTTCGTGTAGTACTGTGAGACACATTAACAGTTGTGATGAGTGGCCCTGTGGCACCATCTACAGGACAAAACAAGCTATTTCACCTACTGCGGGGGTAAAGTTTTTTTTACCATGACAATTATTCATCGTGAACTCATGTTTTAACATAAATGCACTTATTTATATTTCAAACAGCTCCTCTAATCACTATTTATCTTTTCAACTGCAGCCTATTTCTCTTTGTAACTCTTTCTATCTGTAAACGAACAGTATTTAAAAAGCTACAGTGCAATATAACACCTTATGTACTTAACAAATATCATAAAACATTCCTCATAAACTGACATCATATCAACACAAATTTGCATCCCACCCATACAGAACATCTGCAACATCCTGTCACAGACACTGAAGTAAAGGAAGTAAAGCCGACTCAGGCCCTTCTTATAAACGGCCTCTGTATTTGTGGACCAGTCCAGTATGTTGTCTAGTGAAATAATTGAAGTCTTGTTAACGTTAGATGAACAGTGATAGGGTTACAAAAAAGTTAGACACACAGAGACACAGACAGACACCCAAGCAGACAGAGCCCCAGTTACAGATACAGACAGACAGAACAAAGTCAGACAGACCGACCAACCGAGACACAAATAGACAGACAGACAGACCCCCAAATAGAGACAGACCCCCAGATAGAGACACAGACAGACAGCCGTAGACAGACAGAACAAAGTCAGACAGACAGACCGAGACACAGACAGACAGACCGAGACACAGACAGACAGACAGACAGACAGACAGAGACATAGAGAAAGACTTCCAGAAGAAGATACAGACAGGCACACAGTCACCAAGACAGACAGACAGCCAGGCAGAAATCCAGACAGACAAACAAACAGAGACAAATAAACATACAGACACAGGTAGACAGACAGACAGACTCTGAAATAGAGAGATATCCATACAGAAAGACACCCAGACAGACAGAGACAGACAGCCAGGCAGACAGAGATACAGAAAGACACCTGGAAAAGACAGGCAGACTGAAAATGCCTTGTTGATGCCAGAGGTCAGAGGAGAGTGGCAAATGGAAATAAAAGATTGGAAACAAAATTGGAAATAGAAGAAGGTGCTGCTGTGGTCACTTAACCACCATGAATTCCTTACAATGATTGGAGCTTTACTGATTTTCTTCTTTTTGTCGTTGTTGTCCTTGTTTGTGTTTCTTCAGGCCTTACCATTTCACTTGAGCATGATTACCAGCAACAACCTGATGTTCAAGGGACAATTCAAGGGAGTACTGCTTTTCTTTATTTTTTGCTTTTTATTGTCATGGTAAAAATACTTATACATTAGTACTGCAAATGTATACAGACTCATTTACAATGACCCGAATTCTGTATGTCTTGCATCTTGAATAAAGAGTAATGGTTATGTTTTCTGCACTCTCTTAGGAGTTGATTCAGATCCGACTCCGTGGCGGTCTGGTGATGAGCCAGAAGGGCGAGCAATATGGACGGAACACGGCGCACAGTGTGACCAGTCGTGGTATCCATTCTGGAGAACCTAGACATCATCTCACCTCACTCACTGTCTCTGATACACGTAAGAAAAGAACACAGGAAACCACCCAGATAGTAGGTCATATGACAGAACATTACACACATATAGAGAGACACAGGCAGATAGACACACAGAGACACAGACAGACACCCAAGCAGACAGAGCCCCAGTTACAAATACAGACAGACAGAACAAAGTCAGACAGACCGACCAACCGAGACACAAATAGACAGACAGACAGACCCCCAAATAGAGACAGACAGACCCCCAAGCAAACAGACAGATGTCAGGTGTCTGTCTGTGTCTCTGTCTGTCTCTATCTCTATCGGGGGATAGAGATAGAGACAGACAGAGACACAGACAGACACCCAATCAAACAGACCCCCAGATAGAGACACAGACAGACAGCCGTAGACAGACAGAACAAAGTCAGACAGACAGACCGAGACACAGACAGACAGACCGAGACACAGACAGACAGACCGAGACACAGACAGACAGACAGACAGAGACATAGAGAAAGACTTCCAGATGAAGATACAGACAGGCACACAGTCACCAAGACAGACAGACAGCCAGGCAGAAATCCAGACAGACAAACAAACAGAGACAAATAAACATACAGACACAGGTAGACAGACAGACAGACTCTGAAATAGAGAGATATCCATACAGAAAGACACCCAGACAGACAGAGACAGACAGCCAGGCAGACAGAGATACAGAAAGACACCTGGAAAAGACAGGCAGACTGAAAAAGCCTTGTTGATGCCAGAGGTCAGAGGAGAGTGGCCAGACTGGTTCAAGCTGATAGAACAGTAACTCAAATAACCACTTGTTACAACCGAGGCATGCAGAAGAGCATCTCTGAACGCGCAACACATTGAACCTTGACAGAGATTGGCTACAGCAGCAGAAGACCACACCGGGTGCCACTCCTGTCAACACACATATAGAGAGACACATCTCACCTCACTCACTGTCTCTGATACACGTAAGAAAAGAACACAGGAAACCACCCAGATAGTAGGTCATATGACAGAACATTACACACATATAGAGAGACACAGGCAGATAGACACACAGAGACACAGACAGACACCCAAGCAGACAGAGCCCCAGTTACAGATACAGACAGACAGAACAAAGTCAGACAGACCGACCAACCGAGACACAAATAGACAGACAGACAGACCCCCAAATAGAGACAGACCCCCAGATAGAGACACAGACAGACAGCCGTAGACAGACAGAACAAAGTCAGACAGACAGACCGAGACACAGACAGACAGACCGAGACACAGACAGACAGACAGACAGACAGAGACATAGAGAAAGACTTCCAGAAGAAGATACAGACAGGCACACAGTCACCAAGACAGACAGACAGCCAGGCAGAAATCCAGACAGACAAACAAACAGAGACAAATAAAAATACAGACACAGGTAGACAGACAGACAGACTCTGAAATAGAGAGATATCCATACAGAAAGACACCCAGACAGACAGAGACAGACAGCCAGGCAGACAGAGATACAGAAAGACACCTAGAAAAGACAGGCAGACTGAAAATGCCTTGTTGATGCCAGAGGTCAGAGGAGAGTGGCAAATGGAAATAAAAGATTGGAAACAAAATTGGAAATAGAAGAAGGTGCTGCTGTGGTCACTTAACCACCATGAATTCCTTCCAATGATTGGAGCTTTACTGATTTTCTTCTTTTTGTCGTTGTTGTCCTTGTTTGTGTTTCTTCAGGCCTTACCATTTCACTTGAGCATGATTACCAGCAACAACCTGATGTTCAAGGGACAATTCAAGGGAGTACTGCTTTTCTTTATTTTTCGCTTTTTATTGTCATGGTAAAAATACGTATACAGTACTGCAAATGTATACAGACTCATTTACAATGACCCGAATTCTGTATGTCTTGCATCTTGAATAGAGAGTAATGGTTATGTTTTCTGCACTCTCTTAGGAGTTGATTCAGATCTGACTCCGTGGCGGTCTGGTGACGAGCCAGAAGGGCGAGCAATATGGACAGAACACGGCGCACAGTGTGACCAGTCGTGGTATCTATTCTGGAGAACCTAGACATCATCTCACCTCACTCACTGTCTCTGATACACGTAAGAAAAGAACACAGGAAACCACCCAGATAGTAGGTCATATGACAGAACATTACACACATATAGAGAGACACAGGCAGATAGACACACAGAGACACATACAGACACCCAAGCAGACAGAGCCCCAGTTACAAATACAGACAGACAGAACAAAGTCAGACAGACCGACCAACCGAGACACAAATAGACAGACAGACAGACCCCCAAATAGAGACAGACCCCCAGATAGAGACACAGACAGACAGCCGTAGACAGACAGAACAAAGTCAGACAGACAGACCGAGACACAGACAGACAGACCGAGACACAGACAGACAGACAGACAGACAGACAGACAGACAGACAGACAGACAGACAGACAGACAGACAGACAGACAGACAGACAGACAGAGACATAGAGAAAGACTTCCAGAAGAAGATACAGACAGGCACACAGTCACCAAGACAGACAGACAGCCAGGCAGAAATCCAGACAGACAAACAAACAGAGACAAATAAACATACAGACACAGGTAGACAGACAGACAGACAGAACAAAGTCAGACAGACAGACCGAGACACAGACAGACAGACCGAGACACAGACAGACAGACAGACAGACAGACAGACAGACAGACAGACAGAGACATAGAGAAAGACTTCCAGAAGAAGATACAGACAGGCACACAGTCACCAAGACAGACAGACAGCCAGGCAGAAATCCAGACAGACAAACAAACAGAGACAAATAAACATACAGACACAGGTAGACAGACAGACAGACTCTGAAATAGAGAGATATCCATACAGAAAGACACCCAGACAGACAGAGACAGACAGCCAGGCAGACAGAGATACAGAAAGACACCTAGAAAAGACAGGCAGACTGAAAATGCCTTGTTGATGCCAGAGGTCAGAGGAGAGTGGCAAATGGAAATAAAAGATTGGAAACAAAATTGGAAATAGAAGAAGGTGCTGCTGTGGTCACTTAACCACCATGAATTCCTTCCAATGATTGGAGCTTTACTGATTTTCTTCTTTTTGTCGTTGTTGTCCTTGTTTGTGTTTCTTCAGGCCTTACCATTTCACTTGAGCATGATTACCAGCAACAACCTGATGTTCAAGGGACAATTCAAGGGAGTACTGCTTTTCTTTATTTTTCGCTTTTTATTGTCATGGTAAAAATACTTATACAGTACTGCAAATGTATACAGACTCATTTACAATGACCCCGAATTCTGTATGTCTTGCATCTTGAATAGAGAGTAATGGTTATGTTTTCTGCACTCTCTTAGGAGTTGATTCAGATCTGACTCCGTGGCGGTCTGGTGACGAGCCAGAAGGGCGAGCAATATGGACGGAACACGGCGCACAGTGTGACCAGTCGTGGTATCTATTCTGGAGAACCTAGACATCATCTCACCTCACTCACTGTCTCTGATACACGTAAGAAAAGAACACAGGAAACCACCCAGATAGTAGGTCATATGAAAGAACATTACACACATATAGAGAGACACAGGCAGATAGACACACAGAGACACAGACAGACACCCAAGCAGACAGAGCCCCAGTTACAGATACAGACAGACAGAACAAAGTCAGACAGACTGACCAACCGAGACACAAATAGACAGACAGACAGACCCCCAAATAGAGACAGACCCCCAGATAGAGACACAGACAGACAGCCGTAGACAGACAGAACAAAGTCAGACAGACAGACCGAGACACAGACAGACAGACCGAGACACAGACAGACAGACAGACAGACAGACAGACAGACAGACAGACAGACAGACAGACAGACAGACAGAGACATAGAGAAAGACTTCCAGAAGAAGATACAGACAGGCACACAGTCACCAAGACAGACAGAACAGCCAGGCAGAAATCCAGACAGACAAACAAACAGAGACAAATAAACATACAGACACAGGTAGACAGACAGACAGACTCTGAAATAGAGAGATATCCATACAGAAAGACACCCAGACAGACAGAGACAGACAGCCAGGCAGACAGAGATACAGAAAGACACCTAGAAAAGACAGGCAGACTGAAAATGCCTTGTTGATGCCAGAGGTCAGAGGAGAGTGGCAAATGGAAATAAAAGATTGGAAACAAAATTGGAAATAGAAGAAGGTGCTGCTGTGGTCACTTAACCACCATGAATTCCTTACAATGATTGGAGCTTTACTGATTTTCTTCTTTTTGTCGTTGTTGTCCTTGTTTGTGTTTCTTCAGGCCTTACCATTTCACTTGAGCATGATTACCAGCAACAACCTGATGTTCAAGGGACAATTCAAGGGAGTACTGCTTTTCTTTATTTTTCGCTTTTTATTGTCATGGTAAAAATACTTATACAGTACTGCAAATGTATACAGACTCATTTACAATGACCCGAATTCTGTATGTCTTGCATCTTGAATAGAGAGTAATGGTTATGTTTTCTGCACTCTCTTAGGAGTTGATTCAGATCCGACTCCGTGGCGGTCTGGTGACGAGCCAGAAGGGCGAGCAATATGGACGGAACACGGCGCACAGTGTGACCAGTCGTGGTATCTATTCTGGAGAACCTAGACATCATCTCACCTCACTCACTGTCTCTGATACACGTAAGAAAAGAACACAGGAAACCACCCAGATAGTAGGTCATATGAAAGAACATTACACACATATAGAGAGACACAGGCAGATAGACACACAGAGACACAGACAGACACCCAAGCAGACAGAGCCCCAGTTACAGATACAGACAGACAGAACAAAGTCAGACAGACTGACCAACCGAGACACAAATAGACAGACAGACAGACCCCCAAATAGAGACAGACCCCCAGATAGAGACACAGACAGACAGCCGTAGACAGACAGAACAAAGTCAGACAGACAGACCGAGACACAGACAGACAGACCGAGACACAGACAGACAGACAGACAGACAGACAGACAGACAGACAGACAGACAGACAGACAGAGACATAGAGAAAGACTTCCAGAAGAAGATACAGACAGGCACACAGTCACCAAGACAGACAGACAGCCAGGCAGAAATCCAGACAGACAAACAAACAGAGACAAATAAACATACAGACACAGGTAGACAGACAGACAGACTCTGAAATAGAGAGATATCCATACAGAAAGACACCCAGACAGACAGAGACAGACAGCCAGGCAGACAGAGATACAGAAAGACACCTAGAAAAGACAGGCAGACTGAAAATGCCTTGTTGATGCCAGAGGTCAGAGGAGAGTGGCAAATGGAAATAAAAGATTGGAAACAAAATTGGAAATAGAAGAAGGTGCTGCTGTGGTCACTTAACCACCATGAATTCCTTCCAATGATTGGAGCTTTACTGATTTTCTTCTTTTTGTCGTTGTTGTCCTTGTTTGTGTTTCTTCAGGCCTTACCATTTCACTTGAGCATGATTACCAGCAACAACCTGATGTTCAAGGGACAATTCAAGGGAGTACTGCTTTTCTTTATTTTTCGCTTTTTATTGTCATGGTAAAAATACTTATACAGTACTGCAAATGTATACAGACTCATTTACAATGACCCGAATTCTGTATGTCTTGCATCTTGAATAGAGAGTAATGGTTATGTTTTCTGCACTCTCTTAGGAGTTGATTCAGATCCGACTCCGTGGTGGTCTGGTGACGAGCCAGAAGGGCGAGCAATATGGACGGAACACGGCGCACAGTGTGACCAGTCGTGGTATCTATTCTGGAGAACCTAGACATCATCTCACCTCACTCACTGTCTCTGATACACGTAAGAAAAGAACACAGGAAACCACCCAGATAGTAGGTCATATGACAGAACATTACACACATATAGAGAGACACAGGCAGATAGACACACAGAGACACAGACAGACACCCAAGCAGACAGAGCCCCAGTTACAAATACAGACAGACAGAACAAAGTCAGACAGACCGACCAACCGAGACACAAATAGACAGACAGACAGACCCCCAAATAGAGACAGACAGACCCCCAAGCAAACAGACAGATGTCAGGTGTCTGTCTGTGTCTCTGTCTGTCTCTATCTCTATCGGGGGATAGAGATAGAGACAGACAGAGACTGTCTCTATCTCTATCGGGGGATAGAGATAGAGACAGACAGAGACACAGACAGACACCCAATCAAACAGACCCCCAGATAGAGACACAGACAGACAGCCGTAGACAGACAGAACAAAGTCAGACAGACAGATGGAGACACAGACAGACAGACCGAGACACAGACAGACAGACCGAGACACAGACAGACAGACCGAGACACAGACAGACAGACAGACAGAGACATAGAGAAAGACTTCCAGATGAAGATACAGACAGGCACACAGTCACCAAGACAGACAGACAGCCAGGCAGAAATCCAGACAGACAAACAAACAGAGACAAATAAACATACAGACATGGGTAGACAGACAGACAGACTCTGAAATAGAGAGATATCCATACAGAAAGACACCCAGACAGACAGAGACAGACAGCCAGGCAGACAGAGATACAGAAAGACACCTGGAAAAGACAGGCAGACTGAAAAAGCCTTGTTGATGCCAGAGGTCAGAGGAGAGTGGCCAGACTGGTTCAAGCTGATAGAACAGTAACTCAAATAACCACTTGTTACAACCGAGGCATGCAGAAGAGCATCTCTGAACGCGCAACACATTGAACCTTGACAGAGATTGGCTACAGCAGCAGAAGACCACACCGGGTGCCACTCCTGTCAACACACATATAGAGAGACACATCTCACCTCACTCACTGTCTCTGATACACGTAAGAAAAGAACACAGGAAACCACCCAGATAGTAGGTCATATGACAGAACATTACACACATATAGAGAGACACAGGCAGATAGACACACAGAGACACAGACAGACACCCAAGCAGACAGAGCCCCAGTTACAGATACAGACAGACAGAACAAAGTCAGACAGACCGACCAACCGAGACACAAATAGACAGACAGACAGACCCCCAAATAGAGACAGACCCCCAGATAGAGACACAGACAGACAGCCGTAGACAGACAGAACAAAGTCAGACAGACAGACCGAGACACAGACAGACAGACCGAGACACAGACAGACAGACAGACAGACAGACAGACAGACAGACAGACAGACAGACAGACAGAGACATAGAGAAAGACTTCCAGAAGAAGATACAGACAGGCACACAGTCACCAAGACAGACAGACAGCCAGGCAGAAATCCAGACAGACAAACAAACAGAGACAAATAAACATACAGACACAGGTAGACAGACAGACAGACTCTGAAATAGAGAGATATCCATACAGAAAGACACCCAGACAGACAGAGACAGACAGCCAGGCAGACAGAGATACAGAAAGACACCTGGAAAAGACAGGCAGACTGAAAATGCCTTGTTGATGCCAGAGGTCAGAGGAGAGTGGCAAATGGAAATAAAAGATTGGAAACAAAATTGGAAATAGAAGAAGGTGCTGCTGTGGTCACTTAACCACCATGAATTCCTTACAATGATTGGAGCTTTACTGATTTTCTTCTTTTTGTCGTTGTTGTCCTTGTTTGTGTTTCTTCAGGCCTTACCATTTCACTTGAGCATGATTACCAGCAACAACCTGATGTTCAAGGGACAATTCAAGGGAGTACTGCTTTTCTTTATTTTTTGCTTTTTATTGTCATGGTAAAAATACTTATACATTAGTACTGCAAATGTATACAGACTCATTTACAATGACCCGAATTCTGTATGTCTTGCATCTTGAATAAAGAGTAATGGTTATGTTTTCTGCACTCTCTTAGGAGTTGATTCAGATCCGACTCCGTGGCGGTCTGGTGACGAGCCAGAAGGGCGAGCAATATGGACGGAACACGGCGCACAGTGTGACCAGTCGTGGTATCCATTCTGGAGAACCTAGACACATCATCTCACCTCACTCACTGTCTCTGATACACGTAAGAAAAGAACACAGGAAACCACCCAGATAGTAGGTCATATGACAGAACATTACACACATATAGAGAGACACAGGCAGATAGACACACAGAGACACAGACAGACACCCAAGCAGACAGAGCCCCAGTTACAGATACAGACAGACAGAACAAAGTCAGACAGACCGACCAACCGAGACACAAATAGACAGACAGACAGACCCCAAATAGAGACAGACCCCCAGATAGAGACACAGACAGACAGCCGTAGACAGACAGAACAAAGTCAGACAGACAGACCGAGACACAGACAGACAGACCGAGACACAGACAGACAGACAGACAGACAGACGACAGACAGACAGACAGACAGACAGACAGAGACATAGAGAAAGACTTCCAGAAGAAGATACAGACAGGCACACAGTCACCAAGACAGACAGACAGCCAGGCAGAAATCCAGACAGACAAACAAACAGAGACAAATAAACATACAGACACAGGTAGACAGACAGACAGACTCTGAAATAGAGAGATATCCATACAGAAAGACACCAAGACAGACAGAGACAGACAGCCAGGCAGACAGAGATACAGAAAGACACCTGGAAAAGACAGGCAGACTGAAAATGCCTTGTTGATGCCAGAGGTCAGAGGAGAGTGGCAAATGGAAATAAAAGATTGGAAACAAAATTGGAAATAGAAGAAGGTGCTGCTGTGGTCACTTAACCACCATGAATTCCTTACAATGATTGGAGCTTTACTGATTTTCTTCTTTTTGTCGTTGTTGTCCTTGTTTGTGTTTCTTCAGGCCTTACCATTTCACTTGAGCATGATTACCAGCAACAACCTGATGTTCAAGGGACAATTCAAGGGAGTACTGCTTTTCTTTATTTTTGCTTTTTATTGTCATGGTAAAAATACTTATACATTAGTACTGCAAATGTATACAGACTCATTTACAATGACCCGAATTCTGTATGTCTTGCATCTTGAATAAAGAGTAATGGTTATGTTTTCTGCACTCTCTTAGGAGTTGATTCAGATCCGACTCCGTGGCGGTCTGGTGACGAGCCAGAAGGGCGAGCAATATGGACGGAACACGGCGCACAGTGTGACCAGTCGTGGTATCCATTCTGGAGAACCTAGACATCATCTCACCTCACTCACTGTCTCTGATACACGTAAGAAAAAGAACACAGGAAACCACCCAGATAGTAAGGTCATATGACAGAACATTACACACATATAGAGAGACACAGGCAGATAGACACACAGAGACACAGACAGACACCCAAGCAGACAGAGCCCCAGTTACAAATACAGACAGACAGAACAAAGTCAGACAGACCGACCAACCGAGACACAAATAGACAGACAGACAGACCCCCAAATAGAGACAGACAGACCCCCAAGCAAACAGACAGATGTCTCTATCCCCCGATAGAGATAGAGACAGTCTCTGTCTGTCTCTATCTCTATCCCCCGATAGAGATAGAGACAGACAGAGACACAGACAGACACCCAATCAAACAGACCCCCAGATAGAGACACAGACAGACAGCCGTAGACAGACAGAACAAAGTCAGACAGACAGACCGAGACACAGACAGACAGACCGAGACACAGACAGACAGACCGAGACACAGACAGACAGACCGAGACACAGACAGACAGACAGACAGAGACATAGAGAAAGACTTCCAGATGAAGATACAGACAGGCACACAGTCACCAAGACAGACAGGACAGCCAGGCAGAAATCCAGACAGACAAACAAACAGAGACAAATAAACATACAGACACGGGTAGACAGACAGACAGACTCTGAAATAGAGAGATATCCATACAGAAAGACACCCAGACAGACAGAGACAGACAGCCAGGCAGACAGAGATACAGAAAGACACCTGGAAAAGACAGGCAGACTGAAAAAGCCTTGTTGATGCCAGAGGTCAGAGGAGAGTGGCCAGACTGGTTCAAGCTGATAGAACAGTAACTCAAATAACCACTTGTTACAAACCGAGGCATGCAGAAGAGCATCTCTGAACGCGCAACACATTGAACCTTGACAGAGATTGGCTACAGCAGCAGAAGACCACACCGGGTGCCACTCCTGTCAACACACATATAGAGAGACACATCTCACCTCACTCACTGTCTCTGATACACGTAAGAAAAGAACACAGGAAACCACCCAGATAGTAGGTCATATGACAGAACATTACACACATATAGAGAGACACAGGCAGATAGACACACAGAGACACAGACAGACACCCAAGCAGACAGAGCCCCAGGTTACAGATACAGACAGACAGAACAAAGTCAGACAGACCGACCAACCGAGACACAAATAGACAGACAGACAGACCCCCAAATAGAGACAGACCCCCAGATAGAGACACAGACAGACAGCCGTAGACAGACAGAACAAAGTCAGACAGACAGACCGAGACACAGACAGACAGACCGAGACACAGACAGACAGAACAGACAGACAGACAGACAGACAGACAGAGACATAGAGAAAGACTTCCAGAAGAAGATACAGACAGGCACACAGTCACCAAGACAGACAGACAGCCAGGCAGAAATCCAGACAGACAAACAAACAGAGACAAATAAACATACAGACACAGGTAGACAGACAGACAGACTCTGAAATAGAGAGATATCCATACAGAAAGACACCCAGACAGACAGAGACAGACAGCCAGGCAGACAGAGATACAGAAAGACACCTGGAAAAGACAGGCAGACTGAAAATGCCTTGTTGATGCCAGAGGTCAGAGGAGAGTGGCAAAATGGAAATAAAAGATTGGAAACAAAATTGGAAATAGAAGAAGGTGCTGCTGTGGTCACTTAACCACCATGAATTCCTTCCAATGATTGGAGCTTTACTGATTTTCTTCTTTTTGTCGTTGTTGTCCTTGTTTGTGTTTCTTCAGGCCTTACCATTTCACTTGAGCATGATTACCAGCAACAACCTGATGTTCAAGGGACAATTCAAGGGAGTACTGCTTTTCTTTATTTTTTGCTTTTTATTGTCATGGTAAAAATACTTATACATTAGTACTGCAAATGTATACAGACTCATTTACAATGACCCGAATTCTGTATGTCTTGCATCTTGAATAAAGAGTAATGGTTATGTTTTCTTGCACTCTCTTAGGAGTTGATTCAGATCCGACTCCGTGGCGGTCTGGTGACGAGCCAGAAGGGCGAGCAATATGGACGGAACACGGCGCACAGTGTGACCAGTCGTGGTATCCATTCTGGAGAACCTAGACATCATCTCACCTCACTCACTGTCTCTGATACACGTAAGAAAAGAACACAGGAAACCACCCAGATAGTAGGTCATATGACAGAACATTACACACATATAGAGGGACACAGGCAGATAGACACACAGAGACACAGACAGACACCCAAGCAGACAGAGCCCCAGTTACAAATACAGACAGACAGAACAAAGTCAGACAGACCGACCAACCGAGACACAAATAGACAGACAGGCAGACCCCCAAATAGAGACAGACAGACCCCCAAGCAAACAGACAGATGTCAGGTGTCTGTCTGTGTCTCTGTCTGTCTCTATCTCTATCGGGGGATAGAGATAGAGACAGACAGAGACACAGACAGACACCCAATCAAACAGACCCCCAGATAGAGACACAGACAGACAGCCGTAGACAGACAGAACAAAGTCAGACAGACAGACCGAGACACGACAGACAGACCGAGACACAGACAGACAGACAGACCGAGACACAGACAGACAGACAGACAGAGACATAGAGAAAGACTTCCAGATGAAGATACAGACAGGCACACAGTCACCAAGACAGACAGACAGCCAGGCAGAAATCCAGACAGACAACAAACAGAGACAAATAACATACAGACACAGGTAGACAGACAGACAGACTCTGAAATAGAGAGATATCCATACAGAAAGACACCCAGACAGACAGAGACAGACAGCCAGGCAGACAGAGATACAGAAAGACACCTGGAAAAGACAGGCAGACTGAAAAAGCCTTGTTGATGCCAGAGGTCAGAGGAGAGTGGCCAGACTGGTTCAAGCTGATAGAACAGTAACTCAAATAACCACTTGTTACAACCGAGGCATGCAGAAGAGCATCTCTGAACGCGCAACACATTGAACCTTGACAGAGATTGGCTACAGCAGCAGAAGACCACACCGGGTGCCACTCCTGTCAACACACATATAGAGAGACACATCTCACCTCACTCACTGTCTCTGATACACGTAAGAAAAGAACACAGGAAACCACCCAGATAGTAGGTCATATGACAGAACATTACACACATATAGAGAGACACAGGCAGATAGACACACAGAGACACAGACAGACACCCAAGCAGACAGAGCCCCAGTTACAGATACAGACAGACAGAACAAAGTCAGACAGACCGACCAACCGAGACACAAATAGACAGACAGACAGACCCCCAAATAGAGACAGACCCCCAGATAGAGACACAGACAGACAGCCGTAGACAGACAGAACAAAGTCAGACAGACAGACCGAGACACAGACAGACAGACCGAGACACAGACAGACAGACAGACAGACAGACAGACAGACAGACAGACAGACAGACAGAGACATAGAGAAAGACTTCCAGAAGAAGATACAGACAGGCACACAGTCACCAAGACAGACAGACAGCCAGGCAGAAATCCAGACAGACAAACAAACAGAGACAAATAAACATACAGACACAGGTAGACAGACAGACAGACTCTGAAATAGAGAGATATCCATACAGAAAGACACCCAGACAGACAGAGACAGACAGCCAGGCAGACAGAGATACAGAAAGACACCTGGAAAAGACAGGCAGACTGAAAATGCCTTGTTGATGCCAGAGGTCAGAGGAGAGTGGCAAATGGAAATAAAAGATTGGAAACAAAATTGGAAATAGAAGAAGGTGCTGCTGTGGTCACTTAACCACCATGAATTCCTTCCAATGATTGGAGCTTTACTGATTTTCTTCTTTTTGTCGTTGTTGTCCTTGTTTGTGTTTCTTCAGGCCTTACCATTTCACTTGAGCATGATTACCAGCAACAACCTGATGTTCAAGGGACAATTCAAGGGAGTACTGCTTTTCTTTATTTTTTGCTTTTTATTGTCATGGTAAAAATACTTATACATTAGTACTGCAAATGTATACAGACTCATTTACAATGACCCGAATTCTGTATGTCTTGCATCTTGAATAAAGAGTAATGGTTATGTTTTCTGCACTCTCTTAGGAGTTGATTCAGATCCGACTCCGTGGCGGTCTGGTGACGAGCCAGAAGGGCGAGCAATATGGACGGAAACACGGCGCACAGTGTGACCAGTCGTGGTATCCATTCTGGAGAACCTAGACATCATCTCACCTCACTCACTGTCTCTGATACACGTAAGAAAAGAACACAGGAAACCACCCAGATAGTAGGTCATATGACAGAACATTACACACATATAGAGGGACACAGGCAGATAGACACACAGAGACACAGACAGACACCCAAGCAGACAGAGCCCCAGTTACAAATATACAGACAGACAGAACAAAGTCAGACAGACCGACCAACCGAGACACAAATAGACAGACAGGCAGACCCCAAATAGAGACAGACAGACCCCCAAGCAACAGACAGATGTCAGGTGTCTGTCTGTGTCTCTGTCTGTCTCTATCTCTATCGGGGGATAGAGATAGAGACAGAACAGAGACACAGACAGACACCCAATCAAACAGACCCCCCAGATAGAGACACAGACAGACAGCCGTAGACAGACAGAACAAAGTCAGACAGACAGACCGAGAACACAGACAGACAGACCGAGACAACAGACAGACAGACCGAGACACAGACAGACAGACAGACAGAGACATAGAGACCAGACTTCCAGATGAAGATAACAGACAGCACACAGTCACCAAGACAGACAGACAGCCAGGCAGAAATCCAGACAGACAAACAAACAGAGACAAATAAACATACAGACACGGGTAGACAGACAGACAGACTCTGAAATAGAGAGATATCCATACAGAAAGACACCCAGACAGACAGAGACAGACAGCCAGGCAGACAGAGATACAGAAAGACACCTGGAAAAAGACAGGCAGACTGAAAAAGCCTTGTTGATGCCAGAGGTCAGAGGAGAGTGGCCAGAACTGTTTCAAGCTGATAGAACAGTAACTCAAATAACCACTTGTTACAAACCGAGGCATGCAGAAGAGCATCTCTGAACGCGCACACATTGAACCTTGACAGAGGATTGGCTACAGCAGCAGAAGACCACACCGGTGTGCCACTCCTGTCAACACGATATAAGAGAGACACATCTCACCTCACGCACTGTCTCTGATACACGTAAGAAAAGAACACAGGAACCACACCCAGATAGTAGGTCATATGACAGAACATTACCACATTATAGAGAGACACAGGCAGATAGACAACACAGAGGACAACAGACAGACACCCAAGCAGACAGAGCCCCAGTTACAGATACAGACAGACAGAACAAAGTCAGACAGACCGACCAACCGAGACACAAATAGACAGACAGACAGACCCCCAAATAGAGACAGACCCCCAGATAGAGACACAGACAGACAGCCGTAGACAGAAGCAGAACAAAGTCAGACAGACAGACCGAGACACAGAACAGACAGACCGAGACACAGACCAGACAGACAGACAGAGACAGACAGACAGACAGACAGAGACATAGAGAAAGACTTCCAGAAGAAGATACAGACAGGCACACAGTCACCAAGACAGACAGACAGCCAGGCAGAAATCCAGACAGACAAACAACAGAGACAAATAAACATACAGACACAGGTAGACAGACAGACAGACTCTGAAATAGAGAGATATCCATACAGAAAGACAACCCAGACAGACAGAGACAGACAGCCAGGCAGACAGAGATACAGGAAAGACACCTGGAAAAGACAGGCAGACTGAAAATGCCTTGTTGATGCCAGAGGTCAGAGGAGAGTGGCAAATGGAAATAAAAGATTGGAAACAAAATTGGAAATAGAAGAAGGTGCTGCTGTGGTCACTTAACCACCATGATTCCTTCCAATGATTGGAGCTTTACTGATTTTCTTCTTTTTGTCGTTGTTGTCCTTGTTTGTGTTTCTTCAGGCCTTACCATTTCACTTGAGCATGATTACCAGCAACAACCTGATGTTCAAGGGACAATTCAAGGGAGTACTGCTTTTCTTTATTTTTTGCTTTTTATTGTCATGGTAAAAAATACTTATACATTAGTACTGCAAATGTATACAGACTCATTTACAATGACCCGAATTCTGTATGTCTTGCATCTTGAATAAAGAGTAATGGTTATGTTTTCTGCACTCTCTTAGGAGTTGATTCAGATCCGACTCCGTGGCGGTCTGGTGACGAGCCAGAAGGGCGAGCAATATGGACGGAACACGGCGCACAGTGTTGACCAGTCGTGGTATCCATTCTGGAGAACCTAGACATCATCTCACCTCACTCACTGTCTCTGATACACGTAAGAAAAGAACACAGGAAACCACCCAGATAGTAGGTCATATGACAGAACATTACACACATATAGAGGGACACAGGCAGATAGACACACAGAGGACACAGACAGACACCCAAGCAGACAGAGCCCCCAGTTACAAATACAGACAGACAGAACAAAGTCAGACAGACCGACCAACCGAGACACAAATAGACAGACAGGACAGACCCCCAAATAGAGACAGACAGACCCCCAAGCAACAGACAGATGTCAGGTGTCTGTCTGTGTCTCTGTCTGTCTCTATCTCTATCGGGGGATAGAGATAGAGACAGACCAGAGACACAGACAGACACCCAATCAAACAGACCCCCAGATAGAGACACAGACAGACAGCCGTAGACAGACAGAACAAAGTCAGACAGACAGACCGAGACACAGACAGACAGACCGAGACACAGACAGACAGACCGAGACACAGACAGACAGACAGACAGAGACATAGAGAAAGACTTCCAGATGAAGATACAGACAGGCACACAGTCACCAAGACAGACAGACAGGCCAGGCAGAAATCCAGACAGACAAACAAACAGAGACAAATAAACATACAGACCACAGGTAGACAGACAGAACAGACTCTGAAATAGAGAGATATCCATACAGAAAGACACCCAGACAGACAGAGACAGACAGCCAGGCAGACAGAGATACAGAAAAGACACCTGGAAAAGACAGGCAGACTGAAAAAGCCTTGTTGATGCCAGAGGTCAGAGGAGAGTGGCCAGACTGGTTCAAGCTGATAGAACAGTAACTCAAATAACAACTTGTTACAAACCGAGGCATGCAGAAGAGCATCTCTGAACGCGCACACATTGAACCTTGACAGAGATGGGCTACAGCAGCAGAAGACCACACCGGGTGCCACTCCTGTCAACACACATATAGAGAGACACATCTCACCTCACTCACTGTCTCTGATACACGTAAGAAAAGAACACAGGAAACCACCCAGATAGTAGGTCATATGACAGAACATTACACACATATAGAGAGACACAGGCAGATAGACACACAGAGACACAGACAGACACCCAAGCAGACAGAGCCCCAGTTACAAGATACAGACAGACAGAACAAAGTCAGACAGACCCGACCAACCGAGGACACAAATAGACAGACAGACAGACCCCCCAAATAGAAGACCAGACCCCCAGATAGAGACACAGACAGACAGCCGTAGACAGACAGAACAAAGTCAGACAGACAGACCGAGACACAGACAGACAGACCGAGACAACAGACAGACAGACAGACAGACAGACAGACAGACAGAGACATAGAGAAAGACTTCCAGAAGAAGATACAGGACAGGCACACAGTCACCAAGACAGACAGACAAGCCAGGCAGAAATCCAGACAGACAAACAAACAGAGACAAATAAACATACAGACACAGGTAGACAGACAGACAGACTCTGAAATAGAGAGATATCCATACAGAAAGACACCCAGACAGACAGAGACAGACAGCCAGGCAGACAGAGATACAGAAAGACACCTGGAAAAGACAGGCAGACTGAAAATGCCTTGTTGATGCCAGAGGTCAGAGGAGAGTGGCAAATGGAAATAAAAGATTGGAAACAAAATTGGAAATAGAAAGAAGGTGCTGCTGTGGTCACTTAACCACCATGAATTCCTTCCAATGATTGGAGCTTTACTGATTTTCGTCTTTTTGTCGTTGTTGTCCTTGTTTGTGTTCTTCAGGCCTTACCATTTCACTTGAGCATGATTACCAGCAACAACCTGATGTTCAAGGGACAATTCAAGGGAGTACTGCTTTTCTTTATTTTTTTGCTTTTTATTGTCATGGTAAAAATACTTATACATTAGTACTGCAAATGGTATACAGACTCATTTACAATGACCCGAATTCCTGTATGTCTTGCATCTTGAATAAAGAGTAATGGTTATGTTTTCTGCACTCTCTTAGGAGTTGATTCAGATCCGACTCCGTGGCGGTCTGGTGACGAGCCAGAAGGGCGAGCAATATGGACGGAACACGGCGCAACAGTGTGACCAGTCGTGGTATCCATTCTGGAGAACCTAGACATCATCTCACCTCACTCACTGTCTCTGATACACGTAAGAAAAGAACACAGGAAACCACCCAGATAGTAGGTCATATGACAGAACATTACACACATATAGAGGGACACAGGCAGATAGACACACAGAGACACAGACAGACACCCAAGCAGACAGAGCCCCAGTTACAAATACAGACAGACAGAACAAAGTCAGACAGAGACCGACCAACCGAGACACAAATAGACAGACAGGCAGACCCCCAAATAGAGGACAGACAGACCCCCAAGCAAACAGACAGATGTCAGGTGTCTGTCTGTGTCTCTGTCTGTCTCTATCTCTATCGGGGGATAGAGATAGAGACAGACAGAGACACAGACAGACACCCAATCAAACAGACCCCCAGATAGAGGACACAGACAGACAGCCGTAGACAGACAGAACAAAGTCAGACAGACAGACCGAGACACAGACAGACAGACCGAGACACAGACAGACAGACCGAGACACAGACAGACAGACAGACAGAGACATAGAGAAAGACTTCCAGATGAAGATACAGACAGGCACACAGTCACCAAGACAGACAGACAGCCAGGCAAGAAATCCAGACAGACAAACAAACAGAGACAAATAAACATACAGACACGGGTAGACAGACAGACAGACTCTGAAATAGAGAGATATCCATACAGAAAGACACCCAAGACAGACAGAGACAGACAGCCAGGCAGACAGAGATACAGAAAGGACACCTGGAAAAGACAGGCAGACTGAAAAAAGCCTTGTTGATGCCAGAGGTCAGATGAGAGTGGCCAGACTGGTTCAAGCTGATAGAACAGTAACTCAAATAACCCACTTTTACAACCGAGGCATGCAGAAGAGCATCTCTGAACGCGCAACACATTGAACCTTGACAGAGATTGGCTACAAGCAGCAGAAGACCACACCGGGTGCCACTCCTGTCAACACAACATATAGAGAGACACATCTCACCTCACTCACTGTCCTCTGATACACGTAAGAAAAGAACACAGGAAACCAACCCAGATAGTAGGTCATATGACAGAACATTACACACATATAGAGAGACACAGGCAGATAGACACACAGAGACACAGACAGACACCCAAGCAGACAGAGCCCCCGTTACAGATACAGACAGGACAGAACAAAGTCAGACAGACCGACCAACCGAGACACAAATAGACAGACAGACAGACCCCAAATAGAGACAGACCCCCAGATAGAGACACAGACAGACAGCCGTAGACAGACAGAACAAAGTCAGACAGACAGACCGAGACACAGACAGACAGACGAGACACAGACAACGACAGACAGACAGACAGACAGACAGACAGACAGACAGACAGACAGACAGAGACATAGAGAAAGACTTCCAGAAGAAGATACAGACAGGCACACAGTCACCAAGACAGACAGACAGCCAGGCAGAAATCCAGACAGACAAACAAACAGAGACAAATAAACATACAGACACAGGTAGACAGACAGACAGACTCTGAAATAGAGAGATATCCATACAGAAAGACACCCAGACAGACAGAGACAGACAGCCAGGCAGACAGAGATACAGAAAGACACCTGGAAAAGACAGGCAGACTGAAAATGCCTTGTTGATGCCAGAGGTCAGAGGAGAGTGGCAAATGGAAATAAAAGATTGGAAACAAAATTGGAAATAGAAGAAGGTTGCTTGTTGTGGTCACTTAACCACCATGATTCCTTACAATGATTGGAGCTTTAACTGAATTTTCTTCTTTTTTGTCGTTGTTGTCCTTGTTTGTGTTTCTTCAGGCCTTACCATTTCACTTGAGCATGATTACCAGCAACAACCTGATGTTCAAGGGACAATTCAAGGGAGTACTGCTTTTCTTTATTTTTTGCTTTTATTGTCATGGTAAAAATACTTATACATTAGTACTGCAAATGTATACAGACTCATTTACAATGACCCGAATTCTGTATGTCTTGCATCTTGAATAAAGAGTAATGGTTATGTTTTCTGCACTCTCTTAGGAGTTGATTCAGATCCGACTCCGTGGCGGTCTGGTGACGAGCCAGAAGGGCGAGCAATATGGACGGAACACGGCGCACAGTGTGACCAGTCGTGGTATCCATTCTGGAGAACCTAGACATCATCTCACCTCACTCACTGTCTCTGATACACGTAAGAAAAGAACACAGGAAACCACCCAGATAGTAGGTCATATGACAGACCATTACACACATATAGAGGGACACAGGCAGATAGACACACAGAGACAACAGACAGACACCCAAGCAGACAGAGCCCCAGTTACAAATACAGACAGACAGAACAAAGTCAGACAGGACCGACCAACCGAGACACAAATAGACAGACAGGCAGACCCCCAAATAGAGACAGACAGACCCCCAAGCAAACAGACAGATGTCAGGTGTCTGTCTGTGTCTCTGTCTGTCTCTATCTCTATCGGGGGATAGAGATAGAGACAGACAGAGACACAGACAGACACCCAATCAAACAGGACCCACAGATAGAGACACAGACAGACAGCCGTAGACAGACAGACAAAGTCAGACAGACAGACCGCGACACAGACAGACAGACCGAGACACAGACAGACAGACCGAGACACAGACAGACAGACAGACAGAGACATAGAGAAGACTTCCAGATGAGAGATACAGACAGGCACACAGTCACCAAGACAGACAGACAGCCAGGCAGAAATCCAGACAGACAAACAAACAGAGACAAATAACATACAGACACAGGTAGACAGACAGACAGACTCTGAAAATAGAGAGATATCCATACAGAAAGACACCCAGACAGACAGAGACAGACAGCCAGGCAGACAGAGATACAGAAAGACACCTGGAAAAGACAGGCAGACTGAAAAAGCCTTGTTGATGCCAGAGGTCAGAGGAGAGTGGCCAGACTGGTTCAAGCTGATAGAACAGTAACTCAAATAACCACTTGTTACAACCGAGGCATGCAAGAAGAGCATCTCTGAACGCGCAACACATTGAACCTGACAGAGATTGGCTACAGCAGCAGAAGACCACACCGGGTGCCACTCCTGTCAACACACATATAGAGAGACACATCTCACCTCACTCACTGTCTCTGATACACGTAAGAAAAGAACACAGGAAACCACCCAGATAGTAGGTCATATGACAGAAACATTACACACATATAGAGAGACACAGGCAGATAGACACACAGAGACACAGACAGACACCCAAGCAGACAGAGCCCCAGTTACAGATACAGACAGACAGAACAAAGTCAGACAGACCGACCAACCGAGACAACAAATAGGACAGACAGACAGACCCCCAAATAGAGACAGACCCCCAGATAGAGACACAGACAGACAGCCGTAGACAGACAGAACAAAGTCAGACAGACAGACCGAGACACAGACAGACAGACCGAGGACACAGACAGACAGACAGACAGACAGACAGACAGACAGACAGACAGACAGACAGAAGGAGACATAGAGAAAGACTTCCAGAAGAAGATACAGACAGGCACACAGTCACCAAGACAGACAGACAGCCAGGCAGAAATCCAGACAGACAAACAAACAGAGACAAATAAACATACAGACACAGGTAGACAGACAGACAGACTCTGAAATAGAGAGATATCCATACAGAAAGACACCCAGACAGACAGAGACAGACAGCCAGGCAGACAGAGATACAGAAAGACACCTGGAAAAGACAGGCAGACTGAAAATGCCTTGTTGATGCCAGAGGTCAGAGGAGAGTGGCAAATGGAAATAAAAGATTGGAAACAAAATTGGAAATAGAAGAAGGTGCTGTTGTGGTCACTTAACCACCATGAATTCCTTACAATGATTGGAGCTTTACTGATTTTCTTCTTTTTGTCGTTGTTGTCCTTGTTTGTGTTTCTTCAGGCCTTACCATTTCACTTGAGCATGATTACCAGCAACAACCTGATGTTCAAGGGACAATTCAAGGGAGTACTGCTTTTCTTTATTTTTTGCTTTTTATTGTCATGGTAAAAATACTTATACATTAGTACTGCAAATGTATACAGACTCATTTACAATGACCCGAATTCTGTATGTCTTGCATCTTGAATAAAGAGTAATGGTTATGTTTTCTGCACTCTCTTAGGAGTTGATTCAGATCCGACTCCGTGGCGGTCTGGTGACGAGCCAGAAGGGCGAGCAATATGGACGGAACACGGCGCACAGTGTGACCAGTCGTGGTATCCATTCTGGAGAACCTAGACATCATCTCACCTCACTCACTGTCTCTGATACACGTAAGAAAAGAACACAGGAAACCACCCAGATAGTAGGTCATATGACAGAACATTACACACATATAGAGGGACACAGGCAGATAGACACACAGAGACACAGACAGACACCCAAGCAGACAGAGCCCCAGTTACAAATACAGACAGACAGAACAAAGTCAGACAGACCGACCAACCGAGACACAAATAGACAGACAGGCAGACCCCCAAATAGAGACAGACAGACCCCCAAGCAAACAGACAGATGTCAGGTGTCTGTCTGTGTCTCTGTCTGTCTCTATCTCTATCGGGGGATAGAGATAGAGACAGACAGAGACACAGACAGACACCCAATCAAACAGACCCCCAGATAGAGACACAGACAGACAGCCGTAGACAGACAGAACAAAGTCAGACAGACAGACCGAGACACAGACAGACAGACCGAGACACAGACAGACAGACCGAGACACAGACAGACAGACAGACAGAGACATAGAGAAAGACTTCCAGATGAAGATACAGACAGGCACACAGTCACCAAGACAGACAGACAGCCAGGCAGAAATCCAGACAGACAAACAAACAGAGACAAATAAACATACAGACACAGGTAGACAGACAGACAGACTCTGAAATAGAGAGATATCCATACAGAAAGACACCCAGACAGACAGAGACAGACAGCCAGGCAGACAGAGATACAGAAAGACACCTGGAAAAGACAGGCAGACTGAAAAAGCCTTGTTGATGCCAGAGGTCAGAGGAGAGTGGCCAGACTGGTTCAAGCTGATAGAACAGTAACTCAAATAACCACTTGTTACAAACCGAGGCATGCAGAAGAGCATCTCTGAACGCGCAACACATTGAACCTTGACAGAGATTGGCTACAGCAGCAGAAGACCACACCGGGTGCCACTCCTGTCAACACACATATAGAGAGACACATCTCACCTCACTCACTGTCTCTGATACACGTAAGAAAAGAACACAGGAAACCACCCAGATAGTAGGTCATATGACAGAACATTACACACATATAGAGAGACACAGGCAGATAGACACACAGAGACACAGACAGACACCCAAGCAGACAGAGCCCCAGTTACAGATACAGACAGACAGAACAAAGTCAGACAGACCGACCAACCGAGACACAAATAGACAGACAGACAGACCCCCAAATAGAGACAGACCCCCAGATAGAGACACAGACAGACAGCCGTAGACAGACAGAACAAAGTCAGACAGACAGACCGAGACACAGACAGACAGACCGAGACACAGACAGACAGACAGACAGACAGACAGACAGACAGACAGAGACATAGAGAAAGACTTCCAGAAGAAGATACAGACAGGCACACAGTCACCAAGACAGACAGACAGCCAGGCAGAAATCCAGACAGACAAACAAACAGAGACAAATAAACATACAGACACAGGTAGACAGACAGACAGACTCTGAAATAGAGAGATATCCATACAGAAAGACACCCAGACAGACAGAGACAGACAGCCAGGCAGACAGAGATACAGAAAGACACCTGGAAAAGACAGGCAGACTGAAAATGCCTTGTTGATGCCAGAGGTCAGAGGAGAGTGGCAAATGGAAATAAAAGATTGGAAACAAAATTGGAAATAGAAGAAGGTGCTGCTGTGGTCACTTAACCACCATGAATTCCTTCCAATGATTGGAGCTTTACTGATTTTCTTCTTTTTGTCGTTGTTGTCCTTGTTTGTGTTTCTTCAGGCCTTACCATTTCACTTGAGCATGATTACCAGCAACAACCTGATGTTCAAGGGACAATTCAAGGGAGTACTGCTTTTCTTTATTTTTTGCTTTTTATTGTCATGGTAAAAATACTTATACATTAGTACTGCAAATGTATACAGACTCATTTACAATGACCCGAATTCTGTATGTCTTGCATCTTGAATAAAGAGTAATGGTTATGTTTTCTGCACTCTCTTAGGAGTTGATTCAGATCCGACTCCGTGGCGGTCTGGTGACGAGCCAGAAGGGCGAGCAATATGGACGGAACACGGCGCACAGTGTGACCAGTCGTGGTATCCATTCTGGAGAACCTAGACATCATCTCACCTCACTCACTGTCTCTGATACACGTAAGAAAAGAACACAGGAAACCACCCAGATAGTAGGTCATATGACAGAACATTACACACATATAGAGAGACACAGGCAGATAGACACACAGAGACACAGACAGACACCCAAGCAGACAGAGCCCCAGTTACAAATACAGACAGACAGAACAAAGTCAGACAGACCGACCAACCGAGACACAAATAGACAGACAGACAGACCCCCAAATAGAGACAGACAGACCCCCAAGCAAACAGACAGATGTCAGGTGTCTGTCTGTGTCTCTGTCTGTCTCTATCTCTATCGGGGGATAGAGATAGAGACAGACAGAGACTGTCTCTATCTCTATCGGGGGATAGAGATAGAGACAGACAGAGACACAGACAGACACCCAATCAAACAGACCCCCAGATAGAGACACAGACAGACAGCCGTAGACAGACAGAACAAAGTCAGACAGACAGACCGAGACACAGACAGACAGACCGAGACACAGACAGACAGACCGAGACACAGACAGACAGACCGAGACACAGACAGACAGACAGACAGAGACATAGAGAAAGACTTCCAGATGAAGATACAGACAGGCACACAGTCACCAAGACAGACAGACAGCCAGGCAGAAATCCAGACAGACAAACAAACAGAGACAAATAAACATACAGACACGGGTAGACAGACAGACAGACTCTGAAATAGAGAGATATCCATACAGAAAGACACCCAGACAGACAGAGACAGACAGCCAGGCAGACAGAGATACAGAAAGACACCTGGAAAAGACAGGCAGACTGAAAAAGCCTTGTTGATGCCAGAGGTCAGAGGAGAGTGGCCAGACTGGTTCAAGCTGATAGAACAGTAACTCAAATAACCACTTGTTACAACCAAGGCATGCAGAAGAGCATCTCTGAACGCGCAACACATTGAACCTTGACAGAGATTGGCTACAGCAGCAGAAGACCACACCGGGTGCCACTCCTGTCAACACACATATAGAGAGACACATCTCACCTCACTCACTGTCTCTGATACACGTAAGAAAAGAACACAGGAAACCACCCAGATAGTAGGTCATATGACAGAACATTACACACATATAGAGAGACACAGGCAGATAGACACACAGAGACACAGACAGACACCCAAGCAGACAGAGCCCCAGTTACAGATACAGACAGACAGAACAAAGTCAGACAGACCGACCAACCGAGACACAAATACACAGACAGACAGACCCCCAAATAGAGACAGACCCCCAGATAGAGACACAGACAGACAGCCGTAGACAGACAGAACAAAGTCAGACAGACAGACCGAGACACAGACAGACAGACCGAGACACAGACAGACAGACAGACAGACAGACAGACAGACAGACAGACAGACAGAGACATAGAGAAAGACTTCCAGAAGAAGATACAGACAGGCACACAGTCACCAAGACAGACAGACAGCCAGGCAGAAATCCAGACAGACAAACAAACAGAGACAAATAAACATACAGACACAGGTAGACAGACAGACAGACTCTGAAATAGAGAGATATCCATACAGAAAGACACCCAGACAGACAGAGACAGACAGCCAGGCAGACAGAGATACAGAAAGACACCTAGAAAAGACAGGCAGACTGAAAATGCCTTGTTGATGCCAGAGGTCAGAGGAGAGTGGCAAATGGAAATAAAAGATTGGAAACAAAATTGGAAATAGAAGAAGGTGCTGCTGTGGTCACTTAACCACCATGAATTCCTTCCAATGATTGGAGCTTTACTGATTTTCTTCTTTTTGTCGTTGTTGTCCTTGTTTGTGTTTCTTCAGGCCTTACCATTTCACTTGAGCATGATTACCAGCAACAACCTGATGTTCAAGGGACAATTCAAGGGAGTACTGCTTTTCTTTATTTTTTGCTTTTTATTGTCATGGTAAAAATACTTATACATTAGTACTGCAAATGTATACAGACTCATTTACAATGACCCGAATTCTGTATGTCTTGCATCTTGAATAGAGAGTAATGGTTATGTTTTCTGCACTCTCTTAGGAGTTGATTCAGATCTGACTCCGTGGCGGTCTGGTGACGAGCCAGAAGGGCGAGCAATATGGACGGAACACGGCGCACAGTGTGACCAGTCGTGGTATCTATTCTGGAGAACCTAGACATCATCTCACCTCACTCACTGTCTCTGATACACGTAAGAAAAGAACACAGGAAACCACCCAGATAGTAGGTCATATGACAGAACATTACACACATATAGAGAGACACAGGCAGATAGACACACAGAGACACAGACAGACACCCAAGCAGACAGAGCCCCAGTTACAAATACAGACAGACAGAACAAAGTCAGACAGACCGACCAACCGAGACACAAATAGACAGACAGACAGACCCCCAAATAGAGACAGACAGACCCCCAAGCAAACAGACAGATGTCAGGTGTCTGTCTGTGTCTCTGTCTGTCTCTATCTCTATCGGGGGATAGAGATAGAGACAGACAGAGACACAGACAGACACCCAATCAAACAGACCCCCAGATAGAGACACAGACAGACAGCCGTAGACAGACAGAACAAAGTCAGACAGACAGACCGAGACACAGACAGACAGACCGAGACACAGACAGACAGACCGAGACACAGACAGACAGACCGAGACACAGACAGACAGACAGACAGAGACATAGAGAAAGACTTCCAGATGAAGATACAGACAGGCACACAGTCACCAAGACAGACAGACAGCCAGGCAGAAATCCAGACAGACAAACAAACAGAGACAAATAAACATGCAGACACAGGTAGACAGACAGACAGACTCTGAAATAGAGAGATATCCATACAGAAAGACACCCAGACAGACAGAGACAGACAGCCAGGCAGACAGAGATACAGAAAGACACCTGGAAAAGACAGGCAGACTGAAAAAGCCTTGTTGATGCCAGAGGTCAGAGGAGAGTGGCCAGACTGGTTCAAGCTGATAGAACAGTAACTCAAATAACCACTTGTTACAACCGAGGCATGCAGAAGAGCATCTCTGAACGCGCAACACATTGAACCTTGACAGAGATTGGCTACAGCAGCAGAAGACCACACCGGGTGCCACTCCTGTCAACACACATATAGAGAGACACATCTCACCTCACTCACTGTCTCTGATACACGTAAGAAAAGAACACAGGAAACCACCCAGATAGTAGGTCATATGACAGAACATTACACACATATAGAGAGACACAGGCAGATAGACACACAGAGACACAGACAGACACCCAAGCAGACAGAGCCCCAGTTACAAATACAGACAGACAGAACAAAGTCAGACAGACCGACCAACCGAGACACAAATAGACAGACAGACAGACCCCCAAATAGAGACAGACAGACCCCCAAGCAAACAGACAGATGTCAGGTGTCTGTCTGTGTCTCTGTCTGTCTCTATCTCTATCGGGGGATAGAGATAGAGACAGACAGAGACTGTCTCTATCTCTATCGGGGGATAGAGATAGAGACAGACAGAGACACAGACAGACACCCAATCAAACAGACCCCCAGATAGAGACACAGACAGACAGCCGTAGACAGACAGAACAAAGTCAGACAGACAGACCGAGACACAGACAGACAGACCGAGACACAGACAGACAGACCGAGACACAGACAGACAGACAGACAGAGACATAGAGAAAGACTTCCAGATGAAGATACAGACAGGCACACAGTCACCAAGACAGACAGACAGCCAGGCAGAAATCCAGACAGACAAACAAACAGAGACAAATAAACATACAGACACGGGTAGACAGACAGACAGACTCTGAAATAGAGAGATATCCATACAGAAAGACACCCAGACAGACAGAGACAGACAGCCAGGCAGACAGAGATACAGAAAGACACCTGGAAAAGACAGGCAGACTGAAAAAGCCTTGTTGATGCCAGAGGTCAGAGGAGAGTGGCCAGACTGGTTCAAGCTGATAGAACAGTAACTCAAATAACCACTTGTTACAACCGAGGCATGCAGAAGAGCATCTCTGAACGCGCAACACATTGAACCTTGACAGAGATTGGCTACAGCAGCAGAAGACCACACCGGGTGCCACTCCTGTCAACACACATATAGAGAGACACATCTCACCTCACTCACTGTCTCTGATACACGTAAGAAAAGAACACAGGAAACCACCCAGATAGTAGGTCATATGACAGAACATTACACACATATAGAGAGACACAGGCAGATAGACACACAGAGACACAGACAGACACCCAAGCAGACAGAGCCCCAGTTACAGATACAGACAGACAGAACAAAGTCAGACAGACCGACCAACCGAGACACAAATAGACAGACAGACAGACCCCCAAATAGAGACAGACCCCCAGATAGAGACACAGACAGACAGCCGTAGACAGACAGAACAAAGTCAGACAGACAGACCGAGACACAGACAGACAGACCGAGACACAGACAGACAGACAGACAGACAGACAGACAGACAGACAGACAGACAGACAGAGACATAGAGAAAGACTTCCAGAAGAAGATACAGACAGGCACACAGTCACCAAGACAGACAGACAGCCAGGCAGAAATCCAGACAGACAAACAAACAGAGACAAATAAACATACAGACACAGGTAGACAGACAGACAGACTCTGAAATAGAGAGATATCCATACAGAAAGACACCCAGACAGACAGAGACAGACAGCCAGGCAGACAGAGATACAGAAAGACACCTAGAAAAGACAGGCAGACTGAAAATGCCTTGTTGATGCCAGAGGTCAGAGGAGAGTGGCAAATGGAAATAAAAGATTGGAAACAAAATTGGAAATAGAAGAAGGTGCTGCTGTGGTCACTTAACCACCATGAATTCCTTCCAATGATTGGAGCTTTACTGATTTTCTTCTTTTTGTCGTTGTTGTCCTTGTTTGTGTTTCTTCAGGCCTTACCATTTCACTTGAGCATGATTACCAGCAACAACCTGATGTTCAAGGGACAATTCAAGGGAGTACTGCTTTTCTTTATTTTTTGCTTTTTATTGTCATGGTAAAAATACTTATACATTAGTACTGCAAATGTATACAGACTCATTTACAATGACCCGAATTCTGTATGTCTTGCATCTTGAATAAAGAGTAATGGTTATGTTTTCTGCACTCTCTTAGGAGTTGATTCAGATCCGACTCCGTGGCGGTCTGGTGACGAGCCAGAAGGGCGAGCAATATGGACGGAACACGGCGCACAGTGTGACCAGTCGTGGTATCCATTCTGGAGAACCTAGACATCATCTCACCTCACTCACTGTCTCTGATACACGTAAGAAAAGAACACAGGAAACCACCCAGATAGTAGGTCATATGACAGAACATTACACACATATAGAGAGACACAGGCAGATAGACACACAGAGACACAGACAGACACCCAAGCAGACAGAGCCCCAGTTACAAATACAGACAGACAGAACAAAGTCAGACAGACCGACCAACCGAGACACAAATAGACAGACAGACAGACCCCCAAATAGAGACAGACAGACCCCCAAGCAAACAGACAGATGTCAGGTGTCTGTCTGTGTCTCTGTCTGTCTCTATCTCTATCGGGGGATAGAGATAGAGACAGACAGAGACTGTCTCTATCTCTATCGGGGGATAGAGATAGAGACAGACAGAGACACAGACAGACACCCAATCAAACAGACCCCCAGATAGAGACACAGACAGACAGCCGTAGACAGACAGAACAAAGTCAGACAGACAGACCGAGACACAGACAGACAGACCGAGACACAGACAGACAGACCGAGACACAGACAGACAGAGACATAGAGAAAGACTTCCAGATGAAGATACAGACAGGCACACAGTCACCAAGACAGACAGACAGCCAGGCAGAAATCCAGACAGACAAACAAACAGAGACAAATAAACATACAGACACGGGTAGACAGACAGACAGACTCTGAAATAGAGAGATATCCATACAGAAAGACACCCAGACAGACAGAGACAGACAGCCAGGCAGACAGAGATACAGAAAGACACCTGGAAAAGACAGGCAGACTGAAAAAGCCTTGTTGATGCCAGAGGTCAGAGGAGAGTGGCCAGACTGGTTCAAGCTGATAGAACAGTAACTCAAATAACCACTTGTTACAACCGAGGCATGCAGAAGAGCATCTCTGAACGCGCAACACATTGAACATTGACAGAGATTGGCTACAGCAGCAGAAGACCACACCGGGTGCCACTCCTGTCAACACACATATAGAGAGACACATCTCACCTCACTCACTGTCTCTGATACACGTAAGAAAAGAACACAGGAAACCACCCAGATAGTAGGTCATATGACAGAACATTACACACATATAGAGACACAGGCAGATAGACACACAGAGACACAGACAGACACCCAAGCAGACAGAGCCCCAGTTACAGATACAGACAGACAGAACAAAGTCAGACAGACCGACCAACCGAGACACAAATAGACAGACAGACAGACCCCCAAATAGAGACAGACCCCCAGATAGAGACACAGACAGACAGCCGTAGACAGACAGAACAAAGTCAGACAGACAGACCGAGACACAGACAGACAGACCGAGACACAGACAGACAGACAGACAGACAGACAGACAGACAGAGACATAGAGAAAGACTTCCAGAAGAAGATACAGACAGGCACACAGTCACCAAGACAGACAGACAGCCAGGCAGAAATCCAGACAGACAAACAAACAGAGACAAATAAACATACAGACACAGGTAGACAGACAGACAGACTCTGAAATAGAGAGATATCCATACAGAAAGACACCCAGACAGACAGAGACAGACAGCCAGGCAGACAGAGATACAGAAAGACACCTGGAAAAGACAGGCAGACTGAAAATGCCTTGTTGATGCCAGAGGTCAGAGGAGAGTGGCAAATGGAAATAAAAGATTGGAAACAAAATTGGAAATAGAAGAAGGTGCTGCTGTGGTCACTTAACCACCATGAATTCCTTACAATGATTGGAGCTTTACTGATTTTCTTCTTTTTGTCGTTGTTGTCCTTGTTTGTGTTTCTTCAGGCCTTACCATTTCACTTGAGCATGATTACCAGCAACAACCTGATGTTCAAGGGACAATTCAAGGGAGTACTGCTTTTCTTTATTTTTCGCTTTTTATTGTCATGGTAAAAATACTTATACAGTACTGCAAATGTATACAGACTCATTTACAATGACCCGAATTCTGTATGTCTTGCATCTTGAATAGAGAGTAATGGTTATGTTTTCTGCACTCTCTTAGGAGTTGATTCAGATCCGACTCCGTGGTGGTCTGGTGACGAGCCAGAAGGGCGAGCAATATGGACGGAACACGGCGCACAGTGTGACCAGTCGTGGTATCTATTCTGGAGAACCTAGACATCATCTCACCTCACTCACTGTCTCTGATACACGTAAGAAAAGAACACAGGAAACCACCCAGATAGTAGGTCATATGACAGAACATTACACACATATAGAGAGACACAGGCAGATAGACACACAGAGACACAGACAGACACCCAAGCAGACAGAGCCCCAGTTACAAATACAGACAGACAGAACAAAGTCAGACAGACCGACCAACCGAGACACAAATAGACAGACAGACAGACCCCCAAATAGAGACAGACCCCCAGATAGAGACACAGACAGACAGCCGTAGACAGACAGAACAAATTCAGACAGACAGACCGAGACACAGACAGACAGACCGAGACACAGACAGACAGACAGACAGACAGACAGACAGACAGACAGACAGACAGACAGACAGAGACATAGAGAAAGACTTCCAGAAGAAGATACAGACAGGCACACAGTCACCAAGACAGACAGACAGCCAGGCAGAAATCCAGACAGACAAACAAACAGAGACAAATAAACATACAGACACAGGTAGACAGACAGACAGACTCTGAAATAGAGAGATATCCATACAGAAAGACACCCAGACAGACAGAGACAGACAGCCAGGCAGACAGAGATACAGAAAGACACCTAGAAAAGACAGGCAGACTGAAAATGCCTTGTTGATGCCAGAGGTCAGAGGAGAGTGGCAAATGGAAATAAAAGATTGGAAACAAAATTGGAAATAGAAGAAGGTGCTGCTGTGGTCACTTAACCACCATGAATTCCTTACAATGATTGGAGCTTTACTGATTTTCTTCTTTTTGTCGTTGTTGTCCTTGTTTGTGTTTCTTCAGGCCTTACCATTTCACTTGAGCATGATTACCAGCAACAACCTGATGTTCAAGGGACAATTCAAGGGAGTACTGCTTTTCTTTATTTTTTGCTTTTTATTGTCATGGTAAAAATACTTATACAGTACTGCAAATGTATACAGACTCATTTACAATGACCCGAATTCTGTATGTCTTGCATCTTGAATAGAGAGTAATGGTTATGTTTTCTGCACTCTCTTAGGAGTTGATTCAGATCCGACTCCGTGGCGGTCTGGTGACGAGCCAGAAGGGCGAGCAATATGGACGGAACACGGCGCACAGTGTGACCAGTCGTGGTATCTATTCTGGAGAACCTAGACATCATCTCACCTCACTCACTGTCTCTGATACACGTAAGAAAAGAACACAGGAAACCACCCAGATAGTAGGTCATATGACAGAACATTACACACATATAGAGAGACACAGGCAGATAGACACACAGAGACACAGACAGACACCCAAGCAGACAGAGCCCCAGTTACAAATACAGACAGACAGAACAAAGTCAGACAGACCGACCAACCGAGACACAAATAGACAGACAGACAGACCCCCAAATAGAGACAGACAGACCCCCAAGCAAACAGACAGATGTCAGGTGTCTGTCTGTGTCTCTGTCTGTCTCTATCTCTATCGGGGGATAGAGATAGAGACAGACAGAGACTGTCTCTATCTCTATCGGGGGATAGAGATAGAGACAGACAGAGACACAGACAGACACCCAATCAAACAGACCCCCAGATAGAGACACAGACAGACAGCCGTAGACAGACAGAACAAAGTCAGACAGACAGACCGAGACACAGACAGACAGACCGAGACACAGACAGACAGACCGAGACACAGACAGACAGACAGACAGAGACATAGAGAAAGACTTCCAGATGAAGATACAGACAGGCACACAGTCACCAAGACAGACAGACAGCCAGGCAGAAATCCAGACAGACAAACAAACAGAGACAAATAAACATACAGACACGGGTAGACAGACAGACAGACTCTGAAATAGAGAGATATCCATACAGAAAGACACCCAGACAGACAGAGACAGACAGCCAGGCAGACAGAGATACAGAAAGACACCTGGAAAAGACAGGCAGACTGAAAAAGCCTTGTTGATGCCAGAGGTCAGAGGAGAGTGGCCAGACTGGTTCAAGCTGATAGAACAGTAACTCAAATAACCACTTGTTACAACCGAGGCATGCAGAAGAGCATCTCTGAACGCGCAACACATTGAACCTTGACAGAGATTGGCTACAGCAGCAGAAGACCACACCGGGTGCCACTCCTGTCAACACACATATAGAGAGACACATCTCACCTCACTCACTGTCTCTGATACACGTAAGAAAAGAACACAGGAAACCACCCAGATAGTAGGTCATATGACAGAACATTACACACATATAGAGAGACACAGGCAGATAGACACACAGAGACACAGACAGACACCCAAGCAGACAGAGCCCCAGTTACAGATACAGACAGACAGAACAAAGTCAGACAGACCGACCAACCGAGACACAAATAGACAGACAGACAGACCCCCAAATAGAGACAGACCCCCAGATAGAGACACAGACAGACAGCCGTAGACAGACAGAACAAAGTCAGACAGACAGACCGAGACACAGACAGACAGACCGAGACACAGACAGACAGACAGACAGACAGACAGACAGACAGACAGACAGACAGACAGACAGAGACATAGAGAAAGACTTCCAGAAGAAGATACAGACAGGCACACAGTCACCAAGACAGACAGACAGCCAGGCAGAAATCCAGACAGACAAACAAACAGAGACAAATAAACATACAGACACAGGTAGACAGACAGACAGACTCTGAAATAGAGAGATATCCATACAGAAAGACACCCAGACAGACAGAGACAGACAGCCAGGCAGACAGAGATACAGAAAGACACCTAGAAAAGACAGGCAGACTGAAAATGCCTTGTTGATGCCAGAGGTCAGAGGAGAGTGGCAAATGGAAATAAAAGATTGGAAACAAAATTGGAAATAGAAGAAGGTGCTGCTGTGGTCACTTAACCACCATGAATTCCTTACAATGATTGGAGCTTTACTGATTTTCTTCTTTTTGTCGTTGTTGTCCTTGTTTGTGTTTCTTCAGGCCTTACCATTTCACTTGAGCATGATTACCAGCAACAACCTGATGTTCAAGGGACAATTCAAGGGAGTACTGCTTTTCTTTATTTTTCGCTTTTTATTGTCATGGTAAAAATACTTATACAGTACTGCAAATGTATACAGACTCATTTACAATGACCCGAATTCTGTATGTCTTGCATCTTGAATAGAGAGTAATGGTTATGTTTTCTGCACTCTCTTAGGAGTTGATTCAGATCCGACTCCGTGGTGGTCTGGTGACGAGCCAGAAGGGCGAGCAATATGGACGGAACACGGCGCACAGTGTGACCAGTCGTGGTATCTATTCTGGAGAACCTAGACATCATCTCACCTCACTCACTGTCTCTGATACACGTAAGAAAAGAACACAGGAAACCACCCAGATAGTAGGTCATATGACAGAACATTACACACATATAGAGAGACACAGGCAGATAGACACACAGAGACACAGACAGACACCCAAGCAGACAGAGCCCCAGTTACAAATACAGACAGACAGAACAAAGTCAGACAGACCGACCAACCGAGACACAAATAGACAGACAGACAGACCCCCAAATAGAGACAGACCCCCAGATAGAGACACAGACAGACAGCCGTAGACAGACAGAACAAAGTCAGACAGACAGACCGAGACACAGACAGACAGACCGAGACACAGACAGACAGACAGACAGACAGACAGACAGACAGACAGACAGACAGACAGAGACATAGAGAAAGACTTCCAGAAGAAGATACAGACAGGCACACAGTCACCAAGACAGACAGACAGCCAGGCAGAAATCCAGACAGACAAACAAACAGAGACAAATAAACATACAGACACAGGTAGACAGACAGACAGACTCTGAAATAGAGAGATATCCATACAGAAAGACACCCAGACAGACAGAGACAGACAGCCAGGCAGACAGAGATACAGAAAGACACCTAGAAAAGACAGGCAGACTGAAAATGCCTTGTTGATGCCAGAGGTCAGAGGAGAGTGGCAAATGGAAATAAAAGATTGGAAACAAAATTGGAAATAGAAGAAGGTGCTGCTGTGGTCACTTAACCACCATGAATTCCTTACAATGATTGGAGCTTTACTGATTTTCTTCTTTTTGTCGTTGTTGTCCTTGTTTGTGTTTCTTCAGGCCTTACCATTTCACTTGAGCATGATTACCAGCAACAACCTGATGTTCAAGGGACAATTCAAGGGAGTACTGCTTTTCTTTATTTTTTGCTTTTTATTGTCATGGTAAAAATACTTATACAGTACTGCAAATGTATACAGACTCATTTACAATGACCCGAATTCTGTATGTCTTGCATCTTGAATAGAGAGTAATGGTTATGTTTTCTGCACTCTCTTAGGAGTTGATTCAGATCCGACTCCGTGGCGGTCTGGTGACGAGCCAGAAGGGCGAGCAATATGGACGGAACACGGCGCACAGTGTGACCAGTCGTGGTATCTATTCTGGAGAACCTAGACATCATCTCACCTCACTCACTGTCTCTGATACACGTAAGAAAAGAACACAGGAAACCACCCAGATAGTAGGTCATATGACAGAACATTACACACATATAGAGAGACACAGGCAGATAGACACACAGAGACACAGACAGACACCCAAGCAGACAGAGCCCCAGTTACAAATACAGACAGACAGAACAAAGTCAGACAGACCGACCAACCGAGACACAAATAGACAGACAGACAGACCCCCAAATAGAGACAGACAGACCCCCAAGCAAACAGACAGATGTCAGGTGTCTGTCTGTGTCTCTGTCTGTCTCTATCTCTATCGGGGGATAGAGATAGAGACAGACAGAGACTGTCTCTATCTCTATCGGGGGGATAGAGATAGAGACAGACAGAGACACAGACAGACACCCAATCAAACAGACCCCCAGATAGAGACACAGACAGACAGCCGTAGACAGACAGAACAAAGTCAGACAGACAGATGAGACACAGGACAGACAGACCGAGACACAGACAGACAGACCGAGACACAGACAGACAGACCGAGACACAGACAGACAGACAGACAGAGACATAGAGAAAGACTTCCAGATGAAGATACAGACAGGCACACAGTCACCAAGACAGACAGACAGCCAGGCAGAAATCCAGACAGACAAACAAACAGAGACAAATAAACATACAGACACGGGTAGACAGACAGACAGACTGTGAAATAGAGAGATATCCATACAGAAAGACACCCAGACAGACAGAGACAGACAGCCAGGCAGACAGAGATACAGAAAGACACCTGGAAAAGACAGGCAGACTGAAAAAGCCTTGTTGATGCCAGAGGTCAGAGGAGAGTGGCCAGACTGGTTCAAGCTGATAGAACAGTAACTCAAATAACCACTTGTTACAACCGAGGCATGCAGAAGAGCATCTCTGAACGCGCAACACATTGAACCTTGACAGAGATTGGCTACAGCAGCAGAAGACCACACCGGGTGCCACTCCTGTCAACACACATATAGAGAGACACATCTCACCTCACTCACTGTCTCTGATACACGTAAGAAAAGAACACAGGAAACCACCCAGATAGTAGGTCATATGACAGAACATTACACACATATAGAGAGACACAGGCAGATAGACACACAGAGACACAGACAGACACCCAAGCAGACAGAGCCCCAGTTTACAGATACAGACAGACAGAACAAAGTCAGACAGACCGACCAACCGAGACACAAATAGACAGACAGACAGACCCCCAAATAGAGACAGACCCCCAGATAGAGACACAGACAGACAAGCCGTAGACAGACAGAACAAAGTCAGACAGACAGACCGAGACACAGACAGACAGACCGAGACACAGACAGACAGACAGACAGACAGACAGACAGACAGACAGACAGACAGACAGACAGAGACATAGAGAAAGACTTCCAGAAGAAGATACAGACAGGCACACAGTCACCAAGACAGACAGACAGCCAGGCAGAAATCCAGACAGACAAACAAACAGAGACAAATAAACATACAGACACAGGTAGACAGACAGACAGACTCTGAAATAGAGAGATATCCATACAGAAAGACACCCAGACAGACAGAGACAGACAGCCAGCAGAACAGAGATACAGAAAGAACACCTAGAAAAGACAGGCAGACTGAAATGCCTTGTTGATGCCAGAGATCAGAGGAGAGTGGCAATGGAAATAAAAGATTGGAAACAAAATTGGAAACAGAAGAAGTGCTGCTGTGGTCACTTAACCACCATGAATTCCTTCCAATGATTGGAGCTTTACTGATTTTCTTCTTTTTTGTCGTTGTTGTCCTTGTTTGTGTTTCTTCAGGCCTTACCATTTCACTTGAGCATGATTACCAGCAACAACCTGATGTTCAAGGGACAATCAAGGGAGTACTGCTTTTCTTTATTTTTCGCTTTTTTATTGTCATGGTAAAAATACTTATACAGTACTGCAAATGTATACAGACTCATTTACAATGACCGAATTCTGTATGTCTTGCATCTTGAATAGAGAGTAATGGTTATGTTTTCTGCACTCTCTTAGGAGTTGATTCAGATCTGACTCCGTGGCGGTCTGGTGACGAGCCAGAAGGGCGAGCAATATGGACGGAACACGGCGCACAGTGTGACCAGTCGTGGTATCTATTCTGGAGAACCTAGACATCATCTCACCTCACTCACTGTCTCTGATACACGTAAGAAAAGAACACAGGAAACCACCCAGATAGTAGGTCATATGACAGAACATTACACACATATAGAGAGACACAGGCAGATAGACACACAGAGACACAAGACAGACACCCAAGCAGACAGAGCCCCAGTTACAAATACAGACAGACAGAACAAAGTCAGACAGACCGACCAACCGAGACACAAATAGACAGACAGACAGACCCCCAAATAGAGACAGACAGACCCCAAGCAAACAGACAGATGTCAGGTGTCTGTCTGTGTCTCTGTCTGTCCTCTATCTCTATCGGGGGATAGAGATAGAGACAGACAGAGACACAGACAGACACCCAATCAAACAGACCCCCAGATAGAGACACAGACAGACAAGCCGTAGACAGACAGAACAAAGTCAGACAGACAGACCGAGACACAGACAGACAGACCGAGACACAGACAGACAGACCGAGACACAGACAGACAGACCGAGACACAGACAGACAGACAGACAGAGACATAGAGAAAGACTTCCAGATGAAGATACAGACAGGCACACAGTCACCAAGACAGACAGACAGCAGGCAGAAATCCAGACAGACAAACAAACAGAGACAAATAAAACATGCAGACACAGGTAGACAGACAGACAGACTCTGAAATAGAGAGATATCCATACAGAAAGACACCCAGACAGACAGAGACAGACAGCCAGGCAGACAGAGATACAGAAAGACACCTGGAAAAGACAGGCAGACTGAAAAAGCCTTGTTGATGCCAGAGGTCAGAGGAGAGTGGCCAGACTGGTTCAAGCTGATAGAACAGTAACTCAAATAACCACTTGTTACAACCGAGGCATGCAGAAGAGCATCTCTGAACGCGCAACACATTGAACCTTGACAGAGATTGGCTACAGCAGCAGAAGACCACACCGGGTGCCACTCCTGTCAACACACATATAGAGAGACACATCTCACCTCACTCACTGTCTCTGATACACGTAAGAAAAGAACACAGGAAACCACCCAGATAGTAGGTCATATGACAGAACATTACACACATATAGAGAGACACAGGCAGATAGACACACAGAGACACAGACAGACACCCAAGCAGACAGAGCCCCAGTTACAGATACAGACAGACAGAACAAAGTCAGACAGACCGACCAACCGAGACACAAATAGACAGACAGACAGACCCCCAAATAGAGACAGACAGACCCCCAAGCAAACAGACAGATGTCAGGTGTCGTCTGTGTCTCTGTCTGTCTCTATCTCTATCGGGGGATAGAGATAGAGACAAACAGAGACACAGACAGACACCCAATCAAACAGACCCCCAGATAGAGACACAGACAGACCGCCGTAGACAGACAGAACAAAGTCAGACCGACAGAGCGAGACACAAGACAGACAGACAGACAGAACAGACAGAGCATAGAGAACGACTTCCAGAAGAAGATACAGACAGCACCCAGTCACCAGACAGACAGACAGCCCTCAGCGGCTCAG